>VWZY01002760.1:133078-149244 GCA_013399075.1 Chloroceryle aenea | reverse complement strand
CCGAGCCTGCATCCATCGCGCCTGGAATGGGACGCAGGAGTCGTTTCCCTCCCGGGCTACCCCAGCTGCTGCCCGCCAGCCCCAGACAGAAAGGCAGACAGGGAATTGGCTCCGGGCGCTGGGAGACGCGAGTTCTGCCCTGCGCTGGGCTTGCTGTGGATGACACTCGCCGTGGCCTGCTAAGTAAGCATCTCCAGCCCGTGATTCAGAGCAGAAACAGCAGTTTGCATCGACATGCCACAAACTCCTTTATTTAAATCCCTTTTGCTCTTTCAGAGACACTTGGAGTCTGTTGTAAAAAAAAAAAAGACCCGGGAGATTCCCTCCCCTGGGCTGGACCGGGGAAACTCGCCTGAAGAATCTGTTGTTTCCTGAAAGCCTCCGTAAGCTCCCTGTCCCCAGCTCCGCAGCCCAGCTCAGCATTTCAGGCAGGTTATGAAACAGGGCAGATGCTGGAGCGTAGCATTTGTATTATCTGCCAGCAAATGATGGGACGTGATAAACACTTGGCTCTCCCGTGCGGGGACAGGGTGAGGGCTGTTCCTTGCCCGGGGCGGGAAATGACATTACAGGTTTGCAAGAGCTGGGCACTTTGTTGTGCAGAAGCCATCTGACGCTGACAGCCTGTCATTGATTTGCGAAAACATCGTTTGGCATCGATAACAAGCTTTCAGGAGAAACAAGTAGGACAGAGGAAAACAACACCCAGGTATTGCTTTGCTGTTCCCTACCTGGACTGGAAGGGCACAGAATCTGCCCTGCTCTGTTAAATGTGGAGAAGAAGCAGAAAATCCTCCTTCATCTCACTAGGCATTGGCCGCCTGGTCTTGGGCAGCCTCATCATGGCTGGACTAGCTGGGGTATGGTCCAAATGTCCAGGCTGGCTGGGTGATGGAGCAGAGTGAAGTCACTGCATCCCTTGGGTGAAGTCTCAGGAAATGTGGGGAGAGGGCACCGATGGCAGTTACCCTCTAGGTGCTCCAGTCCTGTGTCTCATTGACAAATCTTGGGTTTCTGCTGCTGGGTTTCACTGCAGGAGCATCCTGGAGCACCAGAAGAGGAAGGGTCATCGTCCCTGGGAGCATGCCCTGTGCTTTGTGATGCTGCCTTTGTTCCTACAAATGATGGCACCCACGAGCTCACAGGCCACCAGGGAAACATAAAACCTAGTGAATGGCAATGAAAAAAAAATTGCTCTCTTGCTTCTTTCAAGGAAGGACCCAACATCTGTGAGCACCGGGCCTGTGAACAGCCAGACCCTGGGCACTGGTGATTCCCACTGGAGAGAAAACCCACAAGTCCCCTCTGCTACAGCACCCTCCATCTGTCAGCCCAGAGAAACCTGCTCCTCCTGGCCCTTCTCCAGGCCATGTGCTGGCACAAGCACCCAGGACCCCATTCTGAAGGCTCCAGGAAGACTCTGTCCTGGGGACCCCCTCCTCAGCCTTCCTTATGACAGGATTTGTGCCTTTTCTCCTGTATCAGCCTCCTGTGGCTTGGCAGGAGCTTTGTCAGCACTTGCTGTGACCTGAAACTGGTCACACCGGCACCAAGGTGTTCGATTCTCTGCAAGCGAGTTGCTGCAGTGTGGCTTGGCAGAGAGAAAATTCTCTGCTCAAACTCATAACCTGGCATGTCATTTCTTGTACAACCATTTTATCTTCTTTTCTACTTGCTAAAAGTCCTATTTTAATCCATGCTACCCCAAGTTACTTGCAACAAGTGCCCCAATGCCTCAAGGTTGCCCTGATTTTTCCACAGGGCTCTCCTTGCAAAAAGTGGGACCTGCTCTGGGAAGAGGTGTTACCCCATGAACACAGCAGCACCCTGCAGTCAGCAGGACCCTCCATGACCCTTACTGTAGGTGCTCTGCAGGCCAGCCTGCGGCCCTGGGCTCGGTGGGTGGTTTTGTGACCTGTGCAGGCAGAAGAAGCTTTTTGCAGATGGGGATCTGGACACATTGACCTGGGAGTATCTTGGCAGGACAGGGGCAGGACCCCGGGCAGGAGTGGGCACTGCAGGCAGCGTTGCTCCTCTGACCCATTGTGTGTGCAATGCTGCCTCCTGCTAGCAGGGGCGTCCCCAGGTTCTTGTCACTGGGACATCATTTTGGACCGGTTCAGACTAGGGGAAAGAATAAACTACAAGATGAGCAGGCTGTGTGTGAAATCCTCCATCTGCCAAAGCTCACCTTTTCCTACCCAGACCCACAAAACCTCACCTCTGAGCCCTTCAGAGAAGGGGACGGTGATGTCCACACCCAATCCTCCTGCCTCCCAGCTGTGCCCCCTCCCCATTGTTACCCACATGCCCCCGTGACCCATCCCTTTCCATACAGGCTGGGGGAGGCAGATTTGGGGCGAGGGCAGCAGGGAGCCCTGTGCCCTACAGCAGCGGCGCGGGGGCTGTGAGTGAGCCACGGCGGGGAGCGCGTGGGTGTGTGCAGGCAGGGCTGTATATCCAGTCTGGCAGAGGGTGTGCCTGCTCACACGGCACGGAGCCGAGCCGGGAGCAGGAGCCCTGAGACACCCTCAGCCTGGGACGTATGGCAAGGAGGGGTTCGGGAGATTAACCCCAGCACGAGACGCGTTCGCTGTCGCCTTGCGTTGTGCGCGGTCAAGTGAAGTGCAGCCCCCTCTCCCCCCCAGCCCCACGGTCTGCCTGCAGCCATGCTTCACTCTCCACTGAAAACAGCGTTGGCGTATGAGTGTTTCCAAGACCAGGCCAGCTCCACGCTGGCTCTGCCCTCGGACCACAAGCTGAAAACTAAGGGCACGGGAAAACAGCGGGTCCAAGAGCAAGTGATGATGACGGTGAAGCGGCAGAAGCAAAAGTCATCCGTGTCGTCAAGCGTGGGCCACTCCAACCGAGGTAAAATCCCACTGCGCTCTGGACAGCAAGGGGGGCCCCGCTGGGGACAGAGCAGATGCTATGGGGTGCTTTTGTGGGGTTTTGTTTGTGGGGGACAGACTGGTTCATGTCTCTCATGGGTCACTCCAGGCAGGGGATGCCAAAGGTCTCTTGCTCTGGATGGAAGAGTTAGGACAAGACATGGAGCTGGATGCATCGACTCCGACTCCGAGGTGGAGGTGATCTCCTGGGAGTGCTGCTCTGCTCCACATCCCCAAGGCACTTGGACATTTCATTGTGGTGTTATTAACCACTTGTTCCCTGGCTATAAAGCTGGAGTAGCTGCCTAACCTTTGCAAATGCTTCCCTCTGCAAGTGCCCTCATGGTTGGAATCCTCCACCAGAGCCATGCCCTCCCGTGGATGGCCAAAGCTCACAGTGTTGCTTTTCACCGTGCCATGGGGCTGGGACCTGGGCTCAAGCTGGGGCTTGGCTGTCTCCTGAGAGCTGCAGCAGGTGGAGGTGGAGAGCTGGCAGTTCTGCCTGCACACGGGACCCAAACCTGAGCTTGGGATTCACCTCCGAAGCTCCCAACATGTCTCCTATTTGCAGACTGAGAAGTGTGGGAGCCGCTGGGACACCCCAGTGTGCATGGTAGGAAGGAGATGAGTGAGGAGAGGAGATTATTTTTGTACTGCAGTTCAGTGAGGATGTTTTTCAGACCCCTGCATTTTGCAGATGGGTAGAAAGGTTTGTAGGGGTCCAGGCAGCCGATCCACCTCCATGCACTGAGTCTGTGCGGGCAGAAAGCAAGAACTCAGCTGAGTCCTGGAGCCAGGTGTCCTACTGGAACACCTTCCCCTTTGGGCCAAGGCTTAGAATTTTTTTTTCTTTTTGCCATTCATGCATCTGGAGAAAGCTGGTTTGGAAGTAAACCCCAGCTTTCCCCAGACAAGAGCTGCAAACTCAGAGGGTTGCAGCAACCACAGTTGTCCTGGGGGGCTCTCAGCGGTGCTTTGTCCAGCAGCTGCAGTGAGGGCACTGTCCTGGCTGAGTTCATGGGGAAGAGGAAAGCCTGAGGCTTTGGGGGAGAGGGGGGCTCTGGGCTGGGACTGAACCATTCAGATGCATCTGGAGCAAGCAGCAATGTAGAGGGATGTTTGCTGGAAAGCTGGGTGAACTGGGCCAGTCTTTGTCACCTCATCTGGGGACTGTGGCTTGCCCGGCAGCTTTTCCAAGCTGGATTGTGAGTCTGAATGCAGCACTGGTGAGGCGTCATGGTCCAGACACAGGTTTGGGGCTGGTTTATGAGGAGAAGCTGGATGGCACTAGGCTGCTGGGTGAAGAGTGGAGGTGGTGCTCCCAGAGGAACCATCCTGGCTGTGTGTATCACAATTGCTATGACAGAGGGAGGAGAGCAGCCTTACAGTGGATGGCATGTTCGTGGTGACCCATGATGGGCACTCCCATCTCTGCTTCGGCTTTTTTTGTGTGTTTGGGGATGCAGACTCCAAGGGGTGGGTGGGGGACCAGGCAAGCAGAGATTTCTTCTGCCACCAAAATGGAAGATGCAAATCTCCTCCTCCAGGAGGGTTTATTGCTTGAGGTGTTGTGGTGCCAGACCTCCCAAATTAAATACTTGCCAGGATGAGATGAGAGGCTCTGGATGGGGACGGGGGCACTGCCAACCTCCCATGCCAGCAGAGGGGAAGCGGGCAGAGGGATGTCTCCACTGCTGCCCATAGGCAGGCAGGAAAGGAGGTAGAGGGGGTTTATTCTGCTTGGAGAGGAGCCCAGGTGAAACCTCTGGGAAAGGAAAAAACAGAAGCACCTTCCCAAGCTGTCCGTCTCTGCTCGATAGGCTGAAGATAAACTCCTCCTCCAGACACTTTCAGAAATGTCTGGGAATGGGAATTGCGTGGAAATGTGCAACTCTGGTTTCTGTGTCCCAGGGAAGCTGAGTCACGTCCAGCTCCCAGGATCTGCCTTCCAAACACGGGGCTGAGGCTGCCTGTTCCCACCGCGGGGAGGTTGGCCAGCACGAAGGTCCTGATGGCTGATTCACCCCGGCAGCTGCTCTCTCAGCACATTTCTGGGTGGAATCCCAGAAGGGCAAGAAGTTGCCATTTATTCTCAGGATTATCTCCTGGGTTGAAGCCTGGTCAGGTTAAACTTTCAGACATTGATTTTTACTGCTGTTGGTCCAAATCTTAGCTGAGCAGACCTAATGAGAAGCATTAATGTTTCCTATGACCAGGCTTCATGGGTCTGTCAGGTGTGGATGCTTCTCCAGCATCAGCTACCTCCATCCCCCATGGTTTATCGGGGATGCTCCTCAAAGGCAGCACAAGCTGGGGAATTCACAAAGACGTTTGATAAACATTTGAGTGCTTTGTTTCCCCTGCACACAGATGGTTTCCTGCGTGTGTCTGGTTAGGTGTCAGTCCAGGTCCAGCCATCTGTTACTACAGTTTGATCCATGTTTGTAGGATGGGGAGTGTGAATATGGACCCCTCCTGCATGTAGCAGGGATGGATATTGGTGTATCCCATAGCGGGACTTTCTTTAGAGGGTGGACAGATGTTCCCTCAATGTCTTGCTAATGGATGGATATATAAAATTAGCTGGTTATTTGGAGCCCAGCAAATCAAGGCATTGTGGCCACTCTCTGAAGATCTAGAGCATGAGCCACAGCAGGGCAAGATGACCCATCTGGGCTCAAACTGGTGCACTCTGGGGTAGGGCAGTGAGCAGAAACCTGTTGCAAGCAGCACAGTCCTGCACCCACCATGGGGTCTTTTCTCAGCACAGCAGCAATGGGTGTTTCCAAGGGTGGCTGCAGAGTTTTGGGTCAGTGAGGTCTGCCCCAGGGTATATCTGCCCTTCTCACCATGGGAATACTGACTGGATGGCTTCTTCTGAATTGGAGAGTAATGCAGATTTCCAGGGAAAATTATTTTCAATGGCAAGTCAGGAGAAAAGGCCAGGCCAAGCTGAACCAGCTCCTTGTAGCCAACATCACTGGTCTGCAAAGTTCTCTGGCTAAAGAAAAGTTTTTCCAGTGACTTGTCACTGGTACAGCAGGGAGTAAATACCTGAGGAAAACCTACCAAGGAGCGTTGCATCCAAGTCCCACAGCTGAGCTGTGACTTAGAGGTTTGCTATGCTGGCTGTGGCTGAGAGGAGAAATCCCACCTAGCTCTAATGGGATCCCACCTAGCTCTAATGGGGGCCATTACTCTGATGTGAAGAAAAAAGGAGGTTTTGGGGATATTAAGTCTTTTGAAGACTTCTGTAATCTTCCTCCAACATGAGATGAGTCAGTGAAAACCATCCACTCCTCCACAAACCTTAGATTATTAGTACAGAAAAATACCCAAACCCTTCAGCTCCTAGGCCAGAAGGCAGAAATGAGGCTTGGTCATTCCTGCAAGAACCCCAACTTCTGGGAGCTCAGGAAGGCTTTTCTCCTAGGAAGCATCCGGGCTTTGCTTTGTATCTCCCACAAGCCCTCTTCTCTTACTACTTTTTTTCCTATGTTTAATCATCCTCATTGTTTTAAAGCCACGCATAGTTTATTATTTAACTCGTCTAGCCTGCATGACCAGGGACTGGTTCTTGTCTTGCCTTTCCCTACCACAGATTAATATTTATTAGCAGGCATCCTTTTCCACAATGCACCCTGTTAGTCTGATGTGTCCGGCTGAAGCCTTTCAACTTCATGTCCCCAAAAATGGCATTTTTAACACAATTCTTCTCCTTGTCATCAGTCTCTTAGCTGCAAGAGGTGTAAACTTGCCTTTGAAATAACTCACTGAGCACAGCCTATTGGAGTAGTTTGCTCTGCAGTGATGGATGAGAGCTACTGAGGAGGATGAGAGCAAGGCGAGCCTACAGTGGGGATCACGGTGATGAAGCACAAGGTCTTGCAACCCCTACCTGTTGTAGTTAATTGTGAATGGCCCCAGTGAAGTGAGATTTTAGATTGACTGAGTTTTATGGAAGTGCCTTGGGGAGGGAATGACAGTTGGGGTGGGAGAGAGGGGTCTCTACAACAGCCCAGCCAGCACCTGAGAAGCCCTCAGGGGTATTTTCTGCCCACAACCATGGTCGCTAAGAGGCTGCACTTCACCTGAGTCATTCTCAACCACATCTTTTCTGCCTCTGTCCCACCTATTATCTACTAATTCATTGGCTCTATGTTTGTCCAAGTGCAAGTGGGCACCTCAGAGACATAAACAGCTTCTTGGATGACAACAAGTGGGACACAGACCCATGGAAACTAGAAAAAAGCACCAGGGAGGCATCTCCCCCAAAGAGAATTTCCACCATTTCCACCCCGTGTCAAAATCTTTTTTTCAGGAGATAGTCTGGTTTTATCCCTGATTCTGACCTGTGATCAGCTTGTACACTCTTTACCCTTCAGGTGATGGAAAAGAGGAATATCCTTCCTCTCCCTGAGGGTTGGTGATACACCTCCAAGCCTGCTCTCGAGAAGAACCAGGCAGAGAAGTGTCTAAACTTGCAGAACTAAAAAAGATGATGTTTTCTTTAGCCACCTCCATCAGAATCCCCATGTTTTTCCTGGCCTTCAGACTGAGCAACCCAAGCAATCAATCATTGTTTCATGGTGTCAGAAGTTCCTCTCCAACCAGCAAGGAGGCTTCAAAATGCCTTGCATATTTGAAGTTATATATAATTATCTATTTATGTGCTCTTATGTACAAGTTCTTGGAGGCGAAGGCAACTCTTCAACAACCAAAGAACATAAATTTCATAAACAGCCTGGTCTCTTGAATTGGGCCACGTAGTGGAGAATTGAAACAAGAAAATTAGAGATATGCCTAAAGTGGCTTATTTTTGGTATCTCCTTGCTCAACCCCAAAGTCTTTGGTGCAGAGCATGGCAGGAGTGGATCCTGAAAGGAAAATCGTGGTCCCCAGGGAGCACTGGTCAGATTAACCTGTGAGTCATGCCAGAAACTCTTCCAACTGCTCGTTTACAGCATCAGGAAAAGGCTCCGAGGTGCTCCCACCTGCAGTTACATGATGTTTGCACAGAACAAGGAGTTGACTGTAAGAAGGAAAGTTTGTACCAGAAGTTTTCTCAGGAAACTGTTCTAGGATTGTTTTATCTCTGTGCTCAGTACTATTGTTATTAGGTAACTCTGTCCCCTGGGAAGTCACCTCCCCCAAACTTATCATTTCAAGCCCTGCCTTGCTTCTGCAGAAGCCCAGCCCTAATGCTCTGATTTGGAGTTTCTGGGAATTCTCAGGGTGAAGAGGGAAGCACAAGGTGAAGGGCACAACTGAACTGTGTCTCCCACTGCATGCCCATGGCCATTTCCTCGCTTTATCAGCACGTTTTGTGCAACTTAATATATATGAAGCAATCCAGGCTGCAGAAATATTAGCAGGGAATGATGCCTACCGAGTCTCTAGACCATGGAAAATGAGCCCCTGTGGTTTTCTACACAAGTGTATGTCTGTGAAACTACTCTGCTGTGGCTTATTCTGCTTTCAGTGGTGTTCTTCGGATGCTGCCATCCATGCAGCCTTGCTGCTCTCTCGTTGACAATAGAAAGCAAATCTCCTTATTTGTACCACATCTCCAGGAATCATCTTCCTGAGAAAATGCAAGAATTTTTAGCCACGAACCATATCACCATAACAGGTTCTGGGTGCCTGAGGCAAGACAATAGAAGAGATTTATTATGAGGATCAGTGGCTGGAGAAGACCTGAGTGTCTTCAGGGCCTTTGTGGTCGAGCTTATCCAGTTTATCTAAGAGATGAGTCTTATCAAACAATCAGAGAGATTAGGATATTTCTGACATTGCACACCAGTTTAGGTGCATATATTAAGACAGGTAGGTCCTGATTTTGTACTTCGTTAGACATTCAGAGCTTCCCCTGGAAGTTAATTGGAGTGTAGGGTTTGCACTTCCTCATAACGGGACTTGGGATGCCACAATTATTGAGCACTTTTGAAAACGAAACTTAAATGACCTTAAACTCTTTTGGACCATCTGAAGGGGGTTAAGGGAATTCCAGCATGGAAAAAGAATAACTTGCTTCATTTTTTTCTTGTAGTGATGAATGTAGCATTGAGTAAAATACTTTTAGGAGGGATCCAAAGACTGCACTGCCAAGGGCTACTGGTGAGAGACAGCTGCAAGAGCTTTTAGTAAGGCTGGGATAGGTAAATTCAAACACTCTGAATAAAGCCCTGAGAAAGAACAGAAATGGCTGATGGGTTCCTCCCAGCCCAAGGTATTTGCATCTTTACAAAGCACATCGGAGATCTGGTGTCACGTATCTCTCCAGCACCCCAAAACTACTGGTGAAGCTTTACACATTCTTAAAAGAAAGTACAAATATACAGAGCAACCTTCTGGAGACTGGAAGTTGAAATTCGAGGCACTGACACCAGGTTTTTTTAGTCTTTGACTATTTCAGATCCCCAGGTGCTAAATAGGCTTGATCATCATTTACCCATCGGGGTTTTTATTTACTATTTATTGGATTTTTTGAGCCTTGCTCAGGCAGTTTGTGTTGATGTGATTGTCAGTGTTCAGACCAGGAAAACCAGGCTGGTGAGAGGGTCAGAGGTGGGTTTTGCCTTCAAAAAAGAGGCAAATTTTATTTACCTCCAAGGCAAAATAATGGAAGTATGTACCAGGTTCAGACCTGCTGGGATACGTAACACAAAATATCATCCAGTCCCTCTCATATGTCAAAGACCCTCAGGTGTGGTCTCTGACCCTGTCTGCTCTTGTCCTCTGTAGATTTTATGGCACTTAGTCTTTCGTGCTGAAAATCTCAGGCTGTTGTTTGTGGTCTGAGGCCTGGAGTTTTCAAGAGCTCTTCTGAAATGAACATCTTCTGTGAGCTGCCTGCAATGGCCAGAGCTCAACTCATTGCCTGCCCTGCCCATGTTCCTGTTTAAGTTTCTAACTCTGTCATTCTTCAGCAGCTAAACTCACCGGGCAAAGTGTACCATGCTCTGAAGGGCACCTGCTGGGGCCACTTTCTCCTGCTGACCATGCTTCTTCCATTTACAGGTTCCATGTACGATGGTTTAGCTGATGGTTATGGCTATGGGACATCCCGGGGCAGCTATTACACCAAAACCCAAACAGGGAACAGCAGCTGGGGATATCCGGTAAGATGCTCTTTTATCTGGAACTGTGGTATACTCTGCACAGAAAGCACCCTCCAGCAGGAGCAGTCACGTTGCAAGGTTATAGCACTGTGGAAACGTGTCCAGGAGAGGCTGTGCTTGGCCATGGCTGTCTTAGAAAGTAACTCAGTGTAATGGAAGGGGAGGATTGAGGACCCTGTGTCTGTGTTGCATGTGGCTGGAGATTTTCATGTGGTCAGGAGTTAGTTTGGGTTTGTGGCTTAATATCCTCGTGGCACCAGAGGTTTGCAGGTGTCTGAAGGATCACTCATGGGTTTAGTCTCTTATAACTCAGTTCAAGTTTGGAGCACATCCGTTGCTCACATGGAACAATTTTCATTTTTGTTTCCATGTACCAAAACTTGTGAAAGATGTTGATGTGGTTGAGTGGTGCTGATCAGAGGATTTGCATCGTAACTGTGTTGCTATTCCCAACCTCAGTGCCAGTGCAGACCCTTTTCAGATATTCTCTGAGCTTGGGAAAGAGGTGGTCCTCTTCTCCATACACATTTCCAAAGAAAATCTTACAGACTGACAGAAAAAGCACAGGGGAGACAGTACTTGCCCTGGTGCAATGTGAATTTATACATCCTGCGGGGTCCTGGTCTTGTCCTTGGTGACAAACTCTCGGTACACTGTAAATCACTCCAAACCACTCCATCTTCTGCGGGGACAACTTGTGCTGTTTCACTCCACCTCAGACCTGTATTCTGTTCTTTATTGGTTTTCATCAGCCATGAAGTAGAAAGGAGCAATCCACAGGTCTGGGATTTGAATAGGGAAAGAGAAAGGGCTCCTTTCAACAGCTCTGGGACTGTAAAGCAGCTCCCTGTCAACCATCAAAGGGTTGAACCAGGAAAGGTGCTTTTGTTGGCTTCAAGCACAAAGGCAGAGGGTTGAAGTTTTTCCTGGTAGTTACCAGGTCCTCTGCCATCACCATTCCTCAGCTTCAGAAGGATTTATCTGTTGTCTTTCTTAATGGCCTTGGTGTAGCACACTTGCTTTGAGGCAGCTATGTCACTTGCTAGGTTTGCATCGCTGGGTTTGCTGCCTCCTGCATGTTCAGTAGGAAGGACTGGGAGCACTGGCATGTCTTTGAAATGGTTATTTACAGACTGTCTGCTGACTTATTTCAACCCCTTTGTTGAGCTGGTTAAAGCCTAGCCAGTGGTGTTTTTGCCTGGTCTTAGACCAAAAGGGTGATTTTAATGGGTCAGAGCAGAGGTCCATCCAGCCAAGTGTCCTGTCTCCATCACTAAAGCAGTGATGGGCCTCTGGAGAAAGGTCTAATCATTGTAAGCATGCAGTGACACATCCCAGAGTGGTTTTGTGGCCATGGGAAATTTTAAACCGAGAGACCTCCAGAGCCAGAGGTGGAGTCTCTGAGCTTCGTAAATCAAATAATTGTGCCATTTTGTTTCAAGGATAAATTGCTGTTTGTCTGCTGGGACTCCTGAATGTAGTTTGTTATGCTTTGTCTAAGGAAAACTGCTCTGTTCCAGCCATCCCAGTAGTTTCTAGCTGGTTGTTTTTGTTAAAATGACAGGAAGCTCTGCAGTTGCCCCTCCAGCAGTGCTGATGCTGGCAAGGTGGTATTGGGGCTGGTGTTTCTGGTTTGAAGACTGTTGTTTCATTGTATTCATTCCTGATCTCCTTCCCAATCGTTGTGACAACTGGACAAGTGCTGGGTAGTTCACAATGCCGTGGGCTGCTTGGGGTTTCAGTCCAGCAGTGCTGGTGTTCTGCTCACCCGATGATTGCAGGGATTGGGGTCTCCATTAGGCACCACAGAGCTGGACACAGCAGTTCAGTAACTTCTGGCTCACTGTGGATTTATGCAGCTCATGGCTTTTCTCAGATGGGCTCTTCTGCATTTACTGATGAGCGGAGGTCTTTCTCCAAAGCTAACTGTTTCACAAGCCTTCCATTCTAGAAGGTTTTGATGAGGGTCTTCAGGTCTTGGGATACTTTAGAAAAAGTGACTGGGACTTGTGAAGGATTCACAGTGAAGTTTCTCTTACCTAACTGTGTCTATCTGAAAATCAGCCTCAGTCTTAACAAGTTGTCTGGATTCCTCCCGTAGCCAGCAAAGGGAGAGTCCGAGGAGGTGATTCATCTCCTCTATCTTGGAGATCTGTCAGGTCAGGATGAATCAGCCCCTCTGGATGCCTATCTTCTTCCACTGGCAGCTGGCTCAGCCCAGTCGCCTAACAGGTCGCTGACTGACTGCAGTTAGGGGCGATGAGTCCCAGGTGCCATTGTCACATCGGAACATATAACCTCAAGCCTAAATCTGCTTAACAAGCTTAACAGACACCATACTCCCCAGCCACCCTGAGGAACCTCCTCCATTTTGCCTCTTCCAGAAAAGTATTAAGGGTTTACACACATCCATGACCAGCCTCTGGCTTGGGTTAACTTCAGCTTTTGTTTACAGACCTGTTTGAAGTCTGTGCAGGTTCTAGGCGTTCTAAAAGATTTTGTCTTTCTAATTCCCAGGTTGTAAAACATGAAAACAATGATAAAACTAAACTAATTTTAAAGACAAAATTGCTGGACTTCTTTCCAGCTGGAGTGAATGTTTCTGAGGAGTTGCAAAGTCCTTTATGCTGCGGGGCTAATTCAGATATTTCAGGGAAATGACCCAGGGTAGGATTCAGGAAATTTACTTACTCTTAATACTTCTGTAGTTAAAAGGGGTATTGGGCAACCCATGTCTGTGTTTCTGCTCCGCAGCACCTGCAGCTAAGACACTGCTCCTCGATTGCCTTAGATGGTGACTCTAGATGACAGGACGGATCTTTAAAACTATTATTCCCAACTTCTCTTTTTGTTTTGTGTCTTCTTGGAAAGCTCAACCTTTTTGCTTCTGACTTTTCTTCCCAACCTTATGATACTGACGTTCAAATATTAGAGGAAAAGAAATGAAAATCTGGAGGAAGAGCTCTCTCTGGATCAGCCAAGGCTTCTGACTAAAACCTTTGATTTACCCATTATTAAGGGATATTTTCTGTTTATTCCTCTTGTTCGTGGTGTCACTGTAAGGAGCATCACAATGACTGTAGGTAGCACTGAATTCAGCAGGACCATTTCAGATAGACGCACTCTGAGGGCAGCAGGTTTGCACTTGGCTGGCGTTTCCTTGGCTCACATGTCAGGGGTTGGCTCAGCCTTCAGGGCTGAAGTCCCCAGTCCCATTTGCACAGTGACCATGCTGGGGTGCAGTACTGGGTTTATCAGTGGCTGCAAATCTCTCTGTGTTAGGTGAACTTTCAACCCGTGTGATTTTGAGTCCAGAACATCCTTAGAGACATTTGTCACCCTATTGACAGTGTGAGTGACCACCAGTTCCCAAAGCCACCCAGCCACAGGAGCTGGCTATGTCATGTCCTGACGTAAGGTCTGAGCAGAGCCCGAGGTCCTGACCACAATGTACACAGACAAACCCCAGGGAAGTTTACATAAGCTAAACTGGGTACCTAGAGCAGTGCAGTCACGGCACAGGGAGAATTGTAAGATACCAGGTTGGAAGTGTCCTCAAAGATCACCCGGTACATTTCTTGGCAAAAGCATGAGCTGCAGCTTTGACTCTGATGCCTCAATATCACCCCAAAAATAGGATCTATTCGGCACAGGGCTCCAAGTCACCATCACAATCTGGTGGCCCATGGGTTGCAGCAAGTGTACTGTTCACCCCAGCTGCAGATGCAATTTGGAGATGGACAGCCGTGTCCCAGACACCCAGGGACTTTGTGGAGAGCCTGGATGCTGCCAGAAAAGACCCTTGGAGGTTCAATTCCCACCTGCAGCAACACTGCTCTTGCCTGGGTCTGATGGGCTGGCAGGTCCATTCCTTCTAGAGAGTCGAGGGGGTTTCCAGTTCCCATGTCTGTTTTGGCACTGGGAGATGATGTGGTATCAGGACCAGATGCAGAGAACACCTGGCCTCCCCGCACTTCTGTTTCCACAAGAAGTACATGCACCAGCATGATGATGGCGTAAGCCACAGCGTGCCCCTCCACCCGCCCCGGCACTGCCCCGAACGAGGGGCAAACAAGCTCCTGTGTGCTGGGTAGGGGAGGTGCACATCTCAGAGGGCAGGGTGCTCTGCCTCCAACGAGGTGAAAAGGTCATCATCCCCACAGAGCTGACCTCAGCCCGGGGCTCGTAGTGAGTAACGTGCTTGAGAGCTCCCAGACCGAGAGTATTTGGCGTGTCTGCTGCTGCTCCGATGAAAGCAGTTAACTGAGCAGGATCCTGGCACATAGCCATCGGGGACCAGTAGCTACTGGGCCACCAGTGCTCACCACTGCCTTCCTCAGGCCGGCACCACCGCTGGGGTCTCAGGCTCTGTGCTGCACTGGCCCACCCAGCTTGGTTTCTGTAGGGACTGTGTCCCTCGTGGCACTGATGAGAAACATGCACTTCGGTGATCCCTCTGCTCTACAGACCGTATGTAGATTCTTAACCAAATGTTCCCTGTGGGAGAAGCTGCGGAGCTTTCTTTCCCAACTGCATCATCTGCATGAGAGGTGTTCACCACGAGACAGGAACCCTCTCTGCTGTCCCTGCCTGCCTTTGCCTCTGTGGACAAATATCTGTCATCATCAGTGGGACTTTTGTTCTGTAAGGATTTCAGGACATGGAATGTGTCCTGAATGCACCCTGAAAGGTGTCCATTTGCAGTGATGACACTTTCAACTTTAAAAGAACTTCCAAAAATAGAGTGGCTTGGGCAATCTTATCAAAGAAGACAAAGACTGGTTCTGAGCACCCTACTCTAGCTGCAGATGTCCCTGCTCCCTGCAGGGTGTTGGACTTGATGAGCTTTAGAGGTCCTTCCAACCCCAACTGTTCTGTGATTTTATAGTTGTTGGCCATCACTGCTCAGTCAGCCCTGACCTCCCCGTGAGGATTTGCCAGAGGCTTTCAGCTTTGGAGGAGCAAGTTGAGCATAACCTTTCCTGACCAGAACAAACCAAACCATCAAGACCTAAATTTCAGCTGCGTGAAGAGCCAGATGAAAATGTGTACAGAAAGGCAGCCCCAGGAGAAGTGGGAAAAGTCTTTCAGAAACACATAAACAATGTATTTGCTGGTTTTGCAATTTTTCTCCCTGCAGTGGAGCGCGTAGCAGGCAGCAGCTAAAGCATTTCGCAAGTAGCATCAGGAGTTTTCCCCACCCATCACTCAGGGTGGGACGCTGTCATGTTGCATTGCCTGTGCTTTGCCCTCCAGCCTGGGAGAAACCTGCTCCTGACGTGTTTATACGGAGTCCTTTACTTCTCTCTGTCTGCTGCTCTAGAAACAAACAAATTGCAAGGGAAAAAAATTCGAGCTAGGTAATGAACTGATCGCGTCCTTAGATGCGGGAGTCAGAAACACCCAGTTATCGGGGAAGGCCTCCGATGGGGAAGGGCAGCACTGGTTGGAGCGTGATTCCTGGGGCTGGTGCATCTTCCTCTGTGCTTCTCCTTCTCCAGGAAGCAGGAAGAGGAGAGGGACTTTCCCTGTTAAAAAATAGGGTTTGTGGAGGAACAAGACAGTAAAAATGCTCAAGATCAGTGACTGGGGTGATGCTATTTTAACGTTCTCTCTGACACCAGCTTTATTCCAGTTGAAATAAGAAGTTAAAGATACTTATGTACTTGTCTTATGCGACTGTTGGGTATTCCAGTTGGTGCTCCTAAAAGTGGTCCCATATCGCAGGCTGAGAACTGATGATCCACAAGTGTTTATTAATTTAAAGACAGGTCTTTGCTGCTGCCAGGGAAGGAAAGCACCTAATCCGTGGGCCGGACAGGAGCACCTGCATGCTGTCCGTGCTCATTGTCTCTGCCTTTGCTCCCCACTCCTCTCTCCCCTCCTTGTTTTAATATGAATGAAGGGCTCCCAAGGCTTGGCCTCAAACATACAGGCTCATTTCACAGCAGGAAGGAGAAGTTCAGGCTAAAATTCAGGATGCTGATGTTGCCCAGCTGCACTTGATCATCCTTCTGCATCCTACGAGTGCAGGGGACTGCCAGGGCTACCAAGCTGCCTTGACACTTGCTTTGGCAGGGGGGTCGGGCTCATTGATCCCCAGAGGTCCCTTCCTACCCCTGCCATTCTCCTCAGGTCCCATGGGGAGATACCT
>VWZY01002760.1:112636-131975 GCA_013399075.1 Chloroceryle aenea | reverse complement strand
GCCCTCCAGCCTGGGAGAAACCTGCTCCTGACGTGTTTATACGGAGTCCTTTACTTCTCTCTGTCTGCTGCTCTAGAAACAAACAAATTGCAAGGGAAAAAAATTCGAGCTAGGTAATGAACTGATCGCGTCCTTAGATGCGGGAGTCAGAAACACCCAGTTATCGGGGAAGGCCTCCGATGGGGAAGGGCAGCACTGGTTGGAGCGTGATTCCTGGGGCTGGTGCATCTTCCTCTGCTTCTCCTTCTCCAGGAAGCAGGAAGAGGAGAGGGACTTTCCCTGTTAAAAAATAGGGTTTGTGGAGGAACAAGACAGTAAAAATGCTCAAGATCAGTGACTGGGGTGATGCTATTTTAACGTTCTCTCTGACACCAGCTTTATTCCAGTTGAAATAAGAAGTTAAAGATACTTATGTACTTGTCTTATGCGACTGTTGGGTATTCCAGTTGGTGCTCCTAAAAGTGGTCCCATATCGCAGGCTGAGAACTGATGATCCACAAGTGTTTATTAATTTAAAGACAGGTCTTTGCTGCTGCCAGGGAAGGAAAGCACCTAATCCGTGGGCCGGACAGGAGCACCTGCATGCTGTCCGTGCTCATTGTCTCTGCCTTTGCTCCCCACACCTCTCTCCCCTCCTTGTTTTAA
The DNA here is from genome assembly GCA_013399075.1 of Chloroceryle aenea. Lineage (NCBI taxonomy): Eukaryota > Metazoa > Chordata > Aves > Coraciiformes > Cerylidae > Chloroceryle > Chloroceryle aenea. The sequence continues at coordinate 131,330 of VWZY01002760.1, read as the reverse complement.
TATGAATGAAGGGCTCCCAAGGCTTGGCCTCAAACATACAGGCTCATTTCACAGCAGGAAGGAGAAGTTCAGGCTAAAATTCAGGATGCTGATGTTGCCCAGCTGCACTTGATCATCCTTCTGCATCCTACGAGTGCAGGGGACTGCCGGGGCTACCAAGCTGCCTTGACACCTGCTTTGGCAGGGGGGTCGGGCTCATTGATCCCCAGAGGTCCCTTCCTACCCCTACCATTCTCCTCAGGTCCCATGGGGAGATACCTAGGTGACAGCTTGTGCTCTAAAATGGGTCCCAGATCCTGCAGTGCAGAAGGAGTCACTGCTTCCTGTCTCCACACGACTTTGAGGGATTTCCTTGTCTTTTCCAGCATTTCTCCATGCTGCTAAAGGGAGGAGGTGTGGACCTGGTCCACCTCCTCCATGCAAACACCCACAAGCAGTGGACAGATGCAGTTCAGGGTGTTAGGAAATCTGGGTGGTTTATGAGGTTTTTAAGGCAAGAGATTGATTATTTCCTTTCACTAATGCTATTCTGCATAGGGAGAGCTCACTCTACACACATAATGGCATCAGCAAAAGTTACGAGATCGTTGTCAGGTGGCTCTTTAAACCACAGACTGTGTAATAGCATCACCATCACCTTCACCTTCAGAGATGTCATCACTTCCAGACGGCGCAGGGCCTCTCCTCTACCTCGCCGTGCGTCCTGTCTCACCGACCGCTGCATCCAGCAGAGAGATAACAACGCAGGGAACTCCATTCCCTTGGCCGTGTTTGCTCCAGGGTTAGAAGTGAAGGTCTCTGTCTTTGCTCGGGGAATGTCTGAAATGGGGACACAGGTTTTAGTCTGAGAGAGCAGCTCCTAAGGCACAGACACGTCCCTTTGCTGGGATCAAGAGGCGATCAGGTCAGCTACATCCGTGCAAGGATTCACTGAGACTGTTTGGCAAGCAGGTCTGAAATCCGCTGAAGCTGGCAGGAGACTCCTCATCAATCTTCAGGCTTTGGATCGGGCTCCCGCTGCAAAGAGAAATTCTGAGATACCAATTAGGTCCGTGCCACTTGAAAGAGATTAAAATGGGCTCAGCCAAGCATCTGGTAGAATCAGCAATAAAAGTCGTGCACTGACGTTGGTAATGAGCTTCACATCACACGGGAACTATTTTCCCATGAGTTTGCAAAAGGCTTCCCCGCCCTGCCAGGACCTGCACTGACTTGCCGTTCAGGGCTCCCTGTGTTGCAGAAAGGTGTCTTTCCAAACGGGCGTCTGCTTTGCTTCACCCATCTCAGGGCTGGCAAGGCGAGAGGACAATGCTTTGTGCCACTATAAAAACAGCAGGAAATACAGAATTGATAATTCCCTCTCTAAATGTGGACGTGCTCACACCTTCCCTTGCCCGTTCTGCTGGCAGAGAGCCCGTGTGAGCACACCAGGGAGCAAACAATGGCTGAAGATAAATAACAAGTTAGCTCTTCCGTGGTTAGCTGAATTGGTTTCAGCAAATGCCCAGGGGCTCCACGGCTCTGCCAACCTTCTGACAGCCCTACAACATAATCCCAGCTTATACTGACTCATAAAGAAAACCGACGGGGCTCCCATCTGCAAGCTGCTGCTCTGCCCTCCATCCAGTCACTGCCAGTGGCGAGCCCTGGGAGGGGGTTCCCTGCTCCTCAAGCTGCTAAGTCCACCCTGCACCTTTGTGCCGCAGCCCTGTCCTGTCCCTCACTGCCCTGAGGGTTTCTGGACCCAGGAAAATGTAGAAAAAATGAGGATGATACCATCCTGGTGTCCTTGCTTGGAGTAGAAATAGTGTGAGCAGCAGGAGAGGGAGGTGACTGTCCCTCTGCACTCAGCACTGGGGAGGCCACACCTTGAGTGTCATGCCCAGTTCTGGGCACCTCGATCCAAGAGATATCGAGGTGATGGAGCCAGTGCAGAGGAAGTAACAAAGTTGTTGAAGAGCCTGGATAAATCTCATGAAGAACAACTGAAGGAGCTGGGACTGTTTAGTTTGAGGAAGAGGAGGCTGAGGGGAGACCTCATCACTCTCTACAGCTCCCTGAAAGGACATTGCAGAGAGGCTGGTGCTGGTTTCTTCTCACAGGTAACTAGCGGTAGAACAAGAGGAGATGGATTCAAGCTGCAACAGGGCAGGTTTAGACTGGACATGAGGGGAAAGTTTTTCAGAGCAAGAGCAGTGAGGCAATGGAAGAGGCTGCCCAGGGAGGGGGTTGAGCCCCCATCCCTGGAGGGGTTTAAGGGTCATTTTGATGTGATGTTGGGGGCCATGGGTTAGGGGTGAACTTTGGAGAGTAGGGTTAATGGTTGGACTGGATGGCCCCAAGAGGCTTTTCCAACCTGAATGATAGTTTGATACCTTCAGAAGGACATACCCATCCACGGTGGGATAGATCATGACCTCACGGAAGGTCACTTTGCTGTCACTGCAAGCGCACCACATCCAAAGCAGAACGAGAACAGAGAGAACCTCCGTGCACGGCCATCCCAGACAGTTCGGTGAGCTTACCCCGCTGCCGGGGAGCCCCAAGGCTCATTGCACTTACCCATGTGCCTCGTCCTTGCTCTTCTTATCACATGCAAATTCTTCTTCCAAAGACCCAGGAGCTCTGCAGCATGCACCAAACCTGTTACCTGCTGCGCTGCAGTACTGATGGTTTTGTTTTTTTTCTGTGTCCTCTGGAGTCAACACAAAGAGAATTTGCTCCTCTTTTCTCCCCTTCCAGCAAGTCACCTGTTGAGATGCAAACTTGCAGAATGAACATATGAAAACTACTTCAGACTGGTGCTCAAGTGACAGAGCAATCTGGGTATCAGAATAGCTGGACTGAAGGGTTTCTCTTTCCAGGTGATGTGCCTGTTGGGTGACCCCTTCGAGACCTTGTCAGCCGTTACCTGTGCAGCTCTCTGGGACACAGCAGAGAGGATTCGCTGCATGCCTGAAGATCAGCTTGTTAATGGAAATATTTGGCTTAATTAATTAGCATAATGACAATTCTGCAGAGTGTTGGAGACAGGAATGATGCTGGCTGTGCTCAGGGCTGGGATGAAGTTGGAGGAGGAGGACTTGGGATGAGTCTGCAGAGGATGCCAAGTGCTCTCTCCTGTGGTGTTTCTAGGTTAGGATATTGGGATTTTTTTTCAGTGACATGAATTATTGCACCAGGNTATGAAAACTACTTCAGACTGGTGCTCAAGTGACAGAGCAATCTGGGTATCGGAATAGCTGGACTGAAGGGTTTCTCTTTCCAGGTGATGTGCCTGTTGGGTGACCCCTTCGAGACCTTGTCAGCCGTTACCTGTGCAGCTCTCTGGGACACAGCAGAGAGGATTCGCTGCATGCCTGAAGATCAGCTTGTTAATGGAAATATTTGGCTTAATTAATTAGCATAATGACAATTCTGCAGAGTGTTGGAGACAGGAATGATGCTGGCTGTGCTCAGGGCTGGGATGAAGTTGGAGGAGGAGGACTTGGGATGAGTCTGCAGAGGATGCCAAGTGCTCTCTCCTGTGGTGTTTCTAGGTTAGGATATTGGGATTTTTTTTCAGTGACATGAATTATTGCACCAGGCACAGGCTTTTCACCCCTTGTGTCTTGAACGTCCAGGGAAATAACAAGGTGCCAGCATTGACTTTTCTCTCCCAGCCAAGGGATCCTTGGGTAGCTTTTGCAGAAGGAGGCGTCCAAAGGACCACTGCTGGAAGTTAGGTGAGATAAAAAACCAGCCAACCTTGGCTCAGCAAGAGACCACAGATGAGATTTCTTGAGACAAAGTAAAGGGGGATGGGTCAGGCAGTTTTAATCTTTAGCTCTTTCTACGCATGTGTGCTGTGTGCCTGCTGAGGGCAGTGCAGTGGGAAAACTCAGTATCATGAGGCAAAGAGCACTAAAATAGACCAAAATATATTTCTTTATTTTTGCTTTCTGGAGTACACACCTTAGGGATTTGCCTTTCACTTGACTGCAGCCCTGCAGGCTTCCAGGTGCCATCAGTGACACCCAGAATGTTTAATATTGCAAAAGAATATTGGATTCAGTCCTGCTCTACATGAGACAAATCTGGAGGACGTTTGGTGAAATGGTGAAGACATTTTGAACTGACAGCAGAGCAGCTAAAGCCATTTTTACATTTGATGAATTGCAGTTGGTTTTTTTACTGTCTTTCATTCTTTTTTTTTTATCTTAGTCATCTCAATTCTTAGGCTTAGTCACCTCAGTTCTTACTGCATGTTCCCCATTGTTCTCAGATCATCCCATTATACAAGCTGATGCTACACACCTTGTAACTCATAACAGTCATTTGTCTCCACCTGTTTCTTGGTTCAATGAGATTCAGAAATCCCTTCTTAGTGAAGGGATTCTTTCCACTCCATTTACTTCCTTCCTAAGGAACTTATAGATGGAAGGGGAGCAAAATTGCTTAAGGAAATTAAAAATCAATTCAGGCAGTGCTGGAAGGGCAGAACAAGGCATCGTTCTCTGTGATGGCAAGAGATGTGATGGGAGCTTCTCTAATTACAGGTTGGGTTAGACCCCAGGTGTTGGAAATGAGGCATTTTCTCTAACACCAGGGTCACGGTTGAGCTTTTAATTCTGCTTTCAAGCTCCTGGGTGCTGCTTTCTGTTCACTCAGTGTCCTCAGATTTCAAAGGAGGGCCTGGCACCTTTGGAAGGGCTGCAGGTGGATTAACCTCCTGCAAATTCTGAGCCACAAAAACACCTCAAGAGCTTAGGAATTTGGTAGCCACGATACCCAGGCAGGAGGGGGCTTGGCAATGTCCATCTGCAGCTCAACCCTTTCCTAATTCTTTTGTCTCCTGTTTTGTCATTGACCAGCTGTACAACGGGACCCTGAAGCGGGATGCGGAGAACCGGCGCTACAGCTCCTACAGCCAGATGGAGGGCTGGGGCAGCAAGCACTACAGCAAGGCTGTCTGCAGCCCCGCCAGGGCCGGCAGCGACTACTGCTTTGTGCAGAACATCAAAAGCAGCCGGAGTGAGCCTGACCTCTACTGCGAACCGCCCCGGGGCACGCTGAGGAAGAGTCAAGTGGGGGGCCGGGCAGAGCACAAGGCAACCTTGAACCGCCAGAGCATCTACAGCAGCTGTAGCACCCAGCAAGGAACTACCAGGACAAGTAAAAAAATGCCAGCACGGGCCCTCTCCTGTCCCTCGAGCAACAAGCCTGATGTGGTCTATGCCCAGCCCATGATGAGCTGCAAGCAGGACGTGGTTTATGGACAGACTCAGTCCAGCTCCAAGTAAGTCTGCTGCTGTTGGCTGACTCTGAGTAAAGGTAGACATCTGCTGTGGAGGTCTGTCCATCAGGGCTAGGCACCTGAGCTGCTTTATAGCCACTGGAGGTCTGCTCACTGGTGCACACTGCACCTCATCGCACCCTGCGCTAGAGTCTAGAGTGGGTCAGACAAGTCGCACTCTTAAATGGCTTTTCTTTCCATGGGCTATGGAGGGAAACCAATATGAGTGCCTCTGACTGAATCTCCACTGCAGCTACGTGGTGTTGGGCAAGGTGATTCCCCAGTCTCTGTGGTGGTGTTAGCCCACAGCTCCTCTGCAAGGTGAGGGTGGGGAGGTGAAGAGCAGAAAGCCTGGGGAGCAGTTTGGGCACCTCTCCTGGTGGTCACACTGCTTTGGCTTGGCAGAAAACAAACTTAAAGAACCAACTGATTTTGAAGGAGCTGGTCCCTGAGGGCCCGACTTGGAGCAGAGCTGAGAACCTGCTGAGTGGTCGTGTTTACCCCTCGGTCTTTCCACCCAGGCCTTGCTTCATTCCCCCAAAAAGTGATTTGGGTTCCAGAAGAAATTGAGTCAGAAATTGAAATAAAGAGTTTAATAGGAATAATTTAGCTAGCCAGGAAAGAGGAGGGAAGGGAAGCTGTTCAATTCCTTCCTGTCCGAAGCATCCACCCTCAGTGGGATTAGGAGTTATGCAAGGGTAGAGGATGGTCCTTCACGTCTCATTAGCATCAGGTCCCTTCTTGTAAATGCTGCCTACGATAACAGGGAACGTCACACACACCCGTGAGCTCAGACACTCCCAAGATGACCTATCTCTGCAATGTAGTAGAGAAAAAAAAAGAAAAAAAAAATCCTAATGGGTTGTCACTGGTGTTACAATGATTTTGATGCTGATTCAAAGCTGCCCTGATGCTGATGGCTATGCTGCCTCTGGGGCACCAACCATATTCTGCTATAGTCTTGGAAGAGACTTGGTCTGCACAGAGTCTACCAGAGTCTACCAACAACTGTGGTTTGTGTGTTTCGAACTGCAAAATCGTTCAGTTTGAGGTTGCAGTGTTTAATTGGGCTGGAAGAAGGTCTGCATCTTCTTGTGCTACTATTGCTGCATCATTGTCGCACACAGAGCCTACTCTGCACCAACCCAGCAGTTACTGCAGTTCCTAGACAAGTGTGGCAGATGGTCACACAAATCCTAGAAATTCCCAAGCTCATTCCTGGTGGTCCCTGTTCCAAAAGGGAATTTGCACACTGTGACATAATGGTGAGGTTAATTAGCAGGGCTCATGGTCTTTGCCTGAGATGGCTGAGCTGTTGACCCAAGGTGTGATGTTAATATTGAGAAGGTCCCTTCTCAATGTTGTCCCTTCTCAGTATTGAGCAGGTCAGCAGTGTGAGCCAAATCATGCCCTTCTTCCCATTCCAGCTTTCTCTAATTCTCATCTCAGCCTCTCTCACTCTGTACTGAGTAGGAGAATGGCCCAGAGAGTGTATGACAGTGTCACTTGCCCATTAGCATGTTGTCATGACACCTTGGCTTCCCATGTGCCCATTTACTTCAGGTTTAACACGTGCAAAATTAGCCTCAGCCAACCTGGAGCACTGGTGCCATTGGTCTGGATAATTTCACAAGCTTTGTAATGCCTCTGGAATTGGAAATGGAGGCATTACATAAACTGGATGTAGCTTGGTCTAGGGAATTTCTGACCAAAGAGCAGAGGAGTGCAGTGGGAGGGATGGCAGAATGAATAAACATGGGACTCGGCTGGCTTCTGCTTAAGGAAAATACTGTTTTGGAGAAGCTAGTCCCAGGCAGGTTCTCTCCAAAGCAAGCCCTGCTCTGCACTATGCAGTGCTCACAGTTGTAGACTTGGTTATCTCTTTGGAAAGGTCACTTGAAGAGTAATGGACTTTTCTGAAGAGAAGGAGAGCTGCTGTTGTGAGAGGAATACTCTCCAGTGTTGGGTGCCCTTTGGTTAGGGAGTGGCTCCATTTATACACTACTTCTGGCTTGGGGCATGGCTCATCTGGCAGAACTGGTTCTGATGTGGAAATGTTGGGCTTCAAGTCGTAGGCTCAGCTGGGGCTGTGTCCCCTGAGTAAATCTGATCTGGCTGGGGCACACCCCCCTGCTTCGAGTGAGACTTCACTGCAGGATCCATTCGAGGGCGGTTTGTACAAACGCTTCTGCTCTTCACCTGGAGGAGATGGGGTTGGCAGCTGTCATCCTTGAAGTTTTGGAAACAGACTAACAAGTTGTCTGCTTTGAAAAAAATACTTCTTTGCAAGGCCCTCAGCCCCTGTGAAGTGTCTGGTTGGTCGCTGTTAGCCTCGGCATGTAGGGTGCTTTTGTGGGGAAGAGGCCTTCATATCTGGGCTCTCTTTGCTGTGTAGGACTGTTTCTAGCTGGAGGATTCTGCCCTTGGAGAGCTCAGTCTTCATTCAGGAAGCCTGATCTTTGAGCGGAGAGAGTTTTGCTTGTAGGCATCCCATTATTAACCTGCACATGCAGGCAGAGGGCTCAGGTGGGTAATAGCTACTGGTAGTTCCCTGTTTGGGGCTCTGTTCTTCCTATTCTAGTAGCATTTCAAGTAGAGCTTTTGCCTTTATAACAAGGATAATTTTGTGTTTGGTTTTCATGCTGCAGATCTCCTGTGTGGGTGGATACCTTGTCTGCAGTTACCAAACTGTCTCTGTGAACAAGGGAAGGGCTAAATAGTTTCCAAGCTTTCGGAGGTGATCCAGTGGGGTGGTTTCCATTGCTGTGAGGTGATTACAGCAGAACCTGGGCTCTGATGGGTCTGTCTGTGATAACAAACCACTCTGTGATACTGTGGCTTTGGACAGTGTCAGTGCTTCTCAGGTGGCCTGTGCTATGGATCTGATCTTCAATGGGTGGTATGAGATGAAAAAGGGGTCACTGGATGTTCTCAGGTAGTGAGAGCGGTGTGGAGAAATCAAAATACTGAGTATAGAAGAACTGACAAACTTTCTGTACTGAACAGTCCCTCTGCATTTGATCCCAAAGTTACTTAATTTTGGGAACTATTCTTGATTGTGTGATTACTTCCATATTGATCTGGCTTTGGCTGCATAAAACATGGAAGAGCTGTCTCTGATGATGTTCCCTCAGAAGAGTCCTTCCTCTTAGAGAAGCAACTCTAGTTGATGAAAGCATCTTCCCTACAGCTGATGAGCAATTTAACACCTAGACATTTTGGAGGAAAAATCATTCTATGATAAGCTAAACCACGATGCAGGGTTTTACCCACCCCATAGTACTGGTTATGGTGATGAAATCTGATTTTTGCATTGTTTCCTCACATCAGGAGGTTAAACAGTACTGACTTACTTTGAGAAACCTTGTCCCGAAGTATATCCTCTCCCACCATCCTTGTCATCTCCCACGATCCTGCCTTAGTGAGCATCAAGGGACATTTTTGTGTCCCTTTCTGATGTCTTTATAACCACTCAGGGGCGTAAGGCTTTGTAAGCATCATGACATATTTGGAACGATATTTCCAAGCTCAGTATATCTGTTCTGGGCTCAGAAGTTCATAGCTTGTTCTGCTGGCTCCTGCCCAATGGCAGCTCTCAATGAGCAGCATTCACATTTTGCCCCAATACCTCTCTCTGGAGAGAGTCGTTGTATGTGATGGAGCTGGAGGGAGTCTTCTTGGTGTCCAGGACTCTCTCTTCTTCCCAGAAACCTTCTCAGTTTTGGGCTTTTGTGACATCCCACTGATCTGCAGCCTCTCATCCTGGAAACAGTCAGCAACAGTGTCTTCAGCAGCTGGTGAGGACTATGCATATTTGCCTGCTTTGAACTGTTTCTTCTGATGAGTGGCACTTGCAGCATGCTCCAAGTGACAGCGTGTCACCTTGAGCTCGCCAGCTTTTAGCTGAAGAACATGTTGCTGGTTTTGGGCAGGAAAATAATTGCTCCATCCTCCTTGGTCATCAGGTAGAGGTAACAAGAAGCAGCACTAAAGGATGCGATCTTCAGTGCATCCTAGAGTCTTTGTGTCCCTCCAGCTGGAATTTGAGGCACAAGAAAACTGTGGCTACCACCAGCTGACATTGTATTAGTTCTACTTGCAGACGTGTGGCACACTGTGCTTCAGATACCCCATGTGCCTGGGACTGACAGCCCAGGGCCAGGCTAGATCACGAGATGTGGTGGTTGTGGCTCTACAGTAGTCGACTAGTTGCACGAGTATTACTTCTTTAGCAGATGCCTGCATCTGAGCTGGGTGCTCCCATTGCCCGTGCAGAGATGAAGTCAGTGGCCAATGGAGTTGAAATCTGAGGTAGGTCAGTGTGAACAAAGTCGGTGCCTCTTGGTTGACTTCAGAGGAAACCCAGGTGTCTGAGCTGGAGACGTTACCGGGAGGCCAGACTAATCTCATCTGTTGTGAAGGATCCAGGGTATTCTCATTTGTGAAGATGAAGAGGCAAGCTGAGGTGTCTGCAGACATTCCCCAGCTTAAGGGTTGCTGATACAGATCAGGAGCCACTAATGGACACCTACAATATGCGTTGTCTTCCATAACACCTCAAGTACCTTTGGCCTCATTTTAAGACATGGATGCATTTCCCTTTGGTGTTCTCTGTCTGCGAGAGAAAGAAACTAAAACACCTTGTGAGAGAACATGTGAAAGCCACTGTCTCTCATGGAACCTGGAAATATGTGGTATCTTGGTGCTAGCCTGTTAAAGGCCCTGAATACCCTGGCTGGCTGCTATGGAGGAGGCAGTAAAGGCTGGGGCAACCCTTTGGATTTTTCATATGGTCATATTTGTGTCTGGTGATGCTGACGTGGCCCCGGCCAACCTGCAGCAGCCTCTGTGAGCTGTGGCTGAAGTTCAGGAGCAGGAGGTGTGTGTCTTGTAACCATTCATTCCTAGGCAGGAGATCAGCCTCTCAGGAAATAATATACACAGTGAAACAAAAGTTACTGAGGCAGAAAAGGTACCGAGGGTGTTTCTGATAGAACTCCCTCTCTTTGGGGAGAAATAATGGTCATCAGTATCAAAACAGGGCTGTGCCACACAATGAAAGCAGAATCAAGTATGTTGACAGGCACCTTCAGTTTGGTTTGTTCTTATTTGGGATAAACTTCCTCTAAAAATGACTATTCCCCAGTGCTAGTTCTTTGTGAGGTCAGCTTGTCTGCACTGTGCATTGGCACCCAAAGCAATTGCTGTGGAGCTGTGTGTGATGCTCTCCTGGAGGGTTCATATTCTATATGGTGGGGATCCCCTTCTTCCTGATTGTCAGTCTGTACCCATCTTCCCTGGAATCTACCCACCAAGCAAAGTCTGAGGGGAAGCTCCAGCTGAGCTTTCAGTGGCATCAAAACCTTTGTGCCATGTCCCAGGGGCAGACACAGCTCCCTGGTGTGGAGCATGGCTGTCAGGCTTGCGCAAGTGTGTCTTGACTATGGAAGGCTTGGGTGTTCTAGACACCCTTTCAAGTGTCTCCACTCTGATTTTATTAATGTAGCATGGAATTTGTCAGAGTTTTCTGTCTTCCTCCTCTCCTGGGACTCCTACTCCTAACAATGAGGATGGAGATTTAGATCTGAGTAATGCAAACTGATCTGCTAATCCAAAGTGGATGAAAGGCATTAGTACCAGACGAGGGCACTGGCCTTTCCATGACACTGAACTCCTCAGTATTTGTTTCCCTTTTACTCCCGAATCTGATCATCTCATTTGTCTCCTGTTGAATCATTTCTAATTGAGGTCTCTCCCTATTCTGATTGCTTCTTTCTTGTGGATGAACAACCACCTTTGGAGCTCTTCCTAGCAGGCACATTGGCCCAGGTTGGAGATGGCCACAGTCCAAGAGTTTGTCTTGGAGCAGGCTGTTGTTCTGGTAGTGTAGATTGGGTTAGGAGTATCCCTGACTGGCTGATGAACAATCTCCCATCAGCATGGGCTTTGCCAGGGTGGTTATATTCTCAGCTAGGAGAAACCACTCGTGCTTCTCAGGTGGCATAACTGCTCACCCTCTGTGAACTTCTCCTGGTGGTGAGCCAGTAGGGGAAATAGAACCTTCCCCATCTTTTCCCACACAGAACTGGCCCTGGATGCCTATCTTTTCCCTGCTGAAGGAGGGCTTGACCCTATTAGGGAGTGGGTGTGTAGAAAATTGCCTTCCTTGAGTAGCTGGACTAAGTAGACATCCTTCTTTCTCATAAAAGGTGTGCCTGATTTGGGTTTTTTTCTCAAATTGGTAATAATAATTCACTGTGATTCCATGCATTGCATGGTCACTGACCTAGTATTTTATTAATGTGCTTCCCTCCCCACATTGCCAGCCCAGGACAGAAGTCTCAAAGGAGAAGTCCCTCTGGTGCTACTGATGCTGGATCCATCAGTGCCTCAGCAATGCCATTTGTCTCAGGAGCATGAAATAGTTTAAGAGAAACCCACAGTATCCTGGATCCAAACCAAAGATTTCTGAGGTTCCATAGTTTTTAGTTTAAACTTTGTCTCTCCAGTTTTGTGTTTCCTTGTTGCAAGTGTAATGGGACTTTCTTGGAGCCAAGTTTTGATACAGATCCGAATGTATGAAACATCTTGTGATGAAGAGATGTTTTCTTGTTACTGTAGAAATAAAAGTGGAATGAGGTTCATCTGACCTTAGACAGTGAATGCTTAAGGTCCAGTCCAAGACTTGTCGATTGTCCCTGTGCACCAACAAAGGCAGAGGTGTCTCCAGGGGGCAGGTCTTCCTCTCTTAGGAAAAATGTCTGAGACACAAAGGCGAGTTTTCTCTGGAAGCACCTATTTCTCTGTTCACTACACAGGTGCTTAAATGAGTTATTTGAACTGTCTGCAAGTTTATACCAGTGAGAGTGGAGGAGACAAAAGAGTCTTTCACGATGTCTTCTTGTGTCACAGCATCATTGCCAGCTTTTGCTAATTCGTATGAAATTTGCCATAGAATTGGGGATATTGCTCATGCTCTGTGAAGGGGAACCTGTGGATAATTAAGGACAAAATTTCGTAGCTTATTGCAAGCTGCTGGTGGTGGTGACCACACCTGGGAGTCCTTTCTACACCTTTATTCTTAACATTTCTTTGGCACAAGCAAAATGAGGCTGCGTATCCCGTGCCTGGAAGAAGCCCCTCCCCTGCAGTAATATTTAATACCTCAAATGCAAGAGGTTCATTTAAAGAACTTATTAAAACCCACTCTTCACTCTTTGGTTGATCTACCAGATTGCACAAAGATGAGCAGCCTCTCTAAAGGGGCACTAGCATGACATGCAGCAAGGGCTTGTATCTGAATGAACGTGGTTCAGGCAGGAACCGACCTCCCTGAGCTCCGGGTAAAACTCCTCCTCAGCTGTGAATGGATCCTGAACAGGGAGTAACATCAGTCCAGCACAACAGTGACCTGCAAAGCCCCCACGCTCTTTGATTTGATTCACTGTTAACAAAGAATTTCCCACCCGTATCCCATCACAAACAGAAATAACCGAACGGGAGCGTGGGGTTTGACTCTTCTCAGTCCTGAACTTCGAGTGGTCATTGAGTCTGCAAATTCATGCAGATCCTGCTGCCATGATCGAAGATCCTGCTGCAGCCAGCTGCTGGCCTAAGGTGCAGGAATGCTGAGAAGAGGTGGGAACTTCTATTATGCTAACTGATTTAATGGGAAACACAGACAAGTTTTGCAGCTCAGAGCCCCTTCATCAGTCTGAAAGTTCATACCCTTCCCTCATTTTGTGTGCTTACAACATCAGAGATGATGCTAAATAAGCATGAGCCAAGGAGAGCAGGACCTTCATATTTCTAAAGAATGGGACAAATATTCAGGTGTTTGTATTTTTCCCAAGGTTTCAGTCCTGCTCCAAGCCAGAGGTTTTCATATCCTTCCTCTGGAGTCTGTAGGCACATTCTTTACCTGTAACAAGGGATGATGACAGTGGCCAATGTTTATGAAGAGCTTGGAGACTACCAGTGTAAACATACCCTGGGAGCAGGATGTCTCAGTGCTACTATTAGTATTTCATAAACTCAGTATTTGCCATCCCATCACTCCGGACATGCCTGTCACCTTTTCCTAAGGGATCTACTCTTGCCTCCCAAGATCGTCAGCTGCTCACATTTTTGCTTCCACCACATCTCACATCAAAGGATCACATGCTGTGGGAAAAGCATCTGCCTACTTTAGAGTGTCCTAATAACCTGACAGATGGTTTCTTGTCTGCTGGTTCTTTTACTTGAGGAACAGTGAATACTGGTTCCCCGTTCATTAAACCTTCCACTTGAGACATGATTGGACATCCAGCACCTCATCTGACCTTTTACTTTCTGTCTCCTTTGTTTCTGTTTTCTTCGTGTCCTCCACTGTATATTTTGCACTTTTATCATCTCTCTTGGGATGCAGAAATGCACTGGGGCTGCACCATGTGGTTTATGCAGCTATGTGAAAATATTTTACATTTTGTAGTCGATTCCTTCCTAATAATTCCCAGTACTGACATAGCCTCTTTGGCCATGCAGCCAGCTAATACTTTATTTCTCTTTAACACAGAATATGTGGTGATGAGATAGACGGTGGTACAATGACCATCCAGAAAGCCATACAACTCCTGTGCTCGTCTGATGACAAATACCAGGCCATGGGTGCTTACTACCTCCAGCACACCTGCTTCCAGGACGAGTCTGCCAAGCAAGAGGTGAGTGAACAGAAGATGATTTTCCTAAGAACCAAAGATCCCCAGGTCCCCTTGATTTTCATGATGGAGACTTATACCTCATGAGTCACGCTCAGGAATTAAGTAAATTTTTCAACTATTGGTGGCTACTTTTTCCTAACTACTGTCAGTCAGGAATTTAAGACAGGGAAACAGTTGTCAGGCAGCAGAGGACACTGTACACACTGTCACCATAATCTTCTGTGACACAGATTGATGCGTTTTGGAGCAGCCACACAGATGCTGTGTCCTCTTCTGGATGCAGCTGCACCTGGTCCTACATGAATCTTTTCCTATCTCAGAGCTGTAGTGTCAGAGTCACACAGAACTGTCCTAAATCCCATGGTGTTCTTCACTGTTCCTTTCTCAACGGCATTTCAGCCATTTCAACCAGTTTCAGCCATGGATTCAGCCATCTGAGCCATGGATTAATTAGCAATCACGTACAAAGATCAAAAAGAAGTCCTTCTTTTAGTGTAGCTCATTTTAATTACGCTCTTGCTCTCTGATTACTGAGTCTATACCAACATGCAGCATCAGAGGCAGACCCAAGGATGGATCAAGACTGTCACAAAGGTTTATGCCCACCCGGGTGTGTTGGCAGTCATGCAAACGTGGTTTTGCATCAAGATGTCAGCCCTTGGGTAGCTTTCCATTTCCTGACATAGCAGTGGATCTGGATCTGCTGGCGCAGTGCGGGGATGTTCCTCTGCCCTTGCTGCGGCTGAACCCAGTGCGGGTACCCCAGCCCACATTACAGTTGCTAATTGCGGGGTGGCCACACCTTCGTTACCGTTGAAAACACTCTCTGAGCGGTGGCCTGCCCCATCACTTCCCAGAAGGATGTGTCGGAGCAGGAATGTGAGTCATCGGAGTGCACGCTTGTTTTCTTTCCTTTCTGAAAGGTGCTCATTCATTTTCCATTGTCAGCAAATCTCCAGCCCATGCGCTGGCTTGTGCCAGGAGGGGCTCAGTGTAGGATCATGGCCCCAGGACACCTGGTACAGAGTACATCCTACAGCAGGAACTCTCATCCTTTTAGAGAGCGAGGCTGCAGGAATTTGCCTTCAGACCTCCCTGGAATGTGTGTGGTGTCCTGCAGGTCAGGGTTCACACCCCTTTCTGATGCTGCCCCTGTTGAGTGCTGGAGTGTGACCCAGTGCTGCTTCTGGCTGACCTTGAGGGTGTTTACACTGCACCATGACCATCCTTCTAAGCTCAGCCTGTGATTTCAGGATGCAGATAAATTACCACATCATGTCATTAGATTGCTATAAATGGCCTCTACAGACACATGGAGCAACATTTTCACCTGATGCAAACTGATGGAGGCAGGTGAAAGGCTGTGGGAGCAAGAGCATTTACACCAGCTAAGGATTCGGTCCACAGCCATTACTCATAGACATCTACTTCTAGAGTTTAAGCTCCAACCTCAAGGTCAGCACCTTTGTGCTCATGACCTATGACCTGAACCAGGCATCCCATCCTCAGGCATCTTTTACTGCCAGATCTGGTTTTCCAGCTCCCCCGAGTATGTGCCACGTTGACTCCTTGCATTGCCATGACAGCTGTAGCTGTCCCTGTCCCAGCACTGCTCTGCACACCATGCTAATGGCAGAATGTCTTTCCTGGTGCAGGTCTATCGGCTGGGGGGAATCGCCAAGCTGGTCGAGCTGCTCCGCAGCACAAACCAGAACGTACAGCGGGCAGCAGCTGGAGCCCTCCGAAATTTGGT
Organism: Chloroceryle aenea; assembly: GCA_013399075.1. Classification (NCBI taxonomy): domain Eukaryota; kingdom Metazoa; phylum Chordata; class Aves; order Coraciiformes; family Cerylidae; genus Chloroceryle; species Chloroceryle aenea. The sequence continues at coordinate 115,603 of VWZY01002760.1, read as the reverse complement.
CTTCAAGAACCCCACCAACAAGATAGAAACTCGGCGGCAGAATGGGATAAGGGAGTGCGTGAGCCTCCTGCGGAGGACAGGGAACACTGAAATTCAGAAACAGCTGACAGGTACACAGCAGCCTGCCCAACCTTCCCCAAGGACCATGCTCCTTTCTGTCTGTGGTCCATGTTGCTCCATCATGGAAAGTTCCAGTAGCTATGGTGCTGGCATAACACAAAGATGATGTTTCGTGGTCCTGTTGCACCAAAAGTCAACCTGAAACAGAAGACAGAGGAGATCTTGGCCCTTCAATGTCCCATAAGGGTTCCTCACATCATAAGTGCCATTGAGGAAGCATCTGCCCCAGGTTTCCCCTGACATCTGTGGTCACTCTGCCATTCCCATGCCTTCCTGCACCCCTGTCCCCCATGTTGTTCCCAGGGAAGGCCTTGGCCTTTGGGATTGGGACTGCTGGCAGTCCCAGTATGATTGGGCAGGTTATCTTATTGGTGTCTCACCCTTGTCTTGAAGGATTGACTTGAGTTTGGTTGATAGTCACCCTCAACTGTGACTGAGGTCTTGTGTGCAAACCTGGAGAGATGTCTTCCCTGCAACATAATGGCAATAAACACCCATTTTGGGAGGAGGGAGGACACTTAGATGCCCACCTCTACATGACATCATGGTCCTGGTTCCCATTCTGCCTGTCTCATAAGGAGGGATGGAGACTAGGATTTAGGGCCGCCTCTTCACCTTTAGTTCAAAGGACTTTGTTGCTGGAATTCACTCTGACCTATAGCAAGTTTCTAATGCATGGTGACCATCTGCTTGAGCTTGTCTCTTACCTCCCTCCTAGGACTGCTCTGGAACCTCTCCTCCACCGATGAATTGAAAGAAGAGTTGATACAGGAGGCCCTCCCCGTCTTGACAGACTGTGTTATCATCCCTTTCTCTGGCTGGTCTGATGGCAGCTGCAATAGGACAAGAGAAATTATTGACCCAGAAGTATTCTTCAATGCCACAGGGTGTTTGAGGTGAGTCATCCAGCAGGGACTTACCATAGCTTGTGTCTGTTGACAGAACTGAACCTGCCTAAAGCTTCTAACAATAAGCTAAAGACACACTCACTGTGATTATATCAATAAAACTTCTCCTTGAGAAAGTTTCTTGACCAAGAGAAGGTGCAGAAAAAATAACACATAAAATATTTTTCTTAGTATCTTTTTTTTGTCGTTGTTGCTGTTCTTCTTAATTCTCTGCTCAGAAAAATACAAGTTGCTTTGTCATGGGAGAGCTGCCATAATGAAACCTGAGTGTTCAGCTCAGACCACGAGACTTGGCACATTTTACCCTCAGATTTTTGAGGCTTCCAGAGAAAATGTTGGTTGCTAGAAAACAAACTGGTTTGGGTTTTCAGTGTCAAAAAGACACAATTCTCTGTGTGCGGAAAACAAGTTTGGTTTTTTCCCACTGATTTTAATAACTGGTTTGGTATGGAGCAGTCCCGTTGCCCTGGACTTTTCCTGGCTCATTTCATCAGGTGGGTCACCTACAAAACAGGAGCTGCAGATTGAGCCCAGAGTAGTTTATTTTTCACGGGAAAGCCAGAGCCCTTTTGTAGAGGATCTTCGCCCTGACTTGCTGTTTCTCCTACCACCCTCCTCCACTTGGATGCGAGCTCCTCGTCTCACTGGGAACAAGCGGGGAAAAAAAAAATTACCGTGTCTAATTAGGTACTTTCATCAAGTGAAGCTCTCCCCGAGGGAGCTCAGCGACGGCCCCACCCTTACCAGACATGCAGCTGGTAGGTGCTGGACCTGCTTATGAAACGAAAGGGGTGAATACAGCAGGGGCCTTCTGAGACGTGATACTATCGTCTTCTGTGGCTGGGAACCCTGTCTGAAAGATAGCAAGTGCTGCTCCCTTCCCTGCCTTGGAAGACACCTTCCCCATGCAGTTGCATGGTGAGATATGTGGGGTATGTTGCATGTAAGGTGCTCAACTTTTAAGACCATCTCAACCTACAGATAAAATAGCCCATTAAAATATCCCATGAAATATCCCATTAAAATGAGAGAAGGAGTCTGGTGATAGCTGGGGAAAGAAGCTCTCAGTGGAGTCTGACTCCAGGCAGACTCTGTCTCATGAGACTTATCACTGGCAGAAATACCCAGTGCCCCCAGTGAAGACTGTCAGATGCAGGTCAGTAAGGGAGCTTAAAAGCCTGGGGGGAGCAGGACTTGGGAGCAAGCTGAGTAAGGAAAGCAAGGTGGTTGAGTCTGAAGCCCCTGCTCCAAGGGGTGAGCCAGGATTGCTCTGACTCACTGCCCTGCCACATCATAACGCAGAGATGAGAACAGCCCTGGGTTGGCCCTGGGCTCGAGCCATTGCTGCTCAAGCATTTCTGGATTGCAGATGAATTCATGTTAATGAGGAGGCTGCAAATCACAGTGAACATCAAATCCAGTTCTGGAACGCCTGGAGTGAATATCTCACAACGACTGCCAATCTTTCTTTGTTTTTCATTTGCAAGCTATAAGGCAATAAAACAGGGAAGAAAAAAAAAAACAAAACAACAAAACAACACAAAAACATTTCCTCTTACTGGCAAAACTCCCCTGTCCTGGCAGCAACCAGTGCTCAGGAACACATCATGGCATTATGAACTGGTCATTCCCTCTGATCAGAGCAGCTGCTGCTCTTCAGCCCCTCTGTGCCCATTTCCCACACAAATATTGCTGTTGACCCTGCGTAGCTCCATCTTTACAGCCACGAGCACCTTCCTGATTTCCACAGTGATCCCAGAGGGTCGTTATTCAGTCTTCTCTTTGGAAACACCTCCGAGGAGGTGATGAGTCTGTGTAATGGGAGTGGAACATCTCCCTGCTGAGGAAAGGCTGAGGGAGCCGGGGCTCTGGAGCTTGGGGACGAGGAGACTGAGGGGGGACCTCAGTCATGGTTCTACAGATGGGAAGGGTGGGGGGG
>VWZY01002760.1:98203-112603 GCA_013399075.1 Chloroceryle aenea | reverse complement strand
CAGGACACGGGGCAATGGGTGCAGCTGGAACATGGGAGGGCCCATGGAAACAGCAGGAGAAACTTTTTCAGGGTGAGGATGACAGAGACTGGCCCAGGCTGTGTGGAGTCTCCTGCTCTGGAGACATTCAAACCCCACCTGGATGCATTCCTGTGGGGCCTGATCTAGGGGATCCTGCTCTGGTAGGAGGATTGGACTGGATGATCTTTTGAGGTCCCTTCCACCCCCTAACATTAAAAAAACAAGAAAAAAATCCGCACATAGTGCTGGTGGTTACTCTTCCTAGCAGGATGTCTTCTATGTAGGGCTCCTTAACAGATCATTTTCCTAGACGAAATCACTCCTAAAGAGCCACAGGAGAGCTGTGCACCAGTGCAGTCCTACAAAAGGCCTCCACAATGAGAGCTGTGCACCAGCCTTGCTGCATCTCCAAAAATATCCTTAAATTCATTTACAACATAGCTAGAACAGAGCCTGTGGAGATTAAGGAATGAACTCAACTAATCCGCTCTCCTTCTTCTCTCCCGACATCTTCTGCCATGGCTTGCTTCAGAAACTTGAGTTCTGCAGACATGGGGCGCCAGACCATGAGGAATTACCCTGGCTTGATCGATTCAGTCATGACTTATGCCCAGAACTGCGTGGCTTCTAACCGACCCGATGATAAGGTACCAGATGCTCACTCCGAGCCGTTTGCCCCGTAGTTAATAATTGCAGCTTTGGGAAAATTGGGCTCAAAATCCCTTTTGAATGAACACAAGAGGGTACTGGACATTTTGTGGCTGCTTTTGCGCTTCCAAACACCAGTGAGATCTGTTGGAGGATTGCAAGTCCTCTGTGCTCTGAGCCTGAAGTAGAGGTGGGTTTTACAATTTCCTTTTACCAAACACAGAGACACAGTACAATAGGCTGGCTCCTGAGCCCCTGATATACTTTTCTTCCTTCTCCTCACACCTTGGGATCCTCACAGTGTCCTTACCACCATCTCTTGCTCTTCTCACCACCACCTCTCTTCATCCAGCAGGACTCCTGTGATGCCAGCCAGATGCCCTAAAGTCCTCAGTGCCCAGCAGAGTACCAAAATGATTTTTAAAAAGCACAGGACTGAGCAAATCCTCTTCCAGGGACAGCCTGTGAAAGAAGTTTGCAGTTTCAGCAGCTCATATTGAACATGGCTCTTTGGAAGTGTAACCACATGTTTGGTGTTGGTTACAGCTATCAAGGGAAAATTCTCCCTTGCTTGTTACACTGGGCACGCTGACATCCAGGTAAAGGAGGCTTAAAAGCCTTTTCTTGGTAAAAAGTGTCCCCTGATCTGTAGCTGTGACTTGGATTAAGTCATTGAAAGTTGACTATGGCAAGAGAAAGACTTTCAAGGTTTGGCATTCAGTGGAGGGCAGTTTGATGGAACCACCCTCTGAGCTCTTCCCTCCTCTTCATCAGTTTGTCTGTGGCACTGGGACCTAAGAAGGTTCACTGAGTCCATGAGCTCCCTGAGGTCCACAATATAGCATCTGGGCTATGTGGCCTTCACTCATGTCTCCTCTACTTCCTTCTTCCTTCCCATCCACTTCTACCTTAAGCAGGGTCTGAAGCTCATGTAAAAACACTGCTAAGCAAGCTGATTATGGCATGAGGTGTCCTCTCTGTAACTACAGCAGGTGCTGCTCCCTATTTTTCTGCCTAATGTGATGCTTGCATTTTTTTTTCCGGGGGTTATTTCAGTCTGTGGAGAATTGCATCTGCATCCTGCACAATCTCTCCTACCGCTTGGACGCCGAAGTTCCCAACAAATACACCCAGCTCAACCACATGGCCCGGAGTGTTTATATGGACAAGACTCTCACAGGCTGTTTCAACAGCAGGAGTGGGAAAATGGAGGTAAGAATGCCACAAAGAGCTTGGAAATGTGATATTCAGCCCCAGGCTGGGGCTACAAGTGAAGAGCAGGATCCGTGCTTCCACTTTCTCATCTCTTTGTAGAATGATGAGTACGGGGTCCCCCTTCCTGAGGAGGATTTTAAACCCAAGGGACCCAGCTGGCTCTACCACTCCGATGCCATCCGCACCTACCTGTCCCTGATGGATCAGAGCAAGAAGGATGCCACCCTGGAAGCCTGTGCTGGAGCTCTGCAGAACCTCACTGCGAGCCGAGGGCTGGTAAGTTCTCCTCTCTCTCCCACCAAATGTGTCAGCACTTCACAGTAACCAGAAAGAAAAATTCCCTCCTCAAACCTCAGGGCACAATTACAGGCCCTCCCTATTTATATCCCCAGTTATTAATGGCAAAAATAGGGTCTGATGGTGGAGATAATCAGCATCCCAAGGGTCTATCCCAGATCCATACACTGAGTTTCCAGGTTTTCCCAGTAGGTTGGTCATCCTACCAGCATCTACTGGGAGAAGGGTCTAGAGAACAAGGCTTATGAGGAATGGCTGAGAAAACTGGACCTGTTTAGTCTGAAGAAAAGGAGGCTGAGGGGAGATCTTACTGCTCTCTTACCTTATCTTACTTACTNCTGAAGAAAAGGAGGCTGAGGGTATATCTTACTGCTCTCTAATACTACCTGAAAGGAGGTTGTAGAGAAGTTGGTGCTGGTCTCTTCTCTCGGGTAACAAGTGATAAGACAAGAAGTGGTCTTGAGTTGCACCAGGTGATGTTTACATTGGACATTAGGAAGAATTATTTTCATCAAAAGGGTTGTCAAGGCCTGGAATAGTCTGCCCAGGGCAATGATTGAATCCCCATCACTGGCTGTGTTTAAAAGTCATGTAGATGTGCTGAGGGACATGGTTTAGCAGTGGACATGTAGAGCAGGGTTAACAGTTGGACTTGATGACCTTGAAGGTCTTTACCAACCGAGATGATTCTATGATTCTATTGGCACCCTCCCACCGGCCTCCCGGAGGACACCAGTGAGGATGTGCCCAGATGTGCACATGTGGACAGATGTCATTACAGGAGGGAGAAGAGCTGTGCATGCCTGTGTGTGTTCTTGAGGTGGGAGGTGGCTCTAATAACAGGGTGGGTTGTGCTGTGGATTGTGGCCTGTCCTCCCATCAGAGCTGCTTGTCAAATAGCTCTGAGAGATGTCCTAACCCGTCGGTATGGCAGCCTAGAGCTGCCACAGGCTGCATGACGCCGTGGGTATTGCAGGAGCAGCGGCACGGCGAGGGCCACGGCACGACAGCAGCTCTGCTGTGCCCAGTGTCACCACCGTGGGCATGTCCTCGCAGGCTGCGTTCACGTGGACAAACCTCGACTTGTCTGTTTGTGTCGAACTTCATCAATTCCAATTTAAATAAGATGGCTGGGGAGATAAAGGGATAATGATTTCATACGTAGGAGAGGCACGTCACGTGTGCCAAGCGTTCCACCCAGAAACACCGAGTGACTCATGAAAGGAGCCTTCGTTGCTGGGACAGCACTAACCTGCCAACGCTGGTCTCCTGGGAGTTTTCCTTACAAATCTTTCCGTGTGAAATGCTTTGGGAACACTTTTTTTTCCCCCACAATTTCACTAAGCAGTGCCACTAAGAACAAGCGGAGCGAGGCTGTCACAGTGTGGGTAGAGCTGGTCAGAGAAGTGGGGCTGGAGCCACGTGCTCCATGGAAATGAAAAGCTTTTCTGCAGCCAGCTTCATTATGCAAGAATGTCTTTTGGGTAAACAAACAAACAAACACCTCAGTGTTGAAGCAACTTATTGCAGCCTTCTGGAACAGAATGGTTGGAATTTGCCTGGATGGGCCAAGTGGCTTCTGCTTTCAAAGGTCTTATTCTAGCTCAGAGCTGGAGTTGGGGTTTGCTGGTTTGCTGTCACCTGAAGGAAAGAGAAACTGTGGACAAGCTTACAAAGCTTGATGCAGTCCTTTAGCTTATAGGATGGCTCTGAATCTCTTCTTAAACATCTTCTTTACAGCCCGATGGAAGAGGCAACAACATGTCAGTGTTGTTGCACATGTGTAACTGGTGGTGCAACAATCTCCAGCAGCCTTTCTGATGTGTTAGTAGCTGAGAAGCTCACTTTAAACTCAGTAAGAGGGCAATTTATTCAGGGTATGTGCTTCAACATCCATGAACCCCTCTCTGCATTGGCTATGCTCTGAGATCTTCTAGATTTACATAAGCAAGCATGAGATCAGGATCCAAAATGAGTAAGTTTGGTCTTCAGGTTGTTTTTTGAAGGTATCCATCAGCTGTTTCTGTTCCACCACAACCTTGGCATGTCAGGGAGCTGCAAGGGTGTTGTGAAGGGCAAGGGCAACATGGACATGAAGGTAAAATTTCTCCAGCTTTTGGGAATATCTGTTGGGTGAGCAACTGGCCCTGCTCAGGCTCCAGCAGGAGGACAGAAGTACCAGTCGTGTCACAGAAGATGAAAGGCTGACCATGAAAATATCTGTGGAGAAGAGGGGAAAATGGCAGAGTAAGTGGGATTCTGGTAGCAGAAGAAGGCATTATGTAGACACTGGTTTCATAGTGTAGTCCTGTTTGTCTGGCCCCATACATCATTCCAGTTGTGTCCTCCAGGCATTACAAGTCACAAGACGTCTCTGTTCTGTCCCCTAGATGTCCAATGCGATGAGTCAATTGATTGGCTTGAAGGAAAAAGGTTTGCCTCGCATAGCACGGCTCCTCCAATCCAACAGCTCTGAAGTCGTCCGGTCTGGGGCTTCTTTGCTGAGCAACATGTCCCGGCATCCTGTTCTCCACAAAACCATGGGTAAGTAATTGCCACCACAGTGGATTCCAGAACAATGTCTAGTTTATAACTCTAACATCTGCCCATCTCACTTTGTAAAACCCACAACAGGACTTAACCAAGCTCCAAAATTGGGCAAAGCGGAGTCGTTTGTTCTGGCCAAAAGGACACTTGCAGGTTTAATGAACAGAATGTGTCCTATCTCACCATCTCTACAAGCCTGTTAGTGTTTTATAGACAAATCTGCAGGATAGTGTGGATGATGATGTCTTGGGAACTCGGCTGGACATGACTACCCATGACCAATATCATTGCCTGCAGCACTTGTTTTGTCTCTGAAAATCAAGCAAACACTATTATACCACTACTGTCCAACATCATCAGTGCCTCCTTCCAGAGATAACACAGTGGTCTTGCATTGACTCGTGCTAACACAGCTAGTATTGTTCACTTGGGTTAGGTTTTATTTAAATGGTAATCAGAACATTCCACCTCTTCAGCTCACCAGGTGCTCCCAGATGTATCGCGTCTCCTGTCACTCCAGTCTGGAAATACCAACAGCTATGGCGAGATCATGACATCAGCTTGTTACACTCTGAGGAACCTCATCATGTCCAACCCACACTTGGGAAAGTCTTACTTGACAAGCAACATGCTAAATAATGTAGTAAACCTGTGCCGAAACGGGTGAGTTTGGGGCAGAAGGCATGGAGAGGGTCATGTGTAGACATTTTTGAGCCCACACAGTTTGTGCAAAACCAGATAAACCCCAGAGCCTTCCCAGCACCCTTCAGAGCCACAGTAAAGTGTTATTCTTTCACCTGTGCTTATATACCAAGAGACAAAAATGTAAAGCATGTTGGTAGGCAGAAATCCTCAGCGCTGGTTTCTTGGAACCAGGCAGGAGCCATCCAGGGTGAGATTTGTAAAGGGCCCTCAGGAAATTTGCTGGTTGAATATTAAGAAATTCGAAAAAGAACTGAAGCAACAACATCTTACACTCTTTAAAATCTTCCAGCTCAAAGCGGGGGATGTCAGTACACAGCCTGCCTCCCCAGATCCTGGGCTGCCCACTCACTGCTCCCTGCAAACCTTATGATGAAGGTCAGGTCTGGGATTCAAGCAGTGCCATTGTACTGGGGTTGTGCTCAGCTTTAATGTCTGGAGTTCATCCTCCTGTAGAAATGTCCATCTCAAGTGGCAAAGGTGTAGCTGGGATGATACATATGCACACATTATTCTGAGTACCTCTCCTGGTCTACTCACTTGTACTTTACAACAACTGAGCCAGTTCAGCATATTTTCCCACTTCTTTTTGGACTTCGTTTGAGTTTTGGTGGTAGTAATTCTGTCCTGCTTGCTCTCCGTGCTCCCTACAGCCCTGTGCAGAAGCTTGTCAATTGTTGCCAAGCTCTATGTTCATTTCTGGCCAAACTGGTGTTGAAACTTTCATGATCTTTGACTGTGTTCTTCCTTTCATCTCTCCTTCTTTCATCTCTTCTACTGTTTGTCTTTGTTTTAAAATACCTTCTACAAGTAACCGATTGTTTTCTGTCGGGAAAAGACACTCTCCTGCTTTCTCCATCATCTTTGATAAACCACGTACAATCTACCACTCATTGTGGCAGCAGAGAGACTCTCAGTCATTAGAAGTCACCTCCTTGTTTAGTCAGCCAACAAACCTGGTCAGTCTGATGCTTTTTGTATACTTCCAGCCTACAGCAAGCCAAATTACTGCAAAACCCAATGCTCTTCGAAGTCCGCCTTGTTTTGAGTGGTACTTCTGCCCAAAGTCCCACTTTGGGCCTCTCAGACTAGTTGTCAGCTAATTTACTACTTCAGCACAGTGTTGCCCAACTGGGGCTGTGCTGATGTTAATTGCCCTGACTGCTCTGCGTGATGAGCTGTGTTTGCAGTGACTCACTACACTGCAACTCTGGAGATGTCTTCAGCGTGCTCCTCCTGTCTGGGTTACAAATTCCTTCTGAGAAACTCCCCAGTTCTTACAATGGCCAAAGCTCGAATTGTTCCTTTTCCTCCATTATTCATTTCTGTCCCCAAAATTTTTTTTACTGTTTGGTACTTATGAAAAAATGACAATAATTTACACCCAGGACTAACCTTACACATCATCTCGGGCTGTTCCCATATAGCAGATGTGAACAATGTCCCCTCTAGTGAACTGGACACCTGCTAGTTCACAACTTAGATATTTTTTTCCACTTTCCTCTGGAGCCTGTGAAGATAAACAAGAAATTTTAGGGAGGGATTTGTCCAGTCCTACCTCAGATAGAGCCTCACCCGCTCTCTAATGGTAATAACTAGATACAACACCACTACTGGGGGCTGTTGCCCAGGTTGGATGCAGACCCCATGATTCTCACACTGATATTGAACGTGGTGAGTCCCATGCTATCAGCTTCCCTCTTCCCAGCACCACAGACAGCAGAACTAGAGAACAAAGGAGGCCTCAGTTGTGACCAAATCACAACAGACAACAACGTACCCTGTTGCACCTTGTCAACATTGTGCAGAGTTTTCTCTGTTAATCTGCCTCAGTTTCCCTGTGAACACCCTTCCCTCACCCCAGCACTGGTGGTGGTTTGGTTGGTGGGGCTGCACACTGCGTCCCTGGCACGTGGTTCTGCCACCCAACACATCTCTACCTGTAGCTGAACTGGGCTCTCACTGCATTTGAAGCTGTAAGTCATTAGGTTAACGTGCTCAAACAAGCTCATATACATTGCTTAGAAAGAGTGTCCAGGCTAGAGACAAGTAAGTTATGAAACTTTTCCTCTCCCATGTTCTCCTCAGAGGCCCTCCAGCATTCCTCAAAGCCGAAGTATCTTCTTCTGGATGTTCCTTGCAGCTGTATTCTGAGTAAAAGGCAGAAACAGTTCATCGCTTTATCTGATAGCTGTGGGGTTTCTCCTTCCTGGAGCATCCTAATTAAATAATTCTGTCCATCTCCTGCATTTGTCTTCAGCTATGACATGGGCTTCACAGTGATGATGATGTTTATTCACTGTTATTTTTAATCCAGGTTGCCAAAATAGTGAATATTTTCCTTTTTTTTTGTTGGTGTTTCTGACAATCACACTACAGCTACTGATTTATAGTGAAAGCAGGTGTCCTTTTCATCTTTATTCTCCAACTCTCTGAAAAATATTCTGCTCATTTTCAAGTGACGTTATTTCACTAATAAAAATATTTTATTCTTAATACTTCTACTGGCTGCACTTAAAGCTTTTCTCCAACATTTCTTTCTGTACTTCAGAGCTTCAGGTTTGCAGTTCATCTCACAATCCCTTTGTCACCGATTTGTTTTGGTTTCTCTGTTCATTCACTTTTCACATCTTTTCTATTGCACAATTTAATTTTGCAGTTTAATTCTACCATAACATTTTCCCAAAATTCATCTTTTAAGAAATCCAGGCCTTTCCTTGATTCCCTTCTGTGGAAGGGAGTTGTTCTCATCCACACGTTCCCTGTTTCTTCCAAAGATTGCACCTTGACATCAATTTTATAAGCTTAATGGCATCCTGAAAAATCCTTTCTCGGGAAATCTTTGTCGTATTCTGTGACACACGTCAGGTTCTTGATATTTTTGTCCTTTAAGGAAACATTTGCCCCCATTACTTGATACACACATACAACACCATTGTCTTTGGTACTGCCTTCATGCTTCTCCCTGCCCCACCATCTCCTTCTGATTTGGTTCTAGTTCGTCTTTTGAGTCAATAGTTTGACCTTGAAAATCCACAGATTTTCATGAATAATTCTATTTGCAAAAACCACTGTCCTTAAAATCAACTTTCATTTTCAGGCAAGTGATTTTTCAGATTTTTTCCCCCTGGATCCTTGATATTCAGCTCCATGCTATGCACTGTTACACTCACACACTATCCCCAGCACTTTTGTTTAGGATACGCTACTTAATTTATTGAAGTTATCACCACAGCTCCATCAGTTCATCCTTAATCGTTTAATTCCTAAATAGCAGCATTAGATGCTGTGTGAGACAGAGCCCTGATCAATCCTTCAAATTAAGAGTGGAGAAATTCTTTTGTCTGAATTTCTCAATTGTTCAGATACCCCATGCTGGTAATTTTGGCTTGAAAAGAAAAAATCTGTTGAGGTGTGTTCTGAAGACATAATGGCAAAAAAATACATATCAGAGGCAAACTATCAAAAAATAAAGTAAAAAATTACTCTAACTTTGAAAGAGAGAAACAAAGTGAAATGGCATACCCTTAAAGTGGTGGCCAGGACTTGGGCTGATCATCTAATCATAAATATCTTTGGGTTTATGGTTTTTTAATGGCTTTTCAGCCACAAAAACTATTTCAGCCACAAAATTTATTTTTTTTTTTTAAACGCAGCCATTCTCATGACAGGGCATAGATAGGATGGTTATAGCCAGAGAAGAGATTTTTCAGTAAAATCTGCTGCTTCTCTACCAAAACATCGCTCAAGGATTTCTGGTTGTCTGCATCTCGTCCACTCCTCCCGCATGCCACACCAATGGGTATGAGCTGCAGAGGCCCTTCGGAGTTTATACCAAGTTAAATTTACTAATTTCTTTGGCAAAAAGACCCTGCCCCAACATGTACCGAATGTGGTTACGTTCCTGTCCTTTCACACTCCGAGTACGGTGCCTACAGGTCCTGGGTTCCCGATGAGCACCGCCAGTCCTACTCCTCACTCTGATGAGGACTATTCTGAGGACAGTGTTTTGTGAAGCTGTACCATACAGGGAGGGTCCTGAGTCTGGTCTTGTACCTTTCCATCACCCTAGCTGCGACAGGCCGGAGCTGTTGCACTAAACCCAGATCAGGAGGCTCCCACAGGCAGGACGAGGTCCAGGAGATCAGGAGCAGCGATAAGAACCCAGCAAGGTTTATATCTAGGTTGTTGGATGAAATGTTCCAAAATTATAAAAGGTGCTGCTGTGAGTCATGGTTTCGGAGCTGTTACGTGAGCGAGTACCTATTAACTTGTGCTGAGTAAGGACTTATGGTTGCAGATGTTATTATTACAAATGCTCCCATCTCCTTCGTCCTCAGCAGGCAGCACAGAGCCCGTTCCTCTGCTGCCCTCCCGAGAGATTCGCCCACACTGTCCCCACAGGCTCCAGGGAAGGGTTGGCACCATTTCCCTTCTTTTCCACTCTCCCAAATTTCATGCTCTGTAATCACTCCTTCAGCTCAGTTTCATGCTCACGTTCCACTCAAATCCTCCTCTCCTTTTCATCCACCCTGTTCTGGTCTCAGAGGTTGTTGTCAGGTAATATTGCTGAGAGAGCAAGGAGGTTTTATTGACAGTCCTCCGTCCAGTCTCACCAGCCTCCCAGCTGGAGATGGGCTCACTTGGAGGCTGTTGGTGATGCGTGTGGGTTGCTGCTCTGTGGCCTGCCATAATTGACCAGGGTTGCTTTCATCTTCCCAGCTCCTGTCCCAAAGCGGCTGAAGCTGCTCGCCTCCTCCTGACAGACCTTTGGTCCAACAGGGAGCTCCAGAGTGTGCTCAAGCAGGTAAGGAGAATGCTTCTGCTTTTCAGATGACAAGAACAACCCCAGTCTTGGCTCACTCACTGAAGTGCGTGAGTTGGCAAGGCCGTGATTCAGCAGCGAGTCCGGGCAGCGGCCGGGAGCAGCCCAGGGTGCTGGGAGGACTCTGATGCTCTCAGCACACGGTCATCTGCCTAAGATCTGAGCAAGAGGCAGTGAGCCACAGCTGCAGCTGCCAGGACTGACTCTGGGGGCTAAGTGGACAGTAGTGTGTCTGCGCTGGGCAGCCTGCACCCTGGGAATGATGCTGATTTAGGCGGGCTCCTCCATGACACAGCCTCCCCACTCCTCGCTGTCCTGTGTGCACAGCTCTGCTCTGTGCTGGGAAGAGACCAGGACATTCCACACTGGTCTGAGAGACTCCCTTGCTGGTGTCCATTGTGTAGGGTTAACATGTCCCAGCAGCTCCCTGGCAAGGCTTCTCCTCTCTTTCCCCCAATTTTCTTCTTCTGTGTCCGTAACCCTACCCTGTGGCTACATCACCCCTACAGTCAGGGTAATAATCTAAACCAAGAAGAGGAGTATTTAGGATTTGTTTTGCTCCCTGCAACAGAAACTGTGAAAAGTGCAGAGCCAGGTGGGGCTCTGAGCCAGCTTCCAGCTCCCAGTGGCTTTCTCTGAACAAGCTGGGTTTTTCCAACCCAACAGCAGCAGCACCTGCAGAGAGTAAAGGGCCAGATTAAAGAGAAGTAACATCCACAAAGGGGAGTACCCTGGGGGCGGGAAGGCAGAGAACACCTAAATATCATTCTCATCTGAATGGTGAGGGACTTTCTCCAGAGGAGCTTGTGTAGCTGTGCACCAGGCTCTGCTCAGGAGCCTGTGCCAACTCATTTTGATGTGACTGAGTCACTCCCGCGTTCACAGAGAAGTTGATTGCATAGGTAAACATCAGACGAGCAGTCTGCAAGGGTATATGCATCATGCATAGATCTTTGCCAGTTTTCAGCAGCAAGGAATAAGATGAAATAATATTCAGTGAAGGATTAAGTAAAGGTTTCCTCCAGTAAAGCTGCCAGCTCTTGGCAGATGGAAAGCAATGCAAGGAAGATGAAGTCCATAGATGCAGGTGACATGTCGAAGGCACATGGAGGGAGGACAGAGGAGGGGGTCTGGGGATGAAGCACACATTTTAAGTGGAGAGTTGAAGTGGGGCAAGAGGCTCACAGCAATGGCAGCTATCAGTCTAGAAATTGCTGTGCATTCACCGCACTTCATTTACATCTGCTTTTTCAGCAAGGATTTGATAAGAACATGATGGGATCTTTAGCTGGAACGACCTTCAGGACCCTCTCCTCCAGATTTTAGGAGCCTTTCCATGCACGTTCAGGCTGCAGGTGAGAACGGGCTGCTCTTGCATGGGAAAGGGGTGGTCTGGGGGGGAAAAGAGCGGTACATGAAACCCGTGAGATTTTTGCTATTTTAATCTCCCCTAAAGTGAGTTTGTGATACTTTCATAATTCACAAACCTTATCAGGCCAAACTACAAAACATTTGTTCCCATGAGAGGCCAGAAGCCATGCAGTTCCTGGGTTCAGTGCAGGTGCTGCCCACGCTACACAGCTGTGCACTGTGGGAACAGCACAGTTCCCAAGCATGGACATAGCTGCTGGACTTGACTACACCTGATGTGTCTTCTTTACATTGCCAAGCAATAACTGATTCATTGCATTTTGCCAAATCCTCTCAGGTGGGGCATTTCACAGGAACCTCTCTGACAATACTTTAATCCCTGAGTTTTGAATAATGTTACCTAGATAACGTCAGCAGCATGCCATTAATTCCAGATCACACTATGGCAACGACCATCACCCTTAGGCATTTTTTTTTTAGCACCTCATAATCAACCTGTATGCCTCATGTCCAAATCTGGAACCATATATTTCCATCTGAAAAATCCCAGTGGAGAAACCAGGTTAAAGAAATCATGGACAGAATTTTCAGGGCATCATTATGTTTTCTTTATTCAGTGTGAAATGAAGATTGAATCTGTAAAGTACTTCTCACTGAAGAGAAAAGCTTTAAGCCGTTTTCAAATATCATATTTTGGGGGTTGAAATTATCTAGAATGAATTATTTCCTCTCTTCCCCAACATACTCTTTGTCATTGAACTAAGTGCAGCCCTGATGTAAAAGAAAATGATGCGAAGCCCATTTATGTCCTCTGCCCAGGTACAGACTTCACTTCTTGCTCTGGTGGGATAGTTCCAGAGACTCAGGGGAATATGGAAGTCTAGGGTAAAAAACATGTTACAGAAACTGGGTAGGGCTAAGAAAAAAAAGATTAAAAGTTGGGTTTGAAAGTAGTGAAAAGATTTCTTGAATGGTTTAATTATCTGGATTTTTGGGTTTGATTTGTTTGTTTCCATTTCAGAATTTGGAACTGGTTCATGTCCAGGATGACAACCCTTTCACAGTTACTTAGGATGTTAAAGATGTAGAGTTCTCCCGAGTCTAACTCGACTGTAAAGCAAACTAAACATATGGATTTCATGTGAATTATACTGATTATTTTTAAGCATTTTCTTCTTTTCAGGGGGGGAGAAGGGACTTTTATTGAGGTTATACTTTTCCTGATGTCAATAATTATTATTTTTTGTTGTTTTTCAAAGAGTGTGTCTGTGTAACTATGTCCGTGTCGCTGTGTATGTGTGCGTGCAGGCAACATACATGAGCACACGTGGTGAGTAGGATCTTCCTCCAGGCTTAGTCCCCCGTCTGCCACCGCAAGTCGGTGTGAGTTGTGCAGTTTAACCCCTTTGCAGAGTTTTGTCCAATTCCACCCGATCCGTGCACCAAATACCACCACACTAAAAACCTGTCACAGACTTTTTTATTGGCAAGCATAAACATTGCCAGGTTTAGGCTGAGTCCGCCCCACTGCAGATGGCCACTATGAACAGATACACACAAATACTCTTCTTTACAAAGGCTGGTTATTCCTAACGTTTATGAACACGGGCTTCTCTTCTGCTTATCAATTTTTCTCCAGTGAGCTCTTATAGTTGTTAGTGTTTTCTTTCCTGTCACATGAACTCTTTATCCCAAAGAAGCAAATTGATGTCTGCAAACTCTCTCCCGGGTCTCAGTAGCCCTTCTCTGAAGCTCTGTGTGAGGGGACAATCACAACACATCTGCAGAGCATGAACATCACCGGGTTCTGAACCATTCTGAGCGCCAGAACAACTCAATCTTGTGACTGTACCTGGACAAATGTGGCATTTGAGAAGCTGAGCTGGAGACAAGCAAAGTGTTTTTCCCTTGGGATCGCTGGCTGCCACACAGGACTGAAATAAGTGAGGGATGTGGCCTTTTTAATTACATTTTGTTTTTATTGATCGATGTAAAGAAATAGTATTAATATGCAAAGAAATGTAAGGACTTGTGTGAAGTCAGGTTTGGAAATATTTTATTTCTTGGGATCTTTAATTACATGAATTACTGTGATGCTGAGGCTCTGACAGGGGGCTGCTGAGCTCATTTTAGGGCAACCCAGTTCTTAGGACAGTAACCATGTGATGAAAGAGGATGATTTTTCTCTCTCCAGAAGAAAAATATCCTTTACCTGTCCTTGGAGGGGCTACAGCTCAGATCCACAGGGAAAAGACCAGCTGAGGATGGATTTTCTGGCTGCCCCCCACACCCAGTTACTGCTTCTTCCAACAGTGCAGGGGAACAGGACCCAGTTTGGCAAATCCCAGAGCTGCAGGAAGTGCTTGGGAAGGATGAATTATGAGCCTGGAAAGGGAAAACCAGTCTCATTTTTTGCAAGTGTCAGACTCCTAAATCAGCAGAAGTCAGCGTGTCCCCATTCCCCTCACAGACACGGGGTGGTTTGGGCCAGCTAAAGAACCGTCCCTGAAGTTCAGATTTGCTCTGACACAACTCGAGAGCTAAGAAACATGGTGGCACTTGTTTTTCCCCCCTTTAGACCATAGGGAGCACGTGTCCACAGAGGGAGATCATTTTCCAGCTGGTTTTTCTCTTGGACTACAAAGGGTGGCTTAATCTTGTGCACTTTAATGAGCAGCAACTATTTGCTTGCCTTCACCCACGTTCAGATGAGAGCTTTCTGCACTGAGCTCCCAGCCAAATGAGAGAGAAAAAAAAAAAACAAGAACCTTTGC
>VWZY01002760.1:79325-98187 GCA_013399075.1 Chloroceryle aenea | reverse complement strand
GTGGAGAGCTAGAACCAGGAGAATCCGGTAGGACAGTTTCAGGAGCATTTAAAGAGCAGCAAAGGAGCCCCAGCCCGTGGGCATGCCCTTGCCATACCTGCCAGCTCTTCCCTGGCTGGATGTATATTCTCAGATGCATAGTCTGAAATGTTTTCAGCAGGCCCCAAGCCCGTGGATGTCCAAAAGGGCTGCAGCATCCCCAGGCAGGCTGGTTACAGTTTTGGTGTAAAGTACGTTGCGTGCAATTTCTCATTCAGATTTGTTCTTGTAATTACACGTTCAGCACAAGTCCTGGGAGCTAATGTTTTTTTTTTCTCTGAAAAATTAATTGGGGAAACCTAACTACCAAATGTAATGATGGAATATTGAGGAAATTCATTCTAATTGGCAGGTATGTAGGCTTTATTTTCCAACACTGCTGCTGCTTTCACCGGTAATGCAGTTTACTGAATCACCGTGTAAGGCACAAAGAGCTGTAGCTGTAGGATCATCATCTCACAATTAAATTTACAAGTGCTGGAGGTTTCATTAGTAAGTATTAGACTCAAAGAGACAGATATATCATTCACATAAATTTTGTTAAGTGCAGCAAATTTGTTTCCCAAAGCTAATAAAATGATAAAAATAAAACCTGTCTCCATCCTCAGAGATCTTCAAAACATGACTGGGCACAGCCCTGAGCAATCTCCTCTGGCTTTGATGTTATCCCTGCCTTGAGCTCGGCAGACCAGAGAGGTTCCTTCCAATCTAATTTTTTTATGATGCTCTGTATTGCTGCTTTCATACCTCAAAATACAGTGAACTCAAGAGAGCAGTGGGCTGGGTAATCTGCAACCGCTCACCATCCCAGGGCTATTCTGCAGCTATTTCTTCCCCAGGGAATTCTCTGCTACTCAAATCTCTTTTCCTCCCAGTCTCTCTTTTTAAAATCTGGACTACAGACTCCATCAAGTCAGTGACCTGACACCCATGCCCAGCTGTGAGAAGAGAAAGGAAAATCAGACTTACTGAGTAACTGGTGTTGCTCATAACAAGCGGTTTGGGGAGCTCAGTGAGGTCCCCTCCATCATAAACAGATGTTGTTTTCACCTCAGGTACAATTACTTTTTTCATTCCAAGGAGACACTGTTTTTTAAAGGCATGTTTTTAACCATGGCATGCTCTTTGATGAGCTGGTTTCCTGTCTCTTGCTTCTTTAAGAGCTGAGGTCAGGCAGACCCCAAGGATGGGGACAAGGGCAGGGCTACAGCACGTGGCACATGCCCTGGGTCGTAGTGATGGAGAATTAGTGAGGAGGGAAGAACCATGGCTAGCAGCACCGTTAGCTCTGCCAGCAGCAGAAATAAGAGCAGCTGGGGCCTGATCTGTGCGCAGGACACGCAACTGTGTAAATAAATACCATACCTGTTTGTCCTGGGCTTAGCAGAGCTTTTGGATCTGTTTTCTCATAAATGCTTTGTTTGTTTTGTGTCTGTACAATCCAACCCACCCCAGCATTTCAGAAGCCTCATGGACGAGTAAAAGTCAGTAGGCAGTTTTATTCCTCTCTGACCACACACCACTTTGAGACCAACTTAGCCTACCAGTCCATAGCTATACAGTGTATTCTGTAAGATATAGGCATGTGAGAATGTCTCAGAGTTTTGTTTTGGCTGTACTGTATGTATTTGCTTCATTGGAAAAGCTGAAATCAATAAAAATTGCTGGAATTTCTTCAAGCTTCCCATGGTTTTATTTTTGTTGTCTTGCCAGTGCTAGAAAAGACTAAAGCATCTGTCTGAAAGGTTTGTAAAAACCTGTTACCCTGGAGCAGTGATCAGTCTGGGCTGCTCTTGCCTTATGCCAATGAGTAATGAAGCTGTAAATCCCGTTTCCTCAGCCTTGGCATCAGTGGCTTCCTCTCCCATGAGTTTGTACAGTCACCAGGTTCAGTCCATTAAAAATTTACTTATCAATAGCATTGTTTGTGTCACTGCTGTATGGAAAAGCCCACACCTTTCCTTCTTCTGACCCTGGCTCATATGAGCTCTGTTTGAAGCTCTCTAGGTCTTACACTTTACAATGATGATGAGCTGCTCCTCCACAGTTCCTCTTTGGTTCACGCTGGAAAGACCCAGCTCACAGACCAGTTCCTCACTGCATGCAATGACCTTCTCTGAACCCTTCCCAATTAAACTATTTCCTTTCTGAGGCAAGGAGACCAGAACAACATCAAGTCTACAAAAGGCGAGTAAGCCATGGGGGTTTTGCAGGAATATCTTTTCCTGCTCTTCTCTTTTCTGAGTAGTCCTTTCACCCCTGAGACTTACTGGCCCTCCAGTGTCCATGGAAGGCCCTCATATATATGAAGATGCTTTAACTCTTGATGTTTATTCTTCTGACTGCACCTGG
The DNA here is from genome assembly GCA_013399075.1 of Chloroceryle aenea. Classification (NCBI taxonomy): domain Eukaryota; kingdom Metazoa; phylum Chordata; class Aves; order Coraciiformes; family Cerylidae; genus Chloroceryle; species Chloroceryle aenea. Next base: position 95,796 of record VWZY01002760.1, on the reverse strand, counting down.
TTGCTCCTTCAGCTCCTTTTTGGCATATTTAGTGTGGTTTATGTTCAACCTGGCAGAGTTTATAAAAGATTTCCTATTTTTGTCTCCAGCTATTTGAAAGACACCTCCTGATGACCACCTTCTCCTGCTGCTTAACCAGGCCAGCTCCCTTCTGCCCTTCCTCAAGGAGTTCTTAACTGGTGGGATGTACTGGGGTTGTGCTTCATATGATAAGCATGGTCCACATTGCTTGTAAAGTTTAATTCCCCTTTTCATTTTCCCTTATCAAGCATCATGCCTTAAGGCCCCCTTTTGGAAGATGAGCACATGGTGGTGGATGTTTAGGCTTTTGTTGATGTTATGGGGCAGCTCTAGGAGTGTAACGTTTGAGACCAGACTTTCCATGTTAATCAGCATCAAATTTAAGGCTGTGTCTGCTTTGGGGACTTTCCAGCCTGGTCCATGAAATTATTGTTGACAGCATCTAAGAATTTGGTCTCTGCCATCACATCCTGCAGTAATTTAAGCCCAGTCTACACAGGGGTAGCTGAAGTGCAGGATGCACAAAAGGCTTTGTGCTTCCAGTCCTGTATTGTATAAACACTGGCAGCAGCCTAACAAAAGAAATAAGGAAGCAGCATCCTCTTGATCTCCTTCAGAAGGAGGCTCTTCAAAGAAGAAGCCTGGAAAAGGCGAGGTGCGTTTAGTTCATTTACTCAAGGCAAGACTGAGGAATAATCCTCACCACTGGCAAGTCGAGAGGATTCCCAGCCTATCAGACAGGCTTGTGACTCTGTGCATGGAAAAAGGGACAGGCAGGACCCTGTGCCATGCTGCTCAGAGCTCCTTCCCAGGAGCACCCTCTGCTGCCCTGCTGAGACTTTTAAAAGGTAGGCAAGCACAAAAGGATTAACCACAAAGGCAAAGCACCCAAACCCAATACCTTAACCAATTATGTGGACTTTATACAGCAGCACTTCAAAACCTACGCTGCATTGGCAACACGTGATCATTCCTGATTTGAGCTGCTTCTAGGCCACAGAGCAGCAGGTGCACTTGCAATTGATTTTGAATGTAGCACCCAAGTAATAATCTTATAAAAGTCCATTAAGGAGCAGTGTATCCAGGACTCCTTGGGAGGAGTAAATATTGGTAGCACATACATTTAGTGATGTCCATCCTGCAGCTTCTTCGGGCACAAATCACATCTGACAGCAGATCTAAGAAAGGTCATACAAATTACAGGCAAGAAGAGCAAGTTGCCTTTTACCGAGTCTAGCACAGAAGCAGAGTGTCTAAAACTAATGCAGATGAGTCCGGTGTCTATATTCTGGAGCAGGCTCTCTGGACACTGGAGAAGGACAGGATATGTCATTGCAGCTCTCAGCACATGCCTTCAGTTTGGAAATTAAAAGTTGCTCAGCAATGGAGCTGACAAAGATGATGTGCTTGGATCTCACTCTCCCCATTTGCAGTCTGTAAAATGAATACCAAGAAACTAGAGTGCCTTTTTGTTTTGAGATCTGTATCTTATGTATGATGACGTAAGAAGAGGCTGGTTTGGGACAGGGCAGCCTACAGACGCACAAAAAGACCTCAGGGCAGTTTGCAAGAAAAAGACAACAAGGTGTTTGTTGTGTGATTCCAATGCAATGAAAACTGTATCCCCTGTAGAGGCTGGGTCAGAGAACAGAGACTTCTGTGGGGACAGACAGACATGGATGCACTGGTTTAGCTCAGATGTGATGGTTTTGAGGCAGGATGCAAGGAAAGAAGTTGAATGCTGCAGGATGCAGAGTACCCACATAGCACTCCTCAAAAACAGAGCAAGCACCAAGTCCTTACAGGTCCTAAAGCTCATGGGATCTGAAATAATACATGGAACTCCACCACAAAAGCCTTATCCCACTGGCAAAGCAACCCCCAGTATAACCCCCTCTCCCATCTCACAGTGCAACTTTTGAGTCTTTTATCACTGCCCATGCTTTTGGAGCAGTTTCTCCAGTTTCCAGTCCATGGGGTACCACAGATCCCAGGCATGCTCAGAAATACCCGACTTCCCCAGGCCACACCCCAGAGGATCATCACTTCCCAGCCATGAGCAGTTCCCAGTTTCACAGCACGGAGACCACACTGCACAGCACAGGGCATCCCCAGGAAACACCAAGCCCAAGTCACACACCACAACTGCACCAGTGACCCCATAGCAGCAACATCTCCTGCTAGGACACACTCGCTCAACAAAGTTCTTCTATCTCGGTTTCCCACGTGCTGGGTGAGATCACCCCAAGCAGAGACACTGCTGTGGCATCCTGGCCCCACAGCCAGATACCTTAGGAGTGCCACGGTCTCACACGGCACACTGCTGGAGGACATGTGGCAGCCCATACCAGAAAGCCCTGCCCCATAAAAGCAGGGCATATGCAGAAGAGCTTCAACATATGCATGGCACCCACAGCCCACAGCCCCCAGAGCACTTGTGCATCCACACTCCAGGGCATCTCCACTGCAGGAGCCAGGGGCCTGGATCAGGAGGAAGCACGAGTCCTGTGTGAGGCTCAGTGACTCATTCCCTAGTCACCTTTGCCGTAGCACACATGACTCTGTGCTCCTCTATCGTGCAACTCTCATTTGTATTTTTCCTGCAGTTATGTGTCCTTGCAGATTCAATCTCGCCGAGCACAGAAGTTGTTACCTATCCAATATTGTACTTGGCCCCTTTTTTGGTGCTTTCTAAGCTTGCCTTTGTTACAGGAAAGTCTCGAGGGACTCCCACAAGGCATCCCAAACACAGGGCCACGTCCCTTTCATGTATCGCCAGGAGGCAGGAAAATGTTGCAGCTCTACCTGAGCCTCTTCTCTGTCAGGGTAGAGGAAACTCGGTGTGGATGTGGGATCCACTCCTGGACACTCACACCGAGCATCCTCCATCTCACTGAGCCCCAGCAATGCTCAGCCCTCTGCAACTTGATAACCTCATGCAGGAAAGGCTTTGATGAGAGGGTAGTTCCCTCCCTGCTACCTCCTTCCTGCAGACTCCTTCTGTGCTGAATGCACTGCACTTGGGGACAGATGGGACATCCCTGGTGCTCCAGCCTCCTCAGCCCGGCAGCTGATGATGAGCAAGGAGTGCTTTAGCAGAAGGCAGAGCACTGCAGGAATCTTCACAGGGCTTGAGGGGATTGCACTGCTGAGGTGGAACTGCTGGCAGGGATTTTTAGGTAGCGGATCTTGTCCTGATTAATAAATACATCAATATTCCAATATTCCCCTGAATGAGACCTCATCCCAAAGCTGAGAGATGACCAGATCTGAGTGCTGCTGCTGCAGTGGCTCCAGAGCTCAACACTCTTGTACCCACACATAGAGCTTGCAGGAGACCTTCCCGAGCCTGGTTTCTCCCTTGACCTTCTGCCCATGGAGTTGTCTGCATTCCTGCAGATGAGGAGCACAGCAGATGAAGTACCCCCAGCCAGCTCAGCAGTAACTCACCCCTGTGCTGAGCAGCTGAAACACCCCCAGCCCCCAGCCGCTGTGGTGGCAAATGACCCCTCAGAGCACAGGCTTCCCATGGTGATGCAAAGGGGAAAAAAGCAGGTAGCCCTTTTCAGGAGTGATAAAGCCATTGGAATTTCCTGGCACTGCAAAACCCAAATACTTTCCCAGAGAACCAGAGTTCCTCCCTCCTTTCCTTGGCCTTTCTCTCCATTAAAAGCCTTACAAGTGCACTTCAGGATCTTACCAAACAGACTTGAGCTCAGGCAATAACTGTAACTGCTTTTGGGTCCCGAGGCCAAGTTTCAGTCTGAGCAATGACCCAGACTGGGTGCTTTGCAGTGAAGTATAGCAGAGATATCCTTTGTGCATCTTACTGCTTTCTTCCTTATATTTGCTATTCTTTCCCCAGGAAGCCTCTCTCTTTATCTCACAGTACAGGTAACTCCTGCTTCAATCAACACAGATCTCTCCTGGAAGAACAGGAAAATCAGTCTCATGTCAGCAGGGCTGAAAGAAGTGCTCCAAAAAACGTAAAGGGAAAAAATGGAGATTATCAGAGTGCCTTTGAGTTCCACCCTGAGCTTTTCTTTAGGACATTTAACCCATGATGGAAACAGAGTCTTGTTTGCTTTCAGGGGAGAAGAAACATTCAGGAGAGTGAATGGTGCTGGTTTCATATCAGAGCAGGGCCTTTGGCAGGGCCACAACCAGACTCTCTATTTCCCAGGCAGCAGAACATCTTCTAAACACCTTCTGTCATTTTTGTCTTTGCAAAGAGAGACTAGCTGTGTTTATCCCCACTACTTTGGGTATTTTTTTCAAGGGTAACCCAAAAGCACTGCAGAAGTTATTTCCTGCAGGATGTGGAGAAGCAGAGGGTTAAAGAGCCAGAAGGAGCAGGAGATGGCTCAGGAGAGTGTTTAAGCTATTTGAAGGGATGACTCCCTGGTACACGGAGCAAATTCCACACCCACCCATTGCCTTTCTGCCCCTGGAGCCTGCCTGCTGCAAGCTCCTGGGTAAAGCAGCAACATCACTGCAGGGCTCAGCCACCGTGGGAAAGTCGGCGGAGCCCCGGCGAGTCCTGCCACGCGGCGAGACCCAGATGCAGGTGAGTCAGAGCCCCACCTTGCTTTGAACAGGAGGAAGCAGAGCCCGCAGAGAGGCACCCAAAAGAAGGCAGAGAGAGTGGTTCACAACTATGGGGACCCCCAGGAGCCCATCCCCTCAGCAGCCTGCAGAGCTGCATTTCAGACAGGGATGAAGTCTTGTGCGTGGCAGGCAGTGGGACGACAAGAACAGCGGAGGACTTTTTCCTCCAGCAACTGAAGGACTGACAGCCACTGGCTGGTCTCCAGCAGGACAGAAGGGAATGGGCTGAGCCGTCACCATTACTCATGGGCAGGGAGCTAACTGCTCAGTTTTGCCCTGGGAAGGGTCAAACAGAGCCCAGTGCTGGAAGAGCCGAGACCGTAGTATGTGGGAATATCTTCCCAATGACTCCCCTCTAAACGGTGCCCTCACCACCGCCCTCCTGCCATGGGCCCCATCCCTGCAGGGGGAAGTACCAGCATGAACAGGCTGTGGAATACCCAGATACCAAAGCTGGGGCTGTGGTTCACACATCTCCTGGTGTTTGGCACAGGGATGGCCCATTTTCACCTCCACCTGCACTGGGGGGACAGCAGTAAGTTATGGTGGGGGGACATTTGCGATGTGGTGCAGCCCTGGGGCTGTGCTAAGAACTGGTCTGTGAGCACAGAACAGCAGCAGCAGAGCTGCAGCACCTTCCATAAACTCTCCAGAGGGGAATGCAGCCTTCCTGGGAGTGGCTCAAGGGCAGCACCTCCGTGCCCTCCAGCACAAAGCTGGACTGCTCGCCACCAGTGTGGCACAACCCGAGGCCAAACCGCAAGGAGCATCCAAGCCCAAACTGTTGGTGTCTTCAGGTTTCATTTGGCAAATGATGCAGGGGCAAGCCCTGTGTGAGAACACTGTGGCTGTTTCTGTCCCTGCTGACGCGTGTGCCACTGGGCTGCTCCTCCTTCCCAGAATGACATGAGGATCCTCCCCTGCCCAGACTGTTGTCCTGACCCTGACATCCTCCTCTGGGACCACAGAAAAGAGAGGAGCTTGGTACAAGCAGAGCTGTCAGTGCTGGCATCACAGCAGTGTGTCCCTAATGCTCCATCCAGGGAGCCATGTGTACCCCCTCACTTTCTCCTTCAGCACCTTGGGCCCAGCTAGGAGTGAGTTTCTCTCATTTACAGATGCTTATTTTGGCCCTCTGGTGTCTGGACACTGGGTTTTTGAGAGGGTCCCAGGCCATTTACATGGGGTATCTGCGTCTGGCTTCACAGCACCCTGCAGACACAGCAGATCCAAGAGTCCAGGGGAGCTCGTTGTGCCTTTCTTCCCCAAAATTCTGGCACAAAACTCCTCACATAACCTCAGGTGCTCTGAGATACCCCCAGCTGGCTGCTAGAAGGGCTTCACATCACTGATCAGCAATCTGCCTCCAGCACAGGGCTCACACTGTCCATGGGAGCGAGAGCTCGAAATCTGAGCCTTTGAGTCTGAACCCAGATTCTTGCTTTCAGCACACTGCAGAGCGACCAGGCTGTGGCCTCAGACAGACCTTGGCACCATCTAAAGCCAGGGCCTTAAATTTCCCTCGCCTGGGAAGGGCAGTCCAAAGCCAGTGGTGATTTTGCATCGCCCTCTGTTCCAAGGTGCAAACCTGAATTGCTTTAATGGGTCCCTGGGATTTTCTAAAAAAAAGAAAAGATAAGTGAATTCAGAGAATTCAGATGTTTACCTTGTTTTCAAGTCATCTTGAGGGGTCTCCAAATGTAATTTATTCAGCACAACTTTTCCAGCAGTGATTACAGTGTTGGTGCAACAAGGGGCACCCCATGCCAGCTGATGGCAGTGTGGAGGGAGAGGACCTAGCATCTTCTTCTCTCCCCTCTACCTATGGGCAGCAACCACTTGCACAACTACCTGCCCTCTCAGCTGCACAGCTTTGCAGGGCTTGCAGGACAGCTTGCTTGCATTTTTCTTTGGGTATTTTTTTTTAAGCTGCCAAACACCAGCTCTACATAAACTGAGCTAAACAACCACATCTGAAAAGCTCTCTCTACCACCTTCGCCTCTATTGCTCATTCCCTGGCAGAAGAAATCTCGCAGAATCAATCCACCCTCACCTGGGCAGCTTAAAATTAGACACCAAAGTCTGAGATACCGGCTCAGGGTTCCCTTCATAGCTAGTGGAGAGAAACAGTCTGCCCAGCATGTGGTTCACCCCCTTGTCAGATAGAGGTGGAAGGAGGGGCAAATTAATAATTTCTATTTCCACTGCTGATTAAAGAAGTCCAGATGAAGATAAGTGCTGCTCAGCCATAGCTCGGTGGCCTGAGCCTCACCCTTTATCTTTTGTGAGCACACATACACAGGAACACCCACTCTAATGCTGTATTGCAAAGGCACAATCTTCTTTCTAGGATGTCAGAGAAGCTCAACCCTGGGAGGAGAGGATGCTGAACAACATTTCTTCTGGCTTTCTGACATGTGTGAAAGCAGTGTCAAACCAATGAAGAGGGTGAAGCCAGACAGAGGCTTTGCAATGCCCTGCAACCTCGTGCTGTGCCCAAGGGTCACCTGCCATCAGAATGTTCGCAGTTCTTGTCTTGCCATCACTGCTTCTCTGAAAAACCCACCTCCTGGAGTCATTAAGCTATCTCGGGTGATCACATTCCTTTATTTCCAAGAAAAAATCTGCAGAAAAAAAGCTTGACAAGCTCATCAACACCCCGCTGCTGGAGGGCAACGCATCTTTGTGGTCAGGATTAAGAGGACTTCGCTGTAAATAGCTGGGTGCTGTGACTCATGTTCATAGCGTGGTACATTTTGCTTATCCCTGGATGCAAACCCTTCTAACTGTATTTCCTCTGCAATTTGTGGCTGCTTTCACTGTGTCTGGCTGGATATAAATCAATGCAAAAGAAGGCTGAGTGGCAAAGAAAGCTTCATCTGATTGTCCAGCCTTGCCTTTTCTGGTGGTTCTCTGATCCAAAAGTGACACAAGGCTTGGAAATTGTGTAACTGGTGCCAGCAGCCTGAAAAGGCAAGGAAAATGAGACACCTTAATCCCCAAACAGGGGTATCATGAATTCATCATTTGTGTCCAGCAACACAAGGGAATGAGGCTCCCATCATGGAGGCAAGTGCTGGAAGTCTGGTTGCTCAGCAAGGGGAGATGCTATCAGGTGAAACCTAAAGTTAGGAAGTGAGCACCACTGAAAGCAGTTAGGTATTTAGTTTACATCTACGTCATGGAAGATCTTCTCTCACGTGTGTGACAGTGTGTGTGTGAGTGCAGGCACACGCACGTGCCCGAGGGATGAGGCTCGTTGCTCAGCCCGGCCTTTTCCCACAGACTTGTGATATTGCTGGAGCACGTTCCAGTCAAGCTGGAGACGCAGGCTGGAGGTCTGCAGGGCGATCAGGGCAGCCCACGTGCAATCTTTCCCTAAGAACCAGGTGGATATTTATGTGTGTGGATCATCCTGAACGCAGTAAGAGGCTCTGTTTTGCATGTGAGGCCATCACCATGGGGCCACGGGGCCAAAGGAGTTCAAGCACACAATTATGAAGTCATGCTTCCTTGCAGCCGGCCACATCACGGCACGCACCGGCGTTTGAAATGCCTCTGGCAAGTTCCCCAGATTGCTGAGCACACAGCGAGTGACCAGCTATGTAGACAGAGCTGTTACATCCACTATACTCCACAGGGCACTGTAGCTGTCTGACCAGCATGTCCTTTGCAGACACAAAAATATTGCTTTTAATATTACTTCTCTTTGAAAGGAGCCAGACACACATGAGCTGCCTTGCGCAGACAGATGCTAATTCATCTCGTTCATAACCTTCGGGGCTATTTAATTTTATTCCTCTCTATGAAGACTGCAGGTTCTCAGATGTTGAACTTGGCCCCAAATACACCCATGCTGGGATATATCCCAACCATCTCTCTCTCCATTTGTGTTCAAGTGGAAATTAGTAGGAAGAAGATTGAAATAAATGGTCCAAATTCCAAAATATCAGGTGTTCTGTTAGAGTAAAGCTCAATCTTAGAGTCACCTGTGTAGTGACGCCGGGCCACCCTGTTGTTCTCGGTGTCCTGGTGTTAAGCAGCTTTAATCTAAAGCTCAGGCCCTGGGCTTTGGGAAAGGGCTGTACCGAAATAAGGACAGAAGTAGGCGTGTGGACAATTTGGTTCTTAGTGCTGTTAAGCATCTGAGGCTGAGCCTGGACTTCATGGCTCTGTCACCAAAAAAAAAAAAGATTGCAGATAATGAGCTAATAACACTTCACTTTCCCAGCCTGCTTTGCATCTTCAAAGCGCTCCACAAGAACAAACTAATTAACTGTCCAGAGAAGAAGCTCATGACTAAGAGCTGAGAAACCATGTGAGTCAATCCGCTTGCAACAGCTCTTTGCAGATTTCAGTAAAAACTCATTTTGGAGGAAGGTCTGTTTACTGGCCAGACTGGTCACACCAATCCCCGGCCACATTCCAGGGGTGTGAGCGGTGCGGACAGACCCAGCCTGGGAGAAGCCCCACCGACTTCAAAAGAGCAACACCTTGACAGGAATGCCCCAAAACCAACCGTGTGGCTTCCTCCTTTTAATTTCCTTGCACGCGCACTGGGCGCGAGTTGCAAACTGCTGAGCTAACAGTCCCTCCGCAAACCTCCGCGCAACCAGTGCCCGGCCCCTCTGCATGTGGAGACTTTATTTTCAAACAGCCTTTTCCCAATACCATTATTTCAGAAAGAACACCCCTTCCCAGGGGCTGTTAGTGGAGAACTAGTTCTCCTTAACGCAGCCTTGGGTGCTGTGGACCTGGCCTTGCAGCTGTGTGTCCAGCTGGGTGGATTTCCCAGCTCTTTTATTCCTTGCTTTGGGCAAGTTATTGAGCTTCCTCAAGGATTTCTCTTGCAGGCCCTTTAGGGGAGTATGGGTCACATTTACCTGATAGAGATGAGAAGGTCATCATTTTCTATGGATAAACAAACTCGGACACCCAGCCCTACGGAAGAATTTAGACATCTCAGGACAAGAATTTTGCCTTGGAAACTCCATCTATTTCCACCAGAAAACATCCCTGGAGTGCCTTTGAGGCAGAACCTCTAACTGATAGACCAAAGCAAACCCAGTTTCTCCAGATCCTCAGCAGATTTCAGCCCACAGGTTGTGGACGAAAAGCAGCTGTGGGACTTGTAAAGGTTTGGTGCCTTTCCAAGGGAGACACCAATCCCAGGGCACACTTCAGGGCTGCCAGCACCCATCTCACAGTCCCTCAGTTGCAGGGATGCTGGGGCACCAATGTACAACCTACTGGCTGCAGTGTAGACATCCATCTCACCCAGAGTGCAGGCTGCTGAGGTCCCTGGCATGAAGAGCTTGCTTAGTCTAAGCTCGGTTTGGTGTAAGTCATTAGAAAGTCCAGCTCAAAGCTTCCACTGAAGGGTTCATGGGGCTTAGAGAAACCTTTCTGTAGCTGTAACTCTCGTGTGTGTGAGGCTGGTCCATCAGGCCAAATGCTTTTCCACAAAGCACAGACTTCAAAAATATCTGCCTCGGGACACTGGGATCTGGAAAAAAAAACATGGAGGAGTTTTGTACCTCTGAGACCCCATGCCTTCATGAAACATCCAGGGTTGGTATTTACCCTGCCTGAATGGAGCTGGGACTTGTAGCAGAAAGCAACTGCTCCCCCTCGTTTCCTCTCCTCGTTCATGGGCAGAAGCTCTGGGGACATCTGCATGACTTTTCCTTCGTCCCAAACAAGAAGTTCTTCCTACTGAGTTGTTTGTTGGTTTGCATGCCGAGAGGTTGTCCTGCCCTTAGCCCAAGGGCCTGCAAGCTGCAATTGGGATTTTTCTGTAGCTGCCAAGAAATGCCAACAATTTCCAGAATCCTCCAGTTACTCTTCCTTCGCAATGACGATGTTAGGATGGTTGAAGTTAATCACAGGGCTGGGGAACTTAGAGGACTAATTGCCCCATCAAGCAAATAACCAGGAGCTGGTTCCCATCCTGCTGCAGTGTGTTCCTTCCAGCCAGGACCCCATCTCCCTGGCTTTGCCCGGCCAGCTCACACAACACTGAATCACCCTCTGGAGATATTTATCTCTGCCCACTGCCAGGAGAGACCTGGAACTGAAATCAGGCCACAAGGACGTGACATAAACGTTGCTGTGAGCTGGGATGAATCCGGACCGATGGTGCCTGATTTACTCTGCATGGCTGGATGAGCAGCAACCTGAGCCTTGGCTGGAGCTGATGGTCTCCAGGGATCCTACGGATGCATCTGGAGCTCAGAGATGTTGAGCTGTCCTCCGTGCTGTGGGTGCTCCACCATGGAACCCTTGGTACAGCCAACCTAGCTGAGGATGTGCTCTGGGCAGCAAGACAGGTGATAGGGACCTCCATGAGATGCTTAGCCCAAGGGAGGAGACCTGTCCTGATGGGGGCCTTGGGGACCTATTTCAGCACCCAGAAATGTTTTGTAGTCTTTGTCAGGGTGATTCTGCTTGTAATTATTTCAAAGTGGCCTGGACAAGAACTCTGAGGTGGAAAAGCCCTCAAAGCCAAATGTTCCCTTTCCAAAATATGTTGGTCCAAAATATGATCAGAATTGGAGAGTGGCAGAACTTAGCTGAATGTCATCTTCTGTCTATTCTATATTAAGGTGTGGCTGACACTCACCTAACACACTGACAGGTCACAGCACAGCACTGCAACACCACCTGAAAAGTTACAATAATTGCTCTATTTTTACAGCTAATCGACAGCATCTGGCTTGCTGTGGAAGATCAAAGTGCTTCCCTGGATCAAAGTGTTCCGTCTTTGTCATAATATCAGAGGTAGATTTATTGCTCTGCGAAGACACCTCCGTGTTTGTTTATGGGTGCAGATAAAAGGTGCGAGCAGCTCACAACACTTCCGAAGCCAGAAGAGCACCATCAGTACAGTCATTGCAATATCACCCCTCCACAATCCGACACATCAGTTGTAGAGTGTGGCACTGGAATTATAAACCAGTGTCATGTAGAGGGAGAACTGGGAGCTGACGCAGAGCTGGGGTTACAAACCAGAGCCCAAAGCCATGCTCCTATCAAGCCAGGGAGAGAGACACTCGAATCTTCCACCTCACCAGCAAGGGCTGTAACCTCTGAGCTGCTCAGTAAGGGAGGGATTGCCTTCCTCTGCTGCTCTGTCTCCGTGTCGTGTGTTGGAGGCTCAGCCTCAGGGGCAAGCTGGGCCAAACCCCATCTGCTCTGTGCAGGTGCTGAGCTGCTCAGCAGAGTGAGGCTTCATCAGCATGAAGCCCAATGCTGCAGCATGCGGGCTGGCAGCAAACAGGAGGTGGGATCTGGCAGGCATGGAGGCATGGAGGGGTAGGGGTCAGGCACCCCCAGGCAGCCCTGGGTCTGACAATGCACTTAAACCATCTCCAGCAGATCAGCTTTTGGCATATTGAAATCACACAGGAGGACATAGTGACAACTGCTGTAGAGAGAGAATTTTCCTGGGCACGGGTCATGCCAGGTCTGAGGCAAAGCCTGCAAGTTCACACATTTCCATCTCTTCCACTTTCCAACAGGCCCAAACTGGAGCTCATCTGGAAGAGGGCACATACCATGTGCTGGGTTCATGCAGTGAGAGCACAGGGTGCTCTTGGCAGAGGTGACAGCACTTTGTGAACAAAATCACATCTCTCACTAAATGTGCTCACGGCTGGGTCTTTGACCATCAACAGACTTAGGAACTGACCACTGCCATCCAAGAGAAGAAAACTCAAACCAAGCATCACATCTGCATCCCCTTCAGACAACCCCACCTCCTCCCCAGTGACACTCCTCCAGTGAGCTCAGGCTCCTCTGGTCCCTGTGGCCAGCACTGCTCCTGTGCCCTCTGCTTCCTCTGCCAGAGCACAGACTTGGGTGGCTGTAGATGAATGACACCCCAAAGTGCATCCCCTGCTGTGGGGTGCCCGTGTCCTGGGACAGCCCCTGCACTAGGACAGCTTTGGGGGTGCCNGAGGTTTTTAAAAAGAGACTGGACATGGCCCTTAGTGCCATGATACAGTAATTGGAGTTGGATCAGGGGTTGGACTCGATGATCTTGGAGGTCTTTTCCAACCCAATCTATTCTATGATTCTATGAGCACAGTTCCCCATGCCCATTGCTGCTGGTTCACCTTCCTCTGGAGGTGTGCTGCAGGATGTGGCATGGCAAGCTCTGTGTGTGCATGTGCATACAGGTACCTGTGCCTGTGTCTGCATGTCTGTGTGTGCACACATCTGTCTGCAACTCCACATCTGCGTTTGTATGCATGGGAGCACGCAGCCACCTTCCTATGCAGGGAACAAGGCAGCAGGGGAGGAGCAGAGGCAGGAATATTCTGAAGGTACCCGTCCTCAAAGCTGCAAACATGGGGCTCTCAGGCCTGCCTCCCAGAGGTAACACCATGGGAGACCCTTCTAAAGCCTTCAGCCTTTGTCTCCCCACTCACTGTTTCCCTCAGAGCTTCATGCACCAGTTAGGCACAGGGGTTTTTGATCTCCATATGCCCTTAGCGGGGGAGACAGATCAGAATCTGTGCAGCTGAGGCTAACAGAGGGGTGCAAGAGCAGGAACAATTCTCTGCAGTGCTCCAAACCTCCCTGAGATAGTTCCATCCCCTGACCTGGGCACTGCCTGTCGCTGCCAGAGCCATCTCTGCAAGGATTGAAGCTTCTGCAAACCATCACAGCAGCTTTGGTGCTCAGCACCACTCCAGGTCAGGGCATATGGTGCAGCACCACCTTTACCACTCCTGTACCTTATGGATCCACTGCTGGGAAAGGATTGGTCACAGCTCCTGTCAGGTCTCAGCATCTCAGTGCTCCTGCCAGGGGTTGCTGCCCTGCACCAAAGTGCAGTTTACACTTGGGCTGAAACCTGGGCATGAGAGCACATGCAAAAGCAATGATTCAGACATCACCAGGAAGCTAATTTTCCTTCCATTAAGTGCCAATAAAATGTTGCTTCCAGACAAGAGCTAAAGCCTCTTCCCTTCCATCCCAGGGCATGGCCGCCCGCTTTGTCAGCGGGACTTGTCTCATGGACATGGGTCATTGTGTGGATGCTAAACTGTGTTTGTGGTGCATTAAAACCTTCAGTGACGATTCAACACATCTGTGGATTCAGCACAAACCATGGGTGACTTTAGCCAATTAAAGGTGATTAATTGATACCTAGGAATTAGCTGCTATGGCCAGTGATTTACAGGGCTAAGGTATTAAATGAAACTTGAAGTTTTATAAGGCACTTAAAAATAATCATAAAAAAGAACAAACTTGCAAACGTCAGATGCTTGCACAATCAAATGGACCTGCCCTGCAGGGGAGTGTGTTGAAGCCATCACACAGCAACACGGTGGCTTGGGACCAAGACAGGAACTCCAGGTCTGAGAGTTGTTTCAAAATGCAGTATTTACATCTTTTTTCTCTCTTTTAAAATACAGCCTGTTGTTAAACATGACCTGTAAAACAAACAGAGGCTGTACTGCTTCGTTTTCTGCAGGATTTGGTAGCATTTGGCCTTGGCTGGAATTTGAGGCTGGGCACCCACAGAGCACTGTGGATCAGTGCTACGCAGTCACCCTGTACCTGAGTCTAAGGGCCATTGATGGTGAAGGTGGGGAACCCCACACCATGTGCCGAAGGATGGGCAATACCCACTCCCCATAGCAATGGCATCCAGCATCACCTGCTCTGTGCGCTGCAGAACCGTGATGCCCTTGAACACTCTGGATGGCACTAAAAAATATACCCCATGGTGGGCAGAGGGGACTTTGGGCCATCCGGGACCCACTGCTATCACAGGAGCTGGGATGTGGTGTTATCCTGCTGGTGCTGGAACAACCTCTCCAGTTCCAGAGGACTCAAGTCCCCCATCCTGCACTGGGGAGCGTGGGCAGTGGCTTCCCCACGCAGCAAAGCAGGAGGTGCAGAGAAATCCACACCCACCATGTTCATCTGGCACCTTGGGCAGGCTCTGTCCTCCTGGCACACATCCTGACACCCCCTCTGCTGGCCTTGCCTGTCTCCTCTACATGCTGTTCTCACCCCATGAAGCCACCTCTAACTTAGTGTTGTGCCTGATGGGGGAAGCAAGACTCCAACACCTCCAAGGTGGGGGTGGAGGGATCCCCCACCATGTGCCCCAAGTGATGGCAGCAGTGAGAGGCTCCACATCCACATCTGGTGAGAAGCACTGGGCCCAGGCAGTATTTCAGCTCCAATAGCTGCCACTCCATTGTCCCAGGGGTCCTTGTGGACCACTGCAGCCACCAGACCACAATGATGGGCACATGCATGACCCTGGTTTCTTGAGACATGCATTGGGCAGGTGGCCCCAGGACAGCAGTCCCAGAATCTCCTGTGCCATCCAGACCAAGCCTGGCTAACATGACCTGATCAAAAACATGAGCAAGCTGCTTCTGTCTGTACCTGTAGTGGCAAGACCAAGGTCTCCAATATCTGTATCTCATGGTGGCTTTGCTTCTGGGAGTGGTTCTCAGTCTTGAGTGGGCCAAGGAGAGCATGAGGCTGCCTTACATACAGCTCTGGTTTAGCGCAGCCACAGCCCAAAAGACCAGCTCAATATGTTACCAGCATCTCCTCGGTAACAAGCACATCCTCTTTTGCATCCATTCCCTTGCCTGGGCATGGTGATACCTCAGGGAAAACCCTGGTATGGGGCTGCCCCAACAGACCACGAGGTGCACATGCTTGTGAGACCTGCTGCAGTCTAGGCTGGTGCTGGGACACCTGCCATGAACACCAGAGGATAAGGCTTTGCCCTCTGGGCTGCCAACAGCCTCTGGAGCTTTGAACTCCGGCCAGGACATTGGCATCACTCTGGGGAGGGCAGAGGCCTCCTGAGCCTCACTGCACTGCAGGACAGGAGCCCTGCATTGCACTGCAGCACGCACACCTCACTGCAGCACCTGCCAGCGTCTCCACAGAGGATACAAGAGGACCCTGACATCCAGTGTAGGACACAACCTGATCCCAGTGCTTTGGTTGAGGCACCAGAACCCCTGAGGGGACATTTCTCGCGTGCTGTGCTCCAGAGTGGTGCTGCACAATGGACTGCTCCTCCAAGCACCATGGGCTCTGCATGCTGTGGCAGAAAGATGCTGTTCCTCTGCGGCATGCTAGGGGATGCTACACCTCTAGACCTGGGAGGATGCCCTGCTGGGGAAGGGCAGGGATCCCTACACATCATATCGTGCTCCAGAGGATGCTGGTGCTTTGATCTGGCATCCAGCGGTTCTGCTGCCTACGGGGACACTGCCACCACACAGCAGCGCTGCAGGACACTAGTTCACTACAAATCTCCACAACCACAAGGTACCAGGAGGATATTAACACCCTACACAACCCTCCTAATGCTGCCAGGGTCCCTCACTCTGCAGACTCATCCACACACAAACCAGGTGCTGTGCACGGCAGGATGGGGCCAGCACCCTGCACACCAGAGCCGCTCCCCAGCACACAGCACCCTGCGCCGTGCTCCAGAAAACCTTGGCACAATGTATTGCACCACTGCAGCCGTCATGCAGCCTGTGCAACACCTGGGCTGGTGCCAAAACCTCTGCGAAGACCCTGGAGCAGACCCCAGAGCACCCAGAGGATTTCTGCATCCCACACCACTCCGCCGTACCCGAGCTCGACAGCAACCCGTTCAGAGTGGAAACCCACAGACACCGGTGGGAGAGGGAGCAGGGGAGGGTCGGTAGCAGGGCTGGGTGCTGACTCAGCTGTTCTGGCATGGCTGTGCCACCAAGCGGTGGGCTCAGGGAGGGAGGTGCTGGGCGGGGAGGGAGTGCGAGGGGTTCGGGCCCGGCGCGCAGGGGGGCAGGGTGGCGGGGG
>VWZY01002760.1:65104-79221 GCA_013399075.1 Chloroceryle aenea | reverse complement strand
AGGGATGGGACGGGCAGAGCGGCTGCAGGGCCTCGGTGTGGCACCGGGCACCAGCACTGGCAGGGCTCTGCCTTCGCCTGCCAGGGAGGTTTTGAGGGTGAACCTTCAGAGCCTGGGAAAAAGGGATCTTTTTTTTCCAAACCAGATGTATCTTTCTGCCCTGAGTGCTCTGCTTTCTGAGGGCTTCTCTTCAGGTAGGGTGGAAATGTGTCTTGCCAGGCCTTCAGTCAGNCAGGGAGGGAGGTGCTGGGGGGGGAGGGAGTGCGCGGGTTTCGGGCCCGGCGCGCAGGGAAGCAGGCTGGCGAGGGGCCAGCGCGCTGCCGAGACAGGCAGCGCTGTGGGAAGCAGGGAGTGCCTCTGTACCCCCACCCTGGGCGCTGCCAGCCCCGCAGGGATGGGACGGGCAGAGCGGCTGCAGGGCCTCGGTGTGGCACCGGGCACCAGCACTGGCAGGGCTCTGCCTTCGCCTGCCAGGGAGGTTTTGAGGGTGAACCTTCAGAGCCTGGGAAAAAGGGATCTTTTTTTTCCAAATCAGATGTATCTTTTTGCACTGAGTGCTCTGCTTTCTGAGGGCTGCGCTTCAGGTAGGGTGGAAATGTGTCTTGCCAGGCCTTCAGACAGCCACCCTCCAGGTAACTCGTGTCCCATCACTGCCACCCTCCCCAGCTCTCCCCTTGTGTCCCAAGAAGGGACCACATTTGTCCCTCCACACCTTGTTGTTTGAGGAGGTGGGTTAGAGGGGGATGTTTGCCCTCCACTTGCTGCCTCACTGAAGCTGAGGCTTCCCAGAGCCTTGTTCCCCAAAACCTGATGGTGTGTGTTGAAATAGGCAAAATGAGACATCATCCAACAGGCAGCACAAGAAAGAAACCTGCAAGATGTCCCCGCATCACTGCCTCCAGAGTGGGGAGCCCTAGCACAAGGGGAGACAAAACGTCTTGCCAAGGGATAAAACACCTTTGAAGAGCCACCATCCTGTGCATCCATCCCTTCCCCACTGCACTGGGAAATGCCTCACAGCTGCTGCTTAACAACAGCGTGGGACAACTTGAGCCAGGAAATGGTCACACAAAGCTCGTGTCTTCTGCTGGATGACAGTCCAGATCCACACACCAGCACTGCTCAGGGTTCTGCAGCTGGTGAGTCCCCATGGGCATTGCACTGGGCAGTGTGCTACAGAGCTGCTTACAGCTAGGTGAGAGATCTGCACCCCTGGAAGGACAGATGAATGTTCTCTCCACACTGAGTCAGCTCAAGTCTTCGCTGCATGCTGTCAGAAACACTCAGCGGAGGCAAACAGAGTTGGTCTGGGTCCTTTAGGAAAAGGTGGAAATGGGAATGAAAATGGCCTGGAAGCAGGGTTTGTGACTAATCCATGGACCAAGAGGCCTGGAAGCAGCGTCCCATATCTGAGCTGTCCCACAGGGCCAACCCTGACACAGGGAGGAGCAAGGGGAGCTCTGGTACAGCTAAAGCAGGAGGTAAAGTGGCCATAACTAGGATTGCCCCAAACTGCAGCAGGAAAAGCAGGTCAGACCACTGAGGTCTGTTGCAAAACCTCCCAATGACTGCATGTGTGAGAGGCTGTGAGGCAAGGGGACATGATATTCAGGAGGTCCTGGATGGTGGCTGCATCCTTGTGCACCCCACAGAGTGAGTGAGCAGCTGGGTCAGTCAAGCTCTGCTGAGACTGTCCTAGATTTCCTCTTGGCTCAGAGCTTCAGGATGGAGACAACACCCACACCCCCCCTCACCATTCTCTTTATTTACAGACACAACACCAACAGGGGGTGTGGAGCTGAGAAGCGGCACCTCACGAAGCATCTGCCCACCCAGGCAGCACTGTGCCTGCAGCAAGGTCTTTACAAGCTCTGTGCAGTGGGAGGGTGGGTGAGCATGTGGTGCAGGCTCCATGAGGTGGGGAAGCCAGCTGGCCAACCAAAAGGCAATACACCTCTCCGTGGCTGAGCCTCCTTCGCCTTCTGAATCATCTATTTCCACCGGCCGCCCACCATGGTCTTCCCACGGGCAGCCTTTGACCTGGAAGGGAAGCAGAAAAGCACGTGCAAAAAAATATTAGTGAAAGGACTACAAGGTGGGTGCCACCAGCAGTCCTGCAAAGAGGCCCAAGCCATCTCCAGTTGATGCTCACTGCCCTGTGGAGAAGAAGGTCTTCAGTGGCCCCAGGTGGAACCCTGGGACATGAGTCAGTCGATGTGTTTTGGGACTCTGTGGGAACAAGCTCATGCTTTTTGCCATGTGCTTCTAAGGACCCTCAATTCCCTTCCCATGTTTCTCCCTCCCAAGGATCCTTCAGAGAAGACTCAACGAGTTGAATCTCTGGTTGCAAAGGGATAACCATGCCTGCAGGATCCTTCTCCCAAGAAGCAGAAACTGTAAAGCTGTTACCCAGTGCCCACCACATCACCCTTAACCAGCATCAGCGGAACAGGCACCACGCTGGGCATGGGTCTGCAGAGAGGAGAGGGCTTGGGCTGACAGTGAAAGGGTGTTTCTGGCATGTCAACCTGAGAGTCACCAGCATGGCTTTGGTGGACAATCTATGACACTGCCTCAGCCCTCCTGCTACCCCGGTGTCAACCCAGCGTCCATGCAGCACACATGCAGTGGGAGACACACAGCACTCAGGAAGTGCCTGTACTTACCCTTTGCTGCAGGAACAGGCCATGTTGGGGCAGAAGAGAAGAGAGATTTGGTGTAAGCATGTGGGAGATGCTGCTACCTGACAGACGGGGTAGGCTGAGCACCTCTCAGCAGAGATGGAAGGATGGGATGGGAATGCAAGAGCAACATGATGCTCCCAAGGGTGGGGGTTAAACACCCATCTCCACCCTCCTATGAAGGGTTCCCCAGTCATGTATAGGGAACATGGGCATCAGGGCAGGGTCCCCTGACCTTGCAGGTCTGCACAGCTCCCACAGCCTGTGGGATTTCCCCACCTAACCAAGCTGGGCTATCCAGCACCTCCCCTGGGACGCTTGGCAGAACCGCTGCAGGGATGGGGGCAGCTGGAGGCTGGCAGAACCCCACAGGACACAAGGCTCTACATCCAGCAGTAGGACCTCCATGGGGTCCATCCCCAGCCGGGGTCTCTGGGGCAGGGGGAAGCTGGTGGAGGTAGGTAAGACGCAATGGGGGAGTCTCTCAGTGGGAGCAGAGCAGCATGGACCAAGGTCCCTTGGCCAAAGCTGCAAGTCTATGAGCACTAGGTACTAGTGGGACCAGAGCTAAGAGTGGGAAGGTCAGGAGGTGGCTCTGTGAGGCTACAAAAGAGCCAGGAGATACACAGGGAGGGGACTGGTCTAGGGGAGCCGGGAGGCATCAAGGAAGGGTGCTCAGCCTGCCCAGGGACTTACACTTTCTGGTGGTCACTAACGCGGTTTCGGAGGACATTGATCTGCAAGAGAAACACAGGCAGGTGGTGAGGCCTGGCAAGATGCCCCAAGGCTGGCCAGGGACAAGGGTCAGGAAGAAGACACATCACTGCTCTCTCATCCCCAGTGGTTCTTGCATGGGGTTTAGCATGGGGCTGTGCTGTGCTGCACAACGGGAAGCCTGTTGTGGTGCGAAGCACATGTCCCCAGGAGCTGGGAGGTCACAGGGCCACCACACAGCCCCTCTCACCAGCTGCCACATCCTCCAGTATGCGCTCATCCTTGCCAGGGTGGCTGGCAGCTGCTGAGAGGGTTGTGATCCCGGCTCATGTCTAGAAGGGAGGGAGATGTGGCTTTGCTTTCAGTGGTGCAGAGCCCCTTGGGTGTTTGTCACCCCATGTACAAACGGGGGCACAGTCCTTTCCTGACTCGGCCAGCTTTTTGCAGCAGCACCATACAACCCAACTTGTCTCCCAGACGAGGAGCAGAAGGGCAGCCAGGTGCTCGAAGGGTGAGCAAGGTCCTCACCGAGGACTTCACAACTCACCTCGTATTTCTGCCTCTTGAACTTTTCCTGCAGGTCAAATTTCTCAGCCTCCAGATCACGGATGGTTTGCCAGAGCTCCTTGGCCTTATCCCTGTGGAAAAAGCCATCCTGTGTCTGTGCAGAAAAGGGATGTGACTCACAGGGACCTCACTTCAGGGGACAGGGCAGTGATGCCACCATCCCTTTTGCTCCCCCAAGACCCTGCAGGCTCCGTGCCCAGACGGAGATGTGTTGATGCTGCTCAGACAGGCGGCAATGACAGCCCCACACGTGGAGCAGGGCCACGGGTGACGCTGAGATGTATGGGGACGCGTATGGCCCACGCATGTGAGCGTGGCTCCCTCTGATGGCCGGCGCTGTCAGCAGCAGCCTGGCAGTGGTGGCCGTTCAGGGCCACGGAGCCCATGTCCCCGCTGCGGTGACAGACCCCACCTTCCAGCTCTGCCATCACCCGCTCATCTGGGATGCATCCCAGGCAGCCCACCCTGGCCCAGGATCCTGCCCCAGAACACGGGACCCAAAGCAGAGCCCCTGTCCTGGCCATCCCTCCAGCAGCCCACGCTCACCTCAGCTTGTCTTCATTGAGGTGGTCGATGTTCAGGGGCTTTCGCCGTTCACTGAGGATCTTCTTTTTCTTTTCCCGTTCTGTTTGCTTCTTCCCACCCTTTTTCTCTGACTGAGGAAATCAGAGGAGGGAAAGAAATTCACTGGAGGGAAGGAAATCTGCCCAGCCTTTGCTCTACCCCATTCCCCAGTTCTGCTCCCAACACCCTCAGCTTTCGGGATCCAGAAGCACAAGATCCTCGAGGAAATTTTGGCAATAGTGGACAAGAAACACCCCCAACTCCTGTCCCTGAGGCAAGGCTGGACCTGCCCTGGTCAGCATCTGCAAAGCAGAGCTCTCAGCTCACTTTGTCCCCCTGACCACTGCTGTGACCCAACAGTGATGGACTGTCTTCTCCTGCTTGAGGAAACCACAATCACAGGCTCCAAGAACATGCACAGTGCTGTGAGGCCAGCCCTTGGTTGAGCCCTTCCCAGGAGCACCAGCGGCTTCATCGCAACCACCTGGGGTAGGATCACACCTTCTGCATGTAGCCTCCAAAATGCAGCATGTTGGAGAAAGCTTTCTTCTTCCGTGCTTCCTCCTCAGCCCTCTTCCGTGCCTCCTCTTCCTCTTTGCGAGCTCTTTCTTCCTGCCAGGGTAAGAAGTGGGTCAGGAGGGGACAGATGCAGACCTCACAGGCTGGCTCGCATGCAACCCACACGTGGCCTTGTACCCTTGTTCTACCCAAGATCAGCCCGAGCCCCCGTCCCCGGGGGGAGACTCACGGCCATGCGGGCCTGGCGCTCCTTCTCCCTCTCGCTGCGGATCCGCTGCTGCTCTGCCCGCTCCGCTCGCCGCTTTTCCTGCAGAAGGAGAGGACGTTGGCTTGGACATCCCAGGGAATCTGCATCCTCTCAGTACCTAGGGACACAGCCCTGAGCCCAAAAGCCCTGAGAGCCCCAAGGGCTGATCTGACACTCCCACATCTGTCAGTGGAGCTTGTGGACCAGTGACGACCAGGGAAGGTGCCTCTCCACCAGGCACCGCTGCATTGCAGCAGCCAGACCAGGGGCTTCCCAGGCACTGGGGTGCAAATTCTGGCTCAAATCTCAGGCTCTGTCTTGCAGGGACATGGGATGTCTCAGGTCTTGCTCTTAGGACTGTGCGGGAAGTATGATGTCTGTGCGCTCCCGGGGGAGGGTGGTGATAGTGATCAGGAGGAAGGCTGCAGACTTACAATCCTGTCCTTGAGGGACATCAGCTCCTCTTCCTCCTTCTTCCTGCTCTCAAAGTGTGCTTCGATGAGAGCCTGCAGTTCATTCAGGTCCTTCTCCATGCGTTTGCGGTGGATGTCCTGCACCAGACAGAAACAGTGGTGATGGCAACACTCCCAGGACTGAAGTCCTCCAGGATCTGCAGAGCTGCTGGACGCAGTGTGGAGGAGCAATGCGAGGGAATCACCTCGGGGGGGTTGACATTGTGTGCACTACTTACGTCAAAATCCAGTCTCTCACCATCTGGGATTTTGGGAGGCACCAGGTTTGGCATGAAGACCCTGCAATCGAAGGTGAGCAGGAGGATGGTGAGGCTGACGCAGATACCTGGGACAGGATGGTGCCTTTCACCCACGGATATACCCAGCCCTCCTGTCTGAGTCAGTCCCCAGGGATACAGAGAGCATTGTGAGGACAGGAAAGTGTAATGCTGCTTGCTGGAGGTTGCCAGCTGGACAGCCTCAGAGGAAGAGCTCTGGTATTCCCGGGAAGCACTCCAAGGCGCCCACATGGCTGGAATAACTCTGCAAGCTGCAGGCAACTTGGCCATGACCCTTTGCCAGGCACCCTGGGGCCAGCAGCCACCTCACAGCCCACCCAAAAGAGCACAGAGGAACCATGTGCTCCAGTGTGATCTGGTGCAGGGAGCTGGAAACCATCCTCTCATCCTCTGAGGCCTTGAGGGAGGGCAGGAGATGCTCAGCAGGGGCTGATAAAGACACAAAGAGATGAAGAGACCGCATCTGAGAACAGATCTGCCTCACACACCACAGCATCCCAGGGGTCCATGAGGACCCACAGGTTCCTGGCAATGGTTCACAGCCCCTCTCCTTCAGGCAGGTACTCCTGTCCCTGAGATGCTGGCACTCAAATGCCTGCCTCATGGCAGCCATGGCCAGGAACATATCAGAGAAGCAAGATCCTGCCTGTGCCATGGACCACGTACCCCAGGCTGGGGTGCACAGAGACTTTTTCCAGCTCCAGGGGACACGGGGTAGCTGAACCTCCTCCAAGGAGTGCACAAAATGTTTCAAGACCTCAGTCTCAGGATCCTCTTCCTACTCTATATTTATCTACCTGTTTCTCTCTTGTTCTTTCCACATCTAAGTTCTCACGCTGCTTTCATGCTTGTGAGGCCTCACTACCCCATGCCCTCTCTGGATTGTGGTGCTAAGCCCAATCACATGGAGCCTCTGCCCTGGCACAGCTCCTCGTTCAGACCTTGTACCACAGAAAATGCTCCAACACTTACTTGGGCTTTGGCTTCGATTCTCCCGCTGGTCCCCAGGAGCAGGAGAGAAAGACAATGTCAGTGTCACAGGGGCATTTGCTTTCACACCTTGACCCAAACCCCCCAACACGGGGCTGAGCTACCCCTCCCTCCCAGCAGCACAGGCTGCACCATGGATCCTCCTCCAGCAAAGGGGCACGCAGTGAGGTGCCCGGCCCTGTGCCAAAACCTGACACACGCTGATGCTCCTGGCTGAGCAGAAGCAGGTTTGGTACCTCCTCAGCAGTCAAAGGGGTAGTTCTTCCCACCCCACCAAGGAACAAGGATGGATACTTCACCTTCCCCAGGCTCCTGCTCTCGGTCCCCTTCTCCACCTGTGGAAAACATGATGCTTTGGCTCCCAGAGGCCAGCCCCGCTGTGCACCCTGCCCTCAGACATAGTGGGGTGGCTGTTCCCCTCTGGTTTGTGCTTATCCCCACTGCAAAACCCAGCTCCATCCCTCCAGGATGAATGGGGACAGAGCAGGGCCCTCACACCCACCCACCCAAAGATGGACCAGCAGAACCCCAGGTCCACTCCCAGAGGAGCCCAGACAAGGTTTGCAGGAGCTCAGGATGGGAAAGAGCAGTACAACCCTTTCCTTCTGTATTTTGGGTGGACTTCTCACCTTGGCAGCAGAAAGCCATCCCTCCTGCAGGCCTCCCACTGCCCCCCAGGCCAGGGCACCTCTGCCCCATTTACCACCGATCCTCTCTCTTCAGCAGCAAATTAAACCAACACTGAAAACCCCATGAGAAGGGCACAGTGTCTCAAAGCACTGGGATTAGGACTGAAATGGCCCAAACTCTCTCTCCTCCACTCCTGCTTTACCTTCTCCTGATGTTTTCATTTCATCGTCTTGTTCTGTTTCAAAAGCAATGGGGAGAGTATGAGCATCCCTGGGTGATGGTAGCCACAGCCCCACAGCACAGAGGGGTCCCAGCACCCTAACTCATGGAGCATGGCTGGGATCTGAGCCTGCCCCACCAGCAGTGACCACATGAGGACACACACCAAGCAGCACAGCCTGTTCCAAAATGGTCTTGTGAAGTCCAGTGCTCTTTGGATGGAGAGACATCAGAGAGTGTCTCCACCTCTGGAAATCTTCCCTTTAAAGCTACAGGAACCTCTTAGTGGAACTGGCTGAACTCATTTGTGGCATTATTGCAGAGTGCTGGACACTCTCTGATTGGCAGCCAGCAGAAAACACCACGATCCTCATGCTTGCAGGGCCAAGGCACTTGGTAGATCAGGAAAGGGCAGCTCAGTTCTGAATCCTCCTTACTGGAGACAACAGATACAGGGGAGATCTGCCCCCTGTGCTACTGCCCTCCTGTCACAGGCCACGCTGGGACATCCCGGACACTGCTCACACCCCACTGAAGCAGAGCATGGCTCCAGCCAAGCCATGGGAACTCGCTGGCAAAGCCACCACACACCTTCTGCCTTGGTTTCTTCGGTCTCCTCCTCCGCCTCCTCTGCTTGCTCTTCCTGACCTGTAGAATAATGGGCAGTGTAAGTCCAACTGCCACCAGTCCCACCAGCTCCCTGCGGACCCCGTGTAGGGACAACTGAGGCATGGAGACGGCCAAGAGGGACACTCAGGGAAGACAAAGCCGTAAGAGAAAGCAGCACCTCAGAAAGCAAAAGGCTTCACTCTGACCTTTGCCTTAGGGCTGCTCTCTGTGCTTGGGCAGGGCAAAAAAATAATAAAATTCAAAGGATTTCTATCCACCTCCTGGTTTGTCCCTCATTCCCTCTCATGGTGTCATGCTCTTGTACCACAGGGAAGGAGGGAGTGATTTCTACTGCTCCTCTCTAGCCAGTGAACAAGACTGTCTGGCATTAGAGAAAATTCCTTTGGCACCTTCAGAATCTTATTTATGACACTGTTGGAGCATTTTTCCACTGGAGGGAGCAACGTCCCCACAAGAGTCCTCCAGTGGAGTCAGAGTGATGCTGAGGTCCACATGTCCTGGGAAGACTTGTGGTCCCACAGCAAGAGAGAAGGAAAGAAAGAGAAGACAGCAAACCACGAGGGCATTTGGTTGATAGACATAAGAGAAAAACCACAGACACGGGAGCAGATACACCCAGCACAGCAGCAGGGAAGAGGGGAGGGCACAAAGCAAGAGAGAGAAGTGGAAGAATGAAAGAAAACCATTTCCCAACCAAGGAGAGGCAAAAGACACACCGACCCACAACAGTCACAGCAGCAGTGGAGAGATCAAAGAAAGAAAGATGCAATAACTACCGTCTTCTTCCTCTATCCATTCTTCCTCTTCTGAGCCAGGGAGGAGGGAAAGGAACAAGTGCAGAGTTAGTGGGACGCCATGAAGCTGCAGGGTGTAGCTATGGCGTGCATGGGATGAGGACTCCAGCACTGCAGGGGGTTCTCCCTTGTGCCCCTCTTTGTTTTTAACATTGAGGACATTTTGCTGTGCAGCAGCCCTGGGCCATCCAGCAGCACCCTGAAGCAGCAATCTGCCCAGGAAAACCCAGCTCCCAAACCCAGCCCCAAGTGCCCAGCCCAGCCGTGTCCCAGAGCAGCTGCGTGCACCGTGGGGTTTGCAACTTCATCAGCTGAGGCAGCTGGAGGTTCGTGCATGGTTAATATACACTCAGCTGAGGCTCCACCTCCTACTGGGTTACTGGTCTCGCACCTCTGCCACTGCCCAAGTCCAGCATTTCCACCCCTTATTTGGGTCACGGGATCCCTCTGACAAAAGAGATCCCAAGAAAGTTTAGGCAGGGCTTGATCCTACTGATGTTGCAGGTGGAGAAATCCAGAACACGGCCTCATCAGCCTTTCCTGGCCGTGATTTGCCCACTGCCATCAAGGAGCTTACCACCACAACCCACCCAAGCCAGCCACTGAACCACAAGCACTCGCCCCTTGGTCCTTGCAACCACTGGTGAAACACCTACCTTCTTCCACGTACTCCTCTTCACAGGGCACAGCGTGGACGGGAGAGAGGGAATGGAAAAAGATGCAGGTTATTGAAGCTGCTCTGATCATTTCTTAGCTTCAGCCTCAGGGCAGCTGCAGATGCTCCACATCCTCTTACCTTCCTGCTCCCTGCAACACAACACAAGTTAGAGAGTTACAGCGTTGTCCTGAAGTGGTGTCCCCTGCAGGGGTGTCCAGGGAGGACAAAGGGCATTGGGAATTTCCTCCGGGCTGGCTCCCCGTTTTTGTAGGATGACTGCAGTGAGTGCTGGGCAGGCTGCTGTGTGGCATGCTGAGAGGTGGCAGTGGGGGACAAAGGGAGGGGACAATTAGGGGACTGGAACATCTCTCTTATGAGGAAAGACTTGGGATCATTTTAGTCTAGAGAAGAAGACTGAGGGGGGATCATATCAACACTTATAAATACTTAAAGGGTGGGTGTCAGGAGCACGGGGATGGGCTTTTTTTCCAGTGATGCCCAGTGACAGGACAAGCAGTAATGGGCACAAATTGAACACAGGAAGCTCCACATAAACATGAGAAGGAACTTCTTTGCTTTGAGGATGGCAGAGCACCGGAGCAGGCTGCCCAGAGAGGTAGTGGAGTCTCCATCTCTGGAGACATTCAAAACCTTCCTGGACGTGTTCCTGTCGACCTGATCTAGATGAACCAGCTCTGACAGAGGGGTTGGACTGGGTGATCTCCAGAGGTCCCATCCAACCCCACCATGCTATGATTCCATGGCCAGGCAGGCCACAGACAGCAGGTGCCGAAGTCCTCAGCTGGCACTTCAACAGTGGTCAGAGCACAACATCGTTTTGCAGTTGGAGAAGATTGAGTGGCCATGGCCTGTGATCCTAAAAATGGGCATCACACATCCCACCTTTGCCCCAAAGTCCATTCCTGACCCTCAGGGACACTCACAGTCTGTCCTTGGGTGTGTCCAGGGGACACTGGGCACAGGGGTCAGACTGATTGCCAAGACACATGTATCTGTTGTGGCATTTGAACACAGGAGAAGAGTTCAGAACTACATTTTCTGCTGGTGGACGAGAAGTAGGAGCTGTGTTTGGACTGATCCCCAAGAGCTCAGCTTTTGATCCCCTGCTCTCCAGGGTGTGCCTCATTGTCCAGCAGCCTCCATCAGCAAAAGCTGCCCTCGAATCTGGGACCTGGGGTTTGATGTGCTGAATGTGGCAGGAGGATCCCAGCAGCAGCAGACTGATGACGTCAGCTTTTCCCAGCTCCACCTCACTGATTTGGACTTGCTGCAGTTTTAATGCAGGCACTGGACCCCTGCCATGTATGCGCTGATACGGCTCCTAACACAGAACTCCCCACTGCTGGGGGTCTTGGCACTGCCAGAGCAGTGGGGCAGGTGGGCACAGGGTGGGGGAATCCCAAGACTCTTCCATGCTAGGTGGTGGGTCAGCAACAAGAGCCAGTGCCCCCCAAAGAGCAACCCTTAGCAAAATCATGACCCTGCAGGAAGGCAGGAACGAGAAGAAAGGGTGTTTAAAAACACACCACTTACTGCTCATATTCTTCAACAACTTCTTCGGAGTCCGACATGCCTGGTTATCTGCAGAATTGAAGGCAGAGTGGAGAAAGCGAGGGTTAGGAGCTGAGATAAGAAGGAGCACAGCCTGTCCTCCAGCGCCCGAGACATGGACACAGATGCTGCATCTCCCCAGAGCACTTGGAGCTTTGAGCTGTCCCCAGCCAGGCTGTGACAACCTTATCTCAGCAGAGATAAGGCTCCCCTCTCCCTCTCCCCAGCCCAGGACCACAGCTTGCCCCAAATAGGAGGTAGGAGATTAGACACAGGCTCATGCAACACTGATAACTGCTGTCAGGAGCCATGTCCAGGACATGCAGCTCCCACATCTCAGGGTGTTGTGTTTGCTCAGCGCATGGGAAAATAATCCAGTTATAACATTCAGCTTATTTTGCTTCCTGACTATTCCTAGCTCAGTTGGGATATAGGAACTTGTGGGGTCCTCCTGTTACCTCAGAAGTCCAGTCCTGCACAAGCCACAGCACAAGATTCTGGTGAGACCTCCCAGTGCAGCTCTCCAAGCGCAGAGTGTGTTCTGGAAAGGGGTGATCTGGGATCAGCAGGAGCATTTCTCTCCTGCTCCTGGCACTAAGAATGAGGTTACCTAAAAGGCATAATTCATTGTCCTGCTGCATCTCAGCTTTGCTGAGCTCTGGCGTGAACGTGAGTGGTGGGCAGGCCATGCAGAGGCTTGGGCTGATGCTCAGGGCCGTTCCAGGATGCCCTGGGCTGGTTTAGTCATGGGGTAATAACTGCAGAAAGAGCCATGCTCGTCTTCCCAGCACCCCCATCACCCTCCCAGACAGCCAGGACAATTTCACTCATCATCCCACCTCATCTCACTTCCACTTGATGCTCCACAGCAAGATCTGCACTGATCAGCCCGATGATCAGCACCAGCCCAGGGCATCCTGGAGCAGCCCTGAGCATTAGCCCAAGCCTCTGCACGGCTTGTCCACTGCTTCCATTCGTGCCAGAGCTCAGCAAAGCTGAGATGCAGCAGGACAACGCAAGGCAGCTCTAGAAATAACTTCCATGTGCCAAACCACCTGTTCCCAGAGCAGCACTGCTTCACTTCTCCTGCCTGGTGTCTGGGAACAACTGCTCCTGGCTACATCTGTTCAGCATTTATTACCCAGGGTAGGTACGACAGGCTTGGGGATTGCTTATTCAAGATGCTGAATCCAGGGCTGGAATCCACAAACCCGGGAAGGATGGTTACAGGAGGGGTGCCTCTGCATTCCCCTGGATCCTGGGGGGTTGACAAATCTCTCTTCTGAGCAATGACTCAGAAGGTGCTTTTTGGAGACAAATGAAGTCAGAACTCAGCCTCAGCTGCCTCGAGTTCACCACCTGCTTCTGCTGTCATTGCTCCCTTCCCTCTAATGCACCTGGGGCTTGGCCCTAAACACAGCTCTCCAGCACTATCCTCTCAATCTCTGCTTCTCGCTGAGCTTCAGTTCCTGGCCCTGCTTTTCCCCAGGCTCAGCATGGTCCTTGCTACCCCAGGAGTGGGGCCAAATCATTTCTGCAGCCTCTGAGTGCCCAAGAGTTCATGGGGTTCTCTCACAACAATAGAGTGGAGACTCCCTCCTGGCCAAATGCATTTATGAAAGCTTATTTCTACATTTTCTTTCACCTCTTCTCTCATACATCACCAGATCCCACAGAGCATTTGCTGAGGTGCAGCAACAAAACNCCGAGGGGAAGCCGGCGGGCGTCTGGGAAATGCTCTTTGGGGGCAGGAGGCTTTAAGGGGGCTCCAGCGCCCACCCCGGGGCGGGCAGCGCCGGGAGGAATGTGCCCGGCGCCCAGCGAGGAATGCAACACTTGTGAGCTGCTATTTCGGCAGCCTCNACACCAGAAAGTGGCTCAGAAATATTTCTCCATCCTCCACACAGAAAAAGATAAGTATTTCCATTAAAGCTTTGAAATCTTGTTTTGAAAGAACAAGGAGAAACCAGCAGATGTATTACAGAGTTAAAGAGGAAACGTTGCACATACATTGGCAGAAAAGAACATCTCCCATCATTTGCTATATGGAGTATTGACTAAATACTCTTGCTCCTTCAAATCCACCTCTCTGTTAGCTCAGAGCTGGTTGGTCAAACCTCGGGGAGTGAGTTAATCCTCCAAGGTTCACAGTCTTTGCTTTCCTCCAGGTTACCCAGACACAGAGCTCTCTTTTCCCAGCATTTCCTCCAGCATGGGTCACATCACTGCTCCCTTCCTGCTTGGCAGGGTCAGACCATGCACAGCAGCATCCCACCCCTAACCCACCCTCTAGGCTGCCAGTGAGCCAGGGCCAGACTGGNGTCACTTTCTAGGGCCAGGGACGCTGATAAGACAGCACTGCGTGAGTGGAGGACCCTCCACTGCAGCCCCCGAGCGGGGCTCACTCAGGCACTGCAACAGGTCCAAGATGCAATGAGAAGGGAAGAGTCTCAGGCTGCTTTTATGCCCACCCCCAGGACACATTTGTCTCTGTTTTATTACCTTTATTCCCCTTGCCAGAAGGGATGGGAACTATTCCCAGTCCCAGCCCAGGAGCAGGTGACCAGGAGAATCTTAGAAA
>VWZY01002760.1:42378-53107 GCA_013399075.1 Chloroceryle aenea | reverse complement strand
ACCCGTTTACCACCGCGCTGCATCACATGGTTTCTTATCTACCTTGACAGAGGCAAGGCTGTAATTTGTCTGCTAGCGGCGCTGCGCAAAAAACGCCCTGCCCAGGAGTGCCACGCAAAAGGAAATCACTCCCCGCTGCCTGCCGTGCCAGGGTTCGAGTGGAGACCCACACTCGGGGCTCGATCCATCCAGGTCTCCCAGGGTTTCAAAGACAACTCCCTGCAGAGAACCTGTTTTACCAGCCGCTCTCCACCAGTCAACAACTCCTCCAGCACCGTGGAGGAGGTGAATTACCTTGGGCAGAGTGGGAGGAGGCTGGCTCCCAGGGATCCAAAACAGTCATTAAAACACCTCCGTCTGGGCGCAGTCCAGTCCTTTCCAAAGAACATGGGAGGGTGCCCTTCTCCTTTCAGCCTTTTCTGGACATGCTAGATTGAGCCATCACAGCCTCCCCCTCATTAGGAACTTGGCTGCAGTAGGGAGCATTCATGAAGTCTCAGAGGAAGTGGCTGAAGGATGGGGTTGTCAAATTTTTGGGTGCTGGAGCCTTCTGCTAGAGGGGGGCTTTGAGCCCAGGCTCATCCCATGCCCGGACCCAGTCCATCAAAACTGTCATCACCCCCAGGCTGGTCCTGCGACCTGACGCCTCACGTTCACACAGGTCAACACTCCTTCAAAGGCCAGATGTGAAGGCAACAGGGGAACTGTCATTTTGGGGTGACAGGGGCAACCAGACACAGCAGAGGGAGGTCCAAGCCTATTTTTTACCTGGGGCCAGCCCCAGCATAGGGCATGGCCAGGACCCCAGTGCTCCCACTGCCGGTGCAGCCAAGCAGCAATCGTGGTGGAATGCTGCAGAAGTACCCATCCAGAACCCCCTGAGTACAAATTTTGTCTCTGATCCCAGTGAGAGCCATCTCTCTGCCTGCCTGCGGGTCTGGTTATGAGGCTGGGCTTGCCACGCATGCCTCCAGCCCACAGGGGCGTGCCCAGGACCTGAGCAACCAAAGGAACTATTTTAATCAAAGGTTCCTAATGAAAATCCCATTTCTAAAAGATAGCCCTGTCAAATGAGCCGTCCGCTCTGGGCTGGCCTCATTCTCTGTTTTTCTTTCTCCTTGCAGTACTCAGTTACCTTTTAAGTGTTTTCATACAGACAGAAAATGCGGGGAGTTGTGGCATAAGGAAAAAATTACTTAAATAACCTTGCAAGCGTCCTGCTAATTGCTGACAAACTATATATAGCAGTTCAGCATCAGCAAGCTGCCATAGAGCAATAAACCTTTCTGATTAATGCACAGGGAGCACTTCACTTGCAAAACCCATTGCCAAAGGATATCACTGAAGCATTAGGACTTAACGGGGTTTTAACAAGGATTAGATTGAACGTAGTGAAAAAGCACCCCCAGCTAGGATCTGCGAGGCAAAGGAACATAAAACCTCACAGTTTGTGATTCCTCTTATTATTAAGATGAAGAAATTCTAGACAGGCATTTAGCGGCTGGGGATTAGGAAGAAGATGAGCTTTGGTGACACTCACCCCTGACACTCCCCCGGTCTTTATTTTCAGCTCAGAGACCTTTTGAGCTGAATGTGGCTTCCTCTTTAGTTAAGACCCCTCAGTATGTTTCTCCTCCCAGGAAGGTTTCTCCTGCCCAGTTTCCCTCAAACCCAGGAAAACTGGTAGGATAAAAAACATCCTTCAGCATGGAATTCCCCACTGCTGGAAAAGCTCAGGGAAAACCTCTCCTTTGAGTGGGGTCCTCCTGAGCTGCTTGGCAGCACGAAGCATTGATCTCTCATGGTTCGAGACTTTTGCTGATAGGGAGCATTTAGCTCATGTTTTCCCTGGTATTCCTCAGGTTTTTTCAAGTCCACCATAATCCCAGGCTATCATTCCCAAGTAGGCAATGACCAGCCCAAACCCCATCATCTTATATATGAAGTCACACTGGCTTTTCCCCTCTGTGTGTCACTTTAAAATCTTCTAAACATCTCTTGCCATTTTATCCCCAACCCACTGCAAGATCCTTCTGAACGCCTGCATCACCAGTCTTCTGCTCTGCTATGCTTAATGTGCAAAGATAATCAGCAGAGTTTGTTGTCTCACCAGTGTTTTCTATCTGGTAATTGATTATTGACCTCTACTTTCACTTTCCCTCTCAGGCTGACCTAAAGGTCTAAAGGTCTTTGCTTCTGGAAATCCAGAAAAACTCTTACCTATCTGGTCACCCTTATTCACAAGTTCAGTGATGCCTTCAGCAAATGCCAGTCACTTTGTGGGACCAGACTTCCCTTTACAAAAGCTGTTTTGCTACCCTGAACTCATCATCAAAGCCCAGACCAGGCTGCAGGTCCACAAAGCTGAAGGTGATGAGATCAGGCAGGGCCACGAGTCCGTGCAGGGAAGGGATGCTCAGGGGAACCAGTCTGACATTTCTCCGGATCCGCTCCGTGCACCGGGCTGTTGCATCTGCTCTGCCAGATCCACAGCCAGGAGAGGGAAGCTGTGCACTGGGCCCGAGGGAGTTCTGCTGCAGGGCTCTGCCGTGTGCAGATGAGGCTCTGGTGTGAAACTGCACTTCTCTCCAGGTACCCACTTTGCCCAGGGGTGACTTTCCAGCCGCTTTGCAGGAGGGCTCTGTGGGCAGACCTGCATCTGCCTGAGGAGCTCAGGGAGGCCAGATCTTCATCTGATGCAGATCAGCAGACGACACCCATTCATACCCACTAAGGAGCTAGACCAGTATCAGCAGGGTTTTTTCCCTTGGGAACAGTGTCCTGCGTCTCATCCTGATGCACAGCCTGTTTCTTTGGCTACAGGGCAGTGGAGAGCTTCCAGTTTCCACAACTGTGCTGTAATTAGGGCATTCCTCAACCTCACCCTGGGGCTCAGCGGTCAACCCTCCTCCTCCACCTCCATCTTTTTTGCCCCTGCCAGTCCCCCAGCATTGGCCACAGCTCAACTCCTCCCTCAGCTCCCCAGGCTCATCTCTGCCCCATTTCTGGTAGTGGAGCAGAGTCAGCAGCATCATCTGCCCAGGCTTCCCCACTGGGCTGGGGCATGAGGCTCAATGGCCAGGAGAAGGGGCTTTTCCTCCTTGTTCGGATGCCATCCCATCACTGCAGCTGTGGAACAACTTACAGAGGTCCCACCAGGAAATGCATACGCACAAAGGTCTCCCTGCACTGGTGCTTTGCAGGTGCTCCAGGGCTTTCTGCTCCAGCACTGTCCTTTCCCTACGATTCCTTCCACTTTGGGGAGGATGTGTGTGATGCACCAGAAACTGGTAGTACAGAGATGCCTCTGCTCAGTGAAGAAAGCCAGAAAGCATCTGAGACTAGTGTGTGTTTGTGCAGAAATTGAACAAAGCCCCACCACAGACTTTTCTGCAGGAAGGGAAAACCCCTTGCCCACACTGCCTTGAACCTGGCTAGCAGAGGATTTTTCTTCTATTTATATTTTAACTTTTTTTCTTTAAAAAAAAAAAGACAGACTGTGGTTCAGAAATGTCACCAAGGTGCCCCACAGATGCTGTAGCTTCCTACACATTCCCACTGTCCTCTGCAGATTGGCCTCCTCGTCAGATGCTGTCTCTGGTGATGACACAGGTCTAACACCAAAGAGCCACGGACACCCCCAAAGTGGTGTCAGTGGAAACTTTTCAGGTGACAGAGAGAATACGTGTGACTCATGGCCAGCAGCTGCGTGGCAGATGGCATCCCTCACAGCACATGAAATTAGTGCAATTAATAAGGAATCCCCTCTGCTGTGAGCAGGGAGTGAGAGAGCTCAGGCCACAGAAAAGGAAGATGGACAAGATGCACACACTCCACTCACACCAGGCACTGGATGCCAAGACAGCCCTGCTCCTTCCAGGGCTGCAGGACCTGAGCCTGGGGGGCTGCAAGAGGAGAAAATGGGGGTGGAAAAGCCTATTTATTCCTGTTTAATAATGGTGAGGACACACAGGACCCACAGCAGCAGCTGGGGTGGTGAATGGTTGTGCTATAACCCTCCTGAAGTGGCAGCCTTGTCCCTGCGTTGTCTCCTGCACATCTGCAGCCACAGGGTTTGATCCTGCACCAGCAGCACCACGGAGGGAGGGTGATGTTTAACCTTTGCCACCCTGGACTGCAGCTTGGTGTCGACCCCACTGCAGAGTGCTGTAGTGGGCTTCAGAGGCAGTAGAATAAATTTTACCCCTTCCCACCCCAGGATTGCCCACCACCTCTAATCCTCCCCCCCTTTGCAGGTCTGGCCACCAGCTGAGCTGCAAATATGCTCAGGAAAATATTTGGGCACAGGTCAGACGTGCCCAGGCGTGACCAATTGGCAAGGAGGTCACAGAGCATCTAAGGAAAGAAAGGGGCCGTTTTAGGTAGGAAGGATATTTTTGAAAGGCCACATCAAGCCAAGCCCTCCCTCTCTGCAGTAGAAAATAAAGGGGTTGTTTAATACTTTTTTCTGCTGTCCAATTTGATTGGCAATTTCTGCAATTTCAAGCTTCCAGAGCTTTGCTTTGGGACCTCTTGGCTGCAATGCAGCGACCCGGAGAAGGGTAGGGACAGGGCCCTGCTCAGTTGGAGGAGACAGGACTGACTCCTGCATTTCTTCTGGAGCTAAATGCAATTTCATTAGCAGCTGCTCCAGGACCGGTTTCTCTCCCTAAATCTTCAAGTCCCCCATTTGGGATGAATTTTCAGTGAAAAGGGATTACCCTTGGATCCTAATGCAGAGAGAAGACAATGAGATTATTGTCACCTAGGAAAGAAGCAAGAGTGGGACTGCAGAGCTGGCCCGGAGCAAGGGGAAGCTGGGTGCATCCTGGGATGTAAGGCTCAGCCTGCCCCTTCCACCCAGAGGAGAGCTGGGCTCTCAGCTGGCCCAGAACCACAGCAGCAGCTCCAGAGCAGAGGTGGAGGAGAAAACTTGGCTCCCAATCCCCCAAGCCAACCAGAAATGCCTCATATCCAGAGCAGACAGCTGCCTTTTCCCCTCGAGATTCAATCCCTATAAAGCAATGGAGGGTTTCCCATATTTCTAATAAAACTGAAATCCATAAAACTTTGGTTTCCACTGACCAGTCAAGGTTATTGTCCACCAGAGGATGGAAGCGGGACATGGTAACCGGGGAGCATTGCACTTTACAAAAATAGGGGAACTTGCAGAGCGAAGAGATTTGGGGATGGGTTTTTCTTTCCCCCCCTCAGTCTAAACCACAAGGCAGCCATGCAGAGTCATCTCTAGCCTACCATCTGGGCCCTGGCCGAGGACACCCCGACTGGCACGCTCTGTGGCTGCAGATACATGCTGGGGAGCCCTGAGGTTTTGCTCTGCAGCAGCTTCGGGTGCCTCGGTGCCCAGGATCTGAGGATGAGCTGGGCACGGGCACCGGCTGGCTGCTGAGCATCGACCAGGGCCTGATCCCACAGCACCCATCACCCACGGTGCCTTTCATCTCACTACCATCTCTCACCAATCCACAAATGCTATCCCTTCTTTTTCTTATTTAATTACCAAATTAGCATAATTGCACTAAGCTCAGGGCAACTGTTCTTGACTCAGACTCAGCTCGCCACTCTCTGCTTCTGTCCCAGGTCTGAAGAAGCCTTTGTTTCCATGAATCCTCTCTTACATTTTCCAGCTCTACCTGTTGGTCAGGTAACAGTTATTACCTCTCCCTACACACCTTTCTTCCTCTGCCAGGATCGCTGCCGAGTGTGTGAGTTCCCTCTGGGGATAGCGAGATCCCAGGACGCTGTCTCGGCACCGCTCCCACTCGGGCAGCGAGCTCGGAGGGGTGAGATTGTCACTGAAACCTTTTGCCTCCAGTGGTGGGGCAGGCGGGGCCGTGGCAGCACCCTGGGATCTCATCTCAGATCTTCCCTGACTGCCTGCAAGAGCAGAGCTGCTTGTGCTGGTCAAGACAGAAACTCGCTTCTCAGGGCTGCGCCTGCCAGGAGCGTGTCCCGAGGTGCACAGGGTGACAACAAGCGGTCAGAGCGTCCTGGCACCGTGCTGGGCTGGGGCTGTTCCATCACATGAAACTTGGAATGAAAAAAAACGTGTGGAAAAGGCTCTGTGTGCCGTGCAACCGCTGCGGACAGGTAGTGGGCAGACCTGGCCCCATTAGTGGGATGCTGATGGGGATGGATGGTCAGGTGGGAAGAAAAAGGCTGAGCATCTGTGCTTGCTAAAGGAGCAAATGTGTGTTGTCCAGCTGACAACCACCCTGATTTTGGGAAGAGTTTTCATACTGAGTCTTAAATTCTCTGTGAAGGAGCTGCTGGGCATGGTGGCAGCTCAAGTGCTAATAACCATGCTAGAAATGTGCTCCCATCAGTTGCCAGCTGCCACTATCCTTGCCAACGGAGCGAGCAGTTCAGTTCAGTATCCCTGGGCTGGCCAAAGGAGGGGAGGTGATGCCCAGAGCAACCCAGCTGTCCTGTAGTTTGGAGCCCAAACCCAACCCCACCTCGCTACAATGGCTCTCTCCAGCTTGCACCGAGCCACCCGAGCCCTGCAAGAGCCAGCTGCCTGGGGCCACCTTTCCCTGTCCCTAAGGAAATGCAATGTTTTTCTGAGTAGATTGATCTCCTTTGGAGACCATGAACATTTCTGATGCTGTTTCTTTCCAGCCCTGGTGCCTGTCTGGGCACCTTCACTTGACTCCCAGTTTATAGCATTCTGTGTACTTCACAGGCTCACTACAGGGGGACGCGTGTGCTGCAAAACACCCACAGTGTGGCACAGGTTAGAAACCACAGATAATTCCTCTGGATACCATGGGGACATGGAAAGACACTGCTCCTACCACCAAGAGCACCCTGTGGAGGCTGAGCCTTAGCATCTCCTGCAGCACAACCAGGCAGAAGACCAAATTTGGTGCAAATTCTCACCCATTCTCCCCTCCAGCCCTGGTCTGGGGATGAGCTGGCACATTCCCAACTGAAATTTGGGGGGCTGGGATAAAGAAAATGACAGAACTAGTGGGAAAGCCCAGAGGTGTTTGGCCTGGAAGACGGATTCATCTCATGCTCTCTTGAAACACTGCTCAGATTAAGCCTTGAAATGGGGCTGCCCCAATTCCCACAGCTCTGGTGCCTGTGCTGGGGCTGCTGGTGGGAGAGCTGGTGCCTGGGTGAGCAAGCTGTGAAGGCTTTTCCACAACAAGAGGAGAAGGAGGGGTGGGAAGAGCTGTCGAACAGCCATCTGCACACTAAGACCCAAGCCTTGCTGCTTGGGAGGCTGGTGCATCTCTGGAGCCTGGTGAGGGCTGCAGTGCCTGGAGGGTGAGAGGAGTGGCCCATGAATGGGGTCAGAGGGGTCTCAGCAGAGCTGGTGGGGGACCAGGGACACCAGGGAGCAGCCAGGGGTCTCAAAACAAGTCTGATCCCAGAGCACGCTGCTGGCCTGAGCCCCAACACAGGGCCATGGCAGGGTGGTGGGAAAGGACCCCCTGGTCCCGCACTGGGCCAGCACCTTCCCCTGGCCAGTGGTCCCACAGTGACGAGCCCACGCGGTGCTCTGCCCGGGAGACCGTCCTTTAATACACGTGGAGCCGCGTGGGTACAGCTCAGGCTGCACCCGCCAGAGGATGAGGGAGTAGGAGAACCAGCAGCCATCTCCAGGGCCTCTCTGCAGTGGTGGGAGGGGAGGGAGGTGGCCAGTGGCCCCTTGGACACAGCATGGCCCGTGTGACACGGGTGAGCCATTGTGCTGGGACTGTGCAGGAGCAGGGCTGATGGCTGTGCTGGGAGAAGCTCAGATCTCCTTCCCACACAGCAGTCCCCGTGTTTCAGCTCAGTGTAGGAGTCAGGGTGGGGGTGTACAGAGCACAGAGGGGCAGCGAGGGAAAGGGAGGCAGCAGGGTGGGGAGGGTCCTCTTCCCGATGCTCCTGTGGGAAAGAAACAGAGCAGAGCAGTGGGTCAGAAAAGTTTTCAAGCTGTTTTCAGCAGCCCAGTGTTGGTGCCAGCAATGCCCACACAGTGCAGGATGAGAGTGGCATGGGCAGCAGACCCCGGAGAGCCAGGGAGGACAAGCTGGGAGGGGAGGGGAGCTGCTGGCAGGGGCTCCATGGTGGGGAGGTGCAGGACAGGCACCCGTCCCAGGTGTGGGGTGGGAGATGGGGCATGTGAAGCCTTTTTCTGTAATGAGTGGGGGACATTTCTTCATCTACAAGGCCACGGGCACAGGTCAGGGATGCTGCGGGGAGCGAGGGGCGTCACAGGGCGATGACAAACGGTCCCCTACCTCTCACTGCCCTGTGGGGGACTTGGCAGCGTCGAACATCTTCTTTCTCCCCTCCATCCCTGACATGGCCTCCACGTTCTTGCGCCAGTCGCCCACTTCCACGGGGCGCTCCTGCCAGGAGGGTCAGGGACAAGGGTTGCACTGGCCGTGTGACACGGTGACCAGCAGCCCCACCCCACTGCACAGGACCCTTGGCCCCGATGCGCGAGCATCCCCCCCTGCTGCTCACTCTGCTGGGTGTCCCTGCATGTGGAGATAGCTGGGGAGATGGCAAACAGCAGTCTGACTTCCTCAGCAAGGTTTGGATTCATGTGTGCAACCCCCCAAAGCCTGGCTAAGTTGCATTAATGCACTAGAAGGCACAAAAATCCCAGAAAATTTCTTTAGGAGGAAGAAATCAGCACACGGGACTTACTCCAGGTTTAGACCAGCACACCAGGGCAAAGGCAAGCAAAAACACTTCCCAGCCCACAATAAACCCATCTCCACCTTCTCTGAGCTCTTGGAGGGGCCTGGGATTGCTGTGTGGCAGCGGGAGCCTGGCAGCCACTTCCAGCACAGGCAGAGGAGGCGAGGGCAGCTCTGGGAACATGCCCAGGTGTCTGCTCTGCCAACCCACAAGCATTCATAGATTACAAGCCGTGCCCCAAAACCAGCTCACGACATCTCAAATAAACTCTGGTCTATTGAGTGCCTGGCACTGAGGGCTGTAAATAGAGTTTTCTATCCTTAAAATGTGCTTTACTGGCAACATGGGGGGAAAAAAAAGGAAAAGTAATTGCAACTTGAGGTTCTCATCCAGTCCGCTGAGCTGGAACCAAAGGGTAAAATCCTTTTGGGGAGAAGCCCTAGGAAAGCACCACGATTCTTGCTGTTGGGGTGTCTGCACACCCCAAGCAGGTTTGGGCATCACTGTCTGACTCTGGTGTTGAGACTTTCCCCTCTCTGCAAAGCTGGTGGTAACTGGGCTGTTTACCTCCAGCCGAGCACACTTGCTGGGATTGCTCTGTCTTATCTAATCTGGGTCTAGGAGCTTCTTGGGTGTTTTCCAGGTGTGATTGCCCTGAACAGGAAGCACGGCTGATTCACTGGAAGACCAAAGACCAAACTCTCTGGGAGTGAGGAGATGTGCCAAGGAGGCCCCAGCTGAAAGACCCGCACATGGAGAGAACAGCATCATGGACACAGCCCTAAATCCCACTTGTTATAGTCCACCGGTGGTTACCTGTCCCAGTCAGACTGCTCCCATGTGGTGCTACCACATCCCACAATGGGCAGCGCCTCACAAAGACCGCCCTGTGCTATTTCTGAGGCTTACAAGGGATGAGCACAACCCACACAAGTTTCACGGCGGACCTTGGAGAAGGTCGAGGGCATCTCTACCAGGTGTCTCCATCTCTGGCCTCAGAAAGAGTCACCCACCTTCTCTGTGTCCTCCTTCTTGACAGACTTCAGGTTGGCTCTCAGATCCATGGACACCTTGTGCTTGGAGCCCAGCAGAGCCCTCAGCATGGCATCAGCGGAGACACGGACTCGACGCAGGGGAGGTCTCTTGAACTTTCCTCGGAGATCAAGCACTTTGATTTTCAGATCTTTAATCTGCAGGTTGAAGAAAGGATAAGGAATGGGAGGTCATTGCACGGCTGCCTTGCACAAAAAGCTCCTGTGTGGAGCAGGAGTCTCCGCTGACACCAAGCCCCAGAGAGGTCTGTGCCTCTCCTGCAGACATGAGGGCCACCTTCACCAAGGGACTGTCCACCTGAGCACAGAGCTGTTGCCATTGCTCATATGGCAGCCATAGCATGAGGAGGAGCTCTCAGGCCCACAGGGGGTGACCAGGAGAGTGAGGAGGACCCCCTGTGGTCCCAGTGGACAGTTTGAGTTCTGTGAGGCAAGGATAAACCTCATGCTGAGTGACGCTTTGCAAAGCAAATACCAACCCTTAGATAACCATGGTGCATGTCCCTCATCCAAACTCTGTCCAGCCCATGACAGACCCCCACTGAGGCCTGAGCTACCACCTGGAGGGAGTTAACACAGAAGCAAACAGCCCATCCTGCCTCCTACCTCCCGAGTGTTATGGTTGCACTTCGCTTCGATGTCATATCTCTCTTCATCCACAATTTCAACCTTCTCGTGCAGCTCCCTGCACAGGTCCTGGGGGACAAGCACAACAGGCGAGCAGTGAGAGATGCCCCTCCATGCTCCCATCACTCCACCCTCAGACCTGAGAAATACCTGGAGCTGGCTCAAGGAAAGCCCACTGGTGCGCAGCGGTGTGATCCGCTCAGACAGGTACCTTTCCTTCTCTGACTGCTTGTCCACAATCTCCTGATCCCACTCCTCCTTTGCTTTTGCCAGCATCAAACTCTGTGAGCACAAGCAAATGGCAGACGTGTGAACAAAGTCCCTCTGCTCCCCTTGAGCTTCCTCATGCAACATCTGTAGGGTGGGACAGTCCCGTCTGCCTC
>VWZY01002759.1:315062-372007 GCA_013399075.1 Chloroceryle aenea | reverse complement strand
GCAGACCTCCCCCGAGGTGACATTTCATGTCACAAATGGCAGTAAAATTTTTTACCTTCCATTTTCAGCTGAGGATAAGTATACAATGCTTACTTGTTTGCAGCACATTATTTTGAAAATCCTAATGAGGTAGAAATTCTGTACTTTCACAACCATTTTGGTGCCATGAGAAAGTCAGGTACCATATCTGAAATGGAGGAATACTTCAAGAGTTCAACATGCCGAGGCAAGCCCCTGGCTACCACTGCTGAAAGTGTTATAGGATGAGACAAAAATATTCGACTTCAAGTTGTAAACTTAGACTGGATGATCCCCTGCATGCAATGCTCCTAACCTGCATCCAGTTCACAGGCTGATGGTAACCCCTGTTTCTTGGGGTTATTCTTGGGGAATAAATTTTTGCAATCAGCAGGGCTTCTTTCCCAGTCTGGCAGCAGTTCTGACCTTTCTGAGACAGCAGAGAGGCATAAACTGTTCTGTGAACACCCTGATCCACCTCTCCCATAACAATGTTAATAACAACAGCAGCTGGGCTTGAAAAATCTTGGGACTGAAAGAGCTATGTTGAGCACATCCTAC
The DNA here is from genome assembly GCA_013399075.1 of Chloroceryle aenea. NCBI lineage: Eukaryota > Metazoa > Chordata > Aves > Coraciiformes > Cerylidae > Chloroceryle > Chloroceryle aenea. The sequence goes on along the minus strand of VWZY01002759.1, from coordinate 371,428 downwards.
TCTGCTGATTTTTCTCATGGAGGGGCTGTTTTTGACATGAACTTGCCCTGTGTCCATGTCTGGAGCCTTGCTGTGGGCACACCAGGGCCCCTGGGCTACTGTCCTAGGGAACCCAAGGTCGAGGCTGCAGAACTGACCTTCTGAGGTGGCCAAGGAAGCAGAGTCCAACCTCCAGCACAGGGCTGAGGGCTGGTGTGCATGGAAGGAGCACAGAGAGCAAGGCGAGGAGTGCTCCTATGCTCAGGAAGCACTCACCTGCAGGGTCTGCCCCAGCCTGGTGCACTATCCTGGAAACTCTCCATCACCTCGGCAAGCAAAGAGGAAAAGATGGATCCCTTTCTGTGCTGATGAGCCACCCTCTTCCACATGCTTTATGAATGGATTTCAACCACATCATCATCCCACTTAACCCGGGACTGATTAAAGAGCAGATTGCATTTGAGTGTAACCAAGTGATTTGAGTGAAACCAAGTGTTTTGAGTATATTTATTTGTGTGTAGGGATAATGGGAATATTTCAAGAAACCCAGTCCTGATTAACACAAAATGGGTGATGCAGCATAATCCAGGTGTCAAGGAGCAATATTACTGAGTGAAAGATGATAGCATGGGTGAGGTTTGGGAATAAGCAAACACAAATTACTTCTCCAAAGTTTGCTATTTTCATCAGCTTTATTCTACTCTTCCAGCACCTCACATAAATCTCACTGAAATGTGATAGACAGCTGGGGGATCAGATGACATTACATGAAAATGATACAAACCACAGAGAGAATAAATGTTTTTCTCTCCATATTTCTGTCATTGGCCTTGGGAAAGATCAAGTGCAGATAAATAGCATTCAGCTCAGTCAGGCAGCTGACTGCATCATCACTTCTATCAGAGGAATATGAATTCCAGGAGGTAATGCAGTTTGAGATGACCTCATTCGATGCACCATGATATTGAGGTGGGTGGGTTACTAACAGGGGGCAGGATCCAGTCTGTTTCCTCTGACATCTACCATGTTCTGTTCTACCTGCTGGGGAATTGCTGCTGGACATCATGCTTCTAAAGTCACCAATCCTTGGAGAAAAGTGCTCTGCTATTGAGCCTGGGGGTGCCTGTGCACACTCACCACTCACTTCTGGGTGGGGACTGGGGTCCAAGCAGATCAGAAATTACTCCAGGTTTCCAACCAGTGTCTCATGGATGGACTCTTCGTATTGTGGTGGTTAGGGATGTGGTTGTGAGGGTGCTGATGTACTGCCAAATTGGCTATCACTCCAGGTAAACAATGCCGTTATCAAAATTTTGTTTGTCAATATGTTTCAGTCCTCCAGAAATTTCATTATTTTAAAGACTTTGTAAGTCTGGAGGGAGGAGGGGGCAGTTAACCAGGTAATGGCTGCTCTACCAGGATAGGTAGCTACTGAGAAAGGGATGTGGAGTTGCGTCTTAGCCTTGGTATGTGGTACCTGAGTGGGTCTAGCGCTGTAAAAATAACTTTCTTTTTTTCCCAGGAGAAAAAGAAAACCAAAATTACTAAGGACAGGAATTATTAAAGCACATTTTGGGTACAGATTTTTTAAAGAAGGAAATTCAGGATTTAATTCAACTAAAATATCTCCCAGAGTTCAGAGAAATGCTGGCATAGTGACTTAACAGCAGAACAGACATATGAATAGGGTAAGTTGCCAGAGGAAAAAAAAAAATGGATTTCAGGTACTGGTACTCTTGATTTTTCCCTTAAAATGTGAATTTAAATTACTTTTACAACAACTTCTTACAAGAGTTATTTGAAACTTGGTTTCTAATTACTGTTTCTGTCTTTGTACCCCCTAATCCTCAGCACTAAGAAAGCAGAGAGGAGTGTCAGGAATTGTCCTGCCCCATGCAGGAACATGATGTGGAGGTTTCCAGCATCATCAGTGGAATGTACCCCGAACCCATGTCAGCTCATCATGCTGCACTTGCCTGCTAGCCACATGAGGTGCAGATGAGCACTTAAAGCTGAAGAGCTTTGACACACAGGTACACCTCTCTGGGCACAGGTTGGGCTTAGAGAAGGAGTTCAGGAAAATCAGGAAGTTTCTGCGGAAATTTTTGGAACTTTGGCTATTCCTAAGTGTGTATGAGCCAAATTCTTAGTCAACCAAACATCGACCATAAAGTTTCATCAAGAGACTCCGAAGAAATTTATAACAGCACAATTGTCTGCAGAACTGTTTTCAGGGACATTTTACTGGGGAAAGGACAGTGTCAGAGGACATCTGACTATATTGGAGCAATTGCTTTCAGGCTGGGACAAGCAAAACGCCTTATGATTAGACAGTAAAAATTATATTGACAATTCATGGTCAGATGTCTGCTGCCCCTAGAAGGCAAATACCACATATTTGTATGACCATATGGAGTGAAGGCCTTAAATGCAAAGAAAGCAACACGTTATAAGTCCAGTGAAGACTGTTTAATGGTCTGTATGTTACATTATAGTGAATGTCTCAATTCACTCCATCCAGAGGTCAGACATGTAACTATGCTGATTTTTGCTATGCGGCTGACCCAGCGATGTATGCACATCACACAGAGGTTTTTGACTCTGATGGGCTGACAATAAGAACAAAAGCTTATTAACCAGAAACTACTGAGGAAAATGTACTAGTTGATTACAGGTCAATTATGAGAGAGTCATCCAATGGAGCCACAAAGGCAGATATGATGTTACACTAGGGCAGGAAAAACTTTTTCCAGAAGTGGACAGGGAAACTAATGCCATTGCAGAAAGTCTGGGGAATGATGTATCTAAATTCCCTCAAAGGATGCAGATGCTTAATTTACAGACACAGAAACATGCACGCACACACACGTATTTTACCAGAGAAGATTAGTAGAGAGGAAACAAGAAATGCAAAATGCGCAAAAAATATCTAGATCAATCAAGACCAGAGGTGTCTGTGATGATCTCCAAAGGGTAGAAAAAGATGGTGGAGTGAGTAGGTAACAAGATGACAGGCAAAATTCAGTTCAGACAGATGCAAGTTATTGTGCACATAGGAATCAGACTGAACAATGTATACCCTGGCTATGTTCTAAATGAACTGCAATAACCCAGGAAAAAAAAAAGAAAAAACAAAACAAAACAAAACAAAACAAAACCAAAACAAAACAACTTTGTATCACTGGTAAGGCTCAAAGACTGAACATGTAGCTGCTTTCTAAAGAGCAAGCATCATTAGGATGCAGAGGTAAGAGGATAAAATAACACTGGAAGTATTGGGAAGCTGTCGCATAAATCAGTGTTCAGTGTATCTCAAAAAAACCCATAGATGAAACAGCTGGATTCAGAGCTGAGTTCTGGAAATGACTAAATGCTTGGAGAGAATTCTGCAGGGTCTTCAGGGCTGAGATGGCTGGGATTTATTTTTAGATGAGGTGATTAAGTGGGAGACCTGATAAATATAAGAAGTAATGAGCAGTGTTGGGAAATCAAATTGTAGGTTTCTCTACACCTTTTGTCATGCAACAGAAAACAGAAGTTTGGTCAGTGAACAAGGGTGGGAGCAAGTTTAAGAAAACATACCAAGCAAAAGATTTTTTCACACTATTAGCTTGTGACACTTGTTGCTGAGAGTTATCAGTGAGGCCAAAACCTCTGCATCAGCTACAGGAGATTGGATGTTTATAGGGATAATAGGAACTTCCAGTCCTAGTCCAGTGAAGATTAAAAACCAAGCAAAACAAGTTGCAGTGGGTAAAAAGCTTTATGCACCATGGCTTGAACAGGCATCTTGTTGATGTTGCTTGAGACACTGGCACCTCGTCTGATGCAAGGCCAGGGGGGTTGTCTGGGCATCATGGGAGGTTCATGAGGATGGGGCAGACCCCCTGGACATCAACAGCTTTACAGAGCTGGTCCTGCTGCAGGCAAAGATGATGCCGCCTCTCACCCTTGGCACAGAGAAGGGGGATGTGCAGAGGTGCTGTCAACCTGGCACTCCACAGGCAGAACCTTCTGCAGTTGCTGCTGGGTGTTGTTCCCCGCCCTGTCCGGGCAGCGGGTGCTGTGGCTGCAAGAGCTGACCCTGGCAGCTGTCATCACAGCTGATGCACCGTAGAGGTGCCCTTCTGTACCTGAGCTGAAAGGAACCACGGGAAGGGCAAAAGGTGGAAAGTCCCCCAGGGGCAAGCTCCTTACATGGAAAATGTTTTGTTTCAATGATTAGGGGACTTTGTGGATGCTTTCAGACTGATCAAAACTATGCAGGAAGTTTGCCCTCTAGCCTGAATTTCTAGTACCAGTAACATTATTTTGCTTTCTTTGCTGTAGGAAAGAAGGGAAAAATCAATATTTGTCAAGTGAAGAAGACCAAGACCATTAAGGAGGAAATTTTGGGGTTTATTTTCAAGCTTCAGATCACAACAAATAATGAATATTTGAAAGTGTGCTGAGAATTCCCCTTTAGGCATAAACTCTAATGACATCTTAATTTGACTTTTGTGTAAACTAGAGTAGTCTCAAAAAATTATTCTGAAGATCATTTCTTCATTTCTTTTGATGCAATTCATTGTACATTTGTTCTAAAAGGAATCAATCACAATACAACACAGAATGACTGTCACAAGTGGTAGCTGCCATCCCTACAATCCCTGTAGAAGGGACTGCCAGTTGGTGGGAGTATTACTTTCATCAAACGGTAGCAAGGAAGGGAAACTCAGGAATTCTCAGAAAGAAGACCTATTGTCTGAAGTGTTTCCCTGTACAAAAGCACTCGGACTGGCACTTACATGTAAAAATGTGCCTGATGCCTTGTCCAGGAACTTGAGAGGCATTAAAGAACAGTGTCACAACGAGAACTTGCTTTGTCCTTTGTGCTTGGGTCATACACTCAGCACTATAAAAATGTGAATAATCAGTTTTGTCTTGTCTTCTTCTATGGTAACAAAGTTTAATTCTTTCTTTCTGTTTTTCTTTTTGTTTGTTTGTCAGTTGATTGGTGTTGATCTGTGGTTTGTTTGTTTTTTTTTTTCTCGCTATCCTTATATGTCCTGATTAAAGCCCCACAGTCCATATTCCAGCTTCCTCAGCCACCAGGTTGTGATGCAGCCATGTGGATGGTTTACCAAAGAGGCTTCCATGTGCAAAGGTATTGAGGACATACTCATGCCCATCTTCTACTGACACAACAGTGACATATCCTATGGGAGACTGTTGATTTTTTCCCTGTGGGATGGGCCTTTTTGCCACATCCTGCACTGTAGGCACATATAATAGTCTGGGACATTGGTAGGGAGCTGGCCATTAATACCTTCCTTAAATGTGCCCAGTCCCCAAGTCCCAGATAAAGAAGTCAGGTATTTGGCACATGTGCCTTTAAACATTTTGCTGCTCAAAACTAGTGGAAAGCAATCCTCTTTGCAGTTTACTTTGAAAAGGCATTTCAGAGAGTGTCTATAGCTTTAGGGATCCCTGCTTTGTTTGTGAAGGAAATAATGTTGGTTTTCTCCAGGATGCATTTTGGGTTGCCAGTAAACATTACAGCAGCACCAGCCTGCTCCTGCCCTGGGTGGAAACACCACTGAATGGCTTAAGACAAGTGATATTCTCGCAAGAACATCATTAGTTGGTCAGTTGGTATACCACTAGGAACTGCTAAAATGCAGTTCAACAGATACTAGCAAAGCAAAAGGCAGAGATTAACTTTTTAGAGATTATTTTAACAAATCTATATAGTATTTTTACTCATCATTGCATCACAAGATGATTATTAGGGCATTAGGGTGGAATTCAGAAAAGAAGTGCCAAGGGAAGGGGCCAGACTATCCTGTTCCATCTGGAAAACCATCGGCACAACTGATGTTTCTTGGGATTTAGTCACAGAGAAAAGAACTCTGACAAGAGGACAGCTGATATCCCTTGGCAGACTAAAATGTACCTACAAGCAGAGGTTTTATACTTTCATAAACTGCAGCAGAAGTGCTGATCAGGGAAAGCTGGGCTGGCTTTTGGAATCAGAGCTTTCTCTGCAGGTGTCATAATACCTCACCAATCAGCTCTGCAAACCTGTTGGCTTTCTCTACCAGAGAAGGTTCTTTCACAGATGTACAAGTAGCCTAAACAGCAACTAATTTGAAAGATGAAATGGAAGAATATTTATGGTCTGGGAGGTACAAAGCTCCATGGAAATCCCAGACAAGCCTGGATATATTTTTACTGATAAGAGCTATTTGGGCTTTGAGTTGTTTGTTACCAACTTGCAATTCTAAATTTTTATATTAGTGCTCGAAGCCTTATTACTTGGTTTGCAACATTAATGCCTACAGGAACACTGACTGTGCTTTGGAAAACTCGTGTTTATACAGCTTTTAAAATATATAATCTGCCTTGGAGAAAATTAAATTGTTGTTCAGTTCCTCATGCAGGAATTGCCAAAAATGTAACAGAATATATTTCCATAGAATAAGTAGCAGAAGAAAAAACATTAATTTCAGAGACAAATATTATTATTTTTTTGTTTGCAGGTACCTATGAACAGACAGATGTGTGTGCCAAGCTTCCCCATGACACTGGCAGTTTGAATGACTCATTTATGACTATTTTAAAAGGCTTTTAAAATTAAGTTTTCGTCTATACTTCTTGTAGGTGGGTAGTGAAGGTGGATGTGAAAGTTAAACAGGTAGAACGCCACCTGTAGAGAAAAATATTTTGGATTGTTATGTTTTTGAAAAGCACTGGAAGGCAGGAGTTTTGCTCATTAAAGCTCACCCTCATAGCTCAGCCAGTATGAGGAAGATACACAGCTGGGTTGCCACGTGTACTGAGTGGCAACTTGTTTTCCTTCCACCCAAAAGACATTATAAAAGTGAAGACTCATCTCTGTTATGAAAAGATTCATGCTGATTTATGACAGCAAAGTGCCTTCCCCCTATGGCTATGCAATTCTTCATATGATTTTGTAGACCCTTAATATTAACACTATGACAAAAATATAGTCTAAGAGAGTGCTTTCAGATATGAAGGGCATCACTAAAACATAGCTAGCAAGTTCTCATTCCAGATGGTCAGGCGTACCTTTTAGTACTCACTTATCTAGGGCTACTCTGAGAATCTCTGTCTCTACTTATTATTCTTACCAGTCTAGGTTCAGAAAAAGTTATTTTCTGTGCATTTCTGATTAGAACTGAATGGAATTATTTGATCTAGATAAACAAAGATGCTTCTATGAAGAATGCTATCAAGGGAATACATGATGGTAATGCATGATATACCTGGGTGCCTGGCATGTATTTTCTGTGCATCAGGCTCGCAGAGGTGGCCCAGCTGGTACCACAGGCACAGCTAGCTCTGTCACCTGTTCCCAGCTGTGCCCAGTCAAGGATTTGCAGCAGCAAGAGGCAACAAGGTCTGGGTGAAGCAGGCTGGAGGTGGATGTCCTGCAGGGTATGAGAAGTGCTTACTGAAGCAGAGTAAGTCAGATCCTTTGGTACACAGGTTGGGACTTAACCCTGCTAATATTATGGATAGAGCTGGAAAAGGAACCTACAAAGCATGCTAGGCCAAACGTCTTGACTTTGAGTTGCAAAATGCTAATAGGGTGCACTGGGCTTTTCTTCAATCACAGGCTTATTCAAGTGAGACCTTAAATTATAATTAAATGTAGGATGCACTTGTCCTGTGTAAATATGATAATTGGTTCATAAATGTATAATGCTGTTAATTAGTGTGTGATCTCTTGTAACATAGAAATGTGTGTTGCTGTCTCCTGAGCCCCTGAAGTCAGAATAATGAATCACAATTCAGTGTCCTTGTAGTACATGGAAAGGAAAGAGAATCGCCCACTCAGATCAGGCTGTTTGGAAACTTTGACAGCTAAGTAAGGAAGAAAAGAGGAACCTTTGTGTGACCACATCTTTCTTGCTGAAAAGCTAATAATCATTTAGGAATAAAACAGAAATATATTTCTATTCAAAAGAGGGAAAAATCTTTTTACTCTTTGCATTACTTTCTGTCACATGAATATGGCTGAGAAACATTCCTGTTTGGTATCCTAGCATGAAAGCTGTCACATAAACACGGTAATTAAAAGAAGCAGGAGGGAAATGTACTGACACATGCATACATTCATGAACACATTTAATATCAGCTCTAGTTGCAGGAGTAGAGAGTAAGTCACATTGGAAGCATAAATTCGTGGGCTTTAAGAACAAACGAGTCCTCCAGGAGACCTGTAATACTCAGTGTGGTTTCATTAATTATTCATTCAGCTGTTCACTTTGTCTCTCCTCAAGGTTTGTTTGAACAGTTGTTGCACTTGGAAGATCTGCTCAGAAGCAGCTATAAGCAATTGGAGACTATTAGCATTTTGTTCTCAATCAACATCTTGCTGGAGATAGAAAGGCTTTCACTCCGTTTGGCTTCAACACATCAGTTTAAAGCAGATTTCTTCCACTGTTCCCTGACTAAACAGATCTAAAAAAGGTGGGTTATCTCCTTCTCAGCCAGTCAAATTCTGCTTTCCTCTTAACAATTTTTGAGTGGGCCAAATAAATTGATGGAAAAGTAGAGAGCACAGCTTGATTTCAAAGGCAATTCAGCTTTACACAAACCCAGGACACAGCTCCACTCTGTCTGCTTTGCATTATAGCAAAACACGTTTGGTTTTGATGTGCTTGCATCGCAATGCTGCTGTCAACCTGATCTCCCAGTGACGACTCCTTGCCAACCCTGTAGTCCTTGGTTTTCCAGGTTCATAGAGGGGTGATTCCTGCAATCCATTCACAGCCAAGACAGTTAAAATACATATTGTTCTCATGTGTTAAGAGGTCATGGCAAACCAGCTCAAACCCCATTAGAAGAAAGGAAGATGTGGGTATTGCAGGGGAAAAAAAGTGTTGAGCAGGCTATCCAAAAACCAAGGAGAGTGAAGGCACTGGTGATAATTTCCAGGGGGTGCAGTGTGCCCTCCTTGAGGGCACAGCAAGGACAACAGTGAGGGGAATGTATGTGGCAGTGGTAAAAGAAAGTTATGTGACAGTCGTCAATATGGGAGCAGGGACATTTGTGTTTGAAACCCTGTGTTTCAGGGCTGTGTCTGCAATCAGTGTTCAACACAGAAAATCACCTGCAGTTTTTCTCTAAGGAAAGGTGGAATGGCTTCTGATTGTTTCTCTGATGGTATGTTAAGGTCAGAAAAGGGAAGATACAGAGCACATTCCCCCCTAGTTGGTTTAAATTTACACTTTATTTCCTCAGCACTCGTAAAAAGTAAGCTGTTGTGATGCTCTTAATCTGCACTGTGATAGCTGGCATTTGTCAGCTTTACAGTTTTCATTTCATTGTTGCTTCCATTTGTATAAAGAGAAAAAATGGATGAGAACAGATAATAAACCATCTGGCTGAAACAAATAGTTGGTTTAGTGAAAGATTTTCTATTACAGGAGAACTAGGTTTCTGAGAAGACATAAAAATATGACTTCTGGAAAACATCATATACAATGAAAGTAAAAGGAAGAGAAGTTGCTGAAACAATTCCAGACAGACAATGTCTGATTGTCTCCTCCAGAAAGTTACTGTGTCAAGGACAGAGCAGACTATATTTCTCTGAGTCCAAGGGCACTGAAAGAAACCTCACAAGAGCAGATTAGGGTTTTTTGTTTGTGTTCTTGAATACATCACACAATACATGTACGCACCTCCAACCAACCTGCCACTGTAATATCCCGTGACATTTTATTGCCTCCTAAGTAAAACACCATTCATTTGTAAGAGAAAAATTGCAGGAAAACATTTGCAAAGTTCTGTCTTTGGCTCTGTTGGCAGGGAAATCAGAAACAGGTAAAAAAAAAAAAAAAAAGAAATCTATGTAGAAGTCTGCTTTCTCCTGTGCATTCCCCAAGTATTAATTTAATAACAATCTTGTGCTCTTATTCGTCTCCTGACTAAGCTTATTTATCTCACTGACCAGTGTGCTAAGCCTCCCTACTCACAACAGTTTCAGTGCCTTCAGGTTTTTCAGATCAATCTCTTTTTTTATCAGGGAGATGGGTCAAAATGATTATACAAAAAAAGTGTGTAGTTTTAAGATAGACTCAGACTTGTTTTTCTTAAGACAATGAAGCTCTTCTATTGGTCTGGAAATTACTGCCCCCAAAAGTCCTGAACTCAAAGCTGAGACCTGGTGACAAATTCAGTCTCTTCATACTTGGACACATCCAGATTAGGGTGGAAGGTGAATAAAGGGAAGATATGGGCTATTTATTTCTGCCTTGTTTTCCACACTGCCTAGCTTGAGCAGGGGTGTTGGACCAGATGATCTCCAGAGGTCCCTGGTAACCTCAGCCAGTCTGTGATTCTGCAGCTGTGACATGTGACAGAGCCCTGTTGTCCTGAGGATGGCTGAACATCCACCTGCCAATGAGAAGCAGTGGATGAATTCCCAGTTTTTCCCTGCTTGTACCCATGGCTTTTGCTTTACCCGTTTAACTGTCTTATCTTGACCCAGGAATTATTGCAATTTTACTCTCCTGATTCTCCACCATCCGTGGTGGTGAGAGAGTGTCTGAGTGCGCTGAGCTGCCCACTACAGTGAAACCACAAGAGAAAGTCAGCTTTTAGCGCTGAGAGCAAGCTCTGTCTGGCATGGGAGCCCTGCCCTCGCTGACACAATCTGCCTGTGTCAGAGAGCTGGTCAGGAGCAGGTGAGCAGCTGTGCCTGTCCAATGCCCCGCACTGCATGCCCTTGTCTTGGTCACACCAAGCAATTTTTCCAGGCAGATTTAGCCACTTTTTCAGTGTATGCAGAAATGTCCAGGGGTGAAGGGAAGACTCTGCTGTCTGATGCATTACTGCAGGAAACCTTTTTGTTAATAAATAATACAAGTTCTAGCCTTTGTGACTAGTCAAATAGTGATCAAAGGAAACTATTGGTAGGATTTCTGTTGTCAGCCTGGCTGTCTTCTGGGGAGGTTTATCTATGGATCTGCAGGGCTGAGAAAGTGGAATTCTCCATTGCTTTAATTCATGACCTTATGAATCCTCATATTTGTACACACTAGCACACATGCACACATACACACACACACACACAGTGGCCAAGTTTTTTAAACTTGCAGTCAAAGAATAAAAAATATCCAATTGTGGTAGATGCAGTGGAAATTTTAGCAAAAAAATAAAAGCCATTTCGATATCTAACATTCTCAGTATGTTCCTTACTATGAGTTTTTTATGGTTGTTTGGTTAGAACTAGGAAGCTTATTTGACTTCAGTAATCTGCAGAGCCGGCAGCAGTGGAAGTGACAGCGGTGGTGTCACAAAACGTTTGAAAAATATACTTTCTTACTAAATCTTAACTACTGAAAAGAAGTTAAAAAATATAAGTAGAAACCTTCACAATTTTTTGCTCTCCTTTGTGTCAGTCTTGATGTGCTCAGCACCAGTTCTTAGGTCTTTCTTCATTTATTCATTTGTTTATTCATCTGACTGTTTCTTTTCTTATTTTACAATAATGTCCTTCTTGCTGCCTTTCCATGTAAGCCCATGCAGAGGTACTACAATAACCATTCAAACAATGCAGATTTATTCTGTGTGTATCCCTTTATCTTAATTTCACCAAGTAAGTTCTCGGCTCCTTATCAGTGCTGTTGAACTCAAACTCAGCTGCTGCTCAATATCTCAGTCTTTGGTTAAGTAATTTGCTGTCTGCAGCTTTGTAATGTAAAGAATCCCTCTTCTGTTAAAGATGGAGGATTTAGAGAAATCTTGGTGCAAAGGAATAAAATAGAGACATGACAACTCTCTGGGATGCGCAGTGAGTCCTGAGCTTCTGAGGCATACTTCTGAGCATCCTTTATTACACAGTTGATATGTTGCTCTTCTGTTCAAGACATTTATTTATGAAGAGGGAAATTATCATGAGAGGACAGAAGAGCAGAGAATTAGTTTTAAAATTTGTTACAATGTCTGATTTAGTGATGAGTGTTCTGATAAGGGTGGTTTATACATTAATTAATGCAACACGGGTTAAGATCTCTCCGGGCATGCACATTCACATGCAAACACGCAGACTTGAGCAGGTGAGCAGTTACAGATGTTGGTCAATCCTCTCAGGGGGGACCTTCCTCTTCCCTGTAGCAGTTACTGCATGAGTGTATTTGGAGTTGAGCTAGACCCTTGGCTGATACGGAAGGATAAAAGGGCAGTGTCCAAGTCACCAAACCTATGCTAATTTACACTTTCCCATGTAACTGTGGGACAGCACCTTCTTGCCATCACTAAGCAGCCCTGCAGCATGTGTGGGGGAACACAGATCTGTATCGGGTCCCTGGAAAAGCACTGAGTTCAGCATTTCACACCTATGGGCTGCATGGTACTTGTCAGCCTGGCTGCAGGCACAGAGTGGGGAAGTGCACTCTTCCCTTGCAGCCAGACATGGGTGCAGCCTCAGAGAGGTGCTTGTTGTAAGTGTTTGGGGCTGTGGCGGGCTGGCAGAGCCTGTAGAGATACAAGTGAGCTGATGTGCTGGAGCTGCCAAGGAGGATGTTTTCTGCTCAACCTTGCAATTGTACCGTGCAGTGTTTTTACCTGGTTTTGATTTTGTTTTGTTTATCTAAATCTATGATTTTGAATATTATTTCATTTTTAACTGATTGACAATAAACCTTTGAATACCCTAATACAACTCCCAGCTCACTAGAGTGTGATAAATTGGTTCAAGAGCAGACCAGCAGTCAGTGAAGACATCTACCACCTAGAGAACTGAGGGGTATGCAGAAAACCCCCACTCAGCTGCAAGGGACAGCAGGTTGTGCCAGACTGTACAGTGATTTTCTCTTGCTAAATCTTGTCATGGAATTCTTATGGTAACCCTCGAGGCAAATTAAACACTCATTTGTGCTTAAGTATACAAGAAAAATCTAATGAACAGTGTATTGAGCAGAGTCCTACTGTAATAAGCAGTTCTACATGGAGTCTGAAAAGATGCATTGCAAGCAGATTCCTTATATCTACTTGCACCAGCACCGATCCTGTGAGCATCAGCACCTCAGCCTGGTCTATCCCTCAGCCCAGCTCTGCTGTTTGTGTGAACCAGTCCAAAAAGCACGAGGGCTGTGTTACACGGTGGGAACCAAAGCCTCTTATCCCATCAACATGAATCACAATGGCACTGGCCATGGGAAATCTGTATGCTGAACATTCACCAATTAGAAAGGTTTGCTTTTTTAAATAAAAAACTTTGTGTTGGGTGTGCTGTCCCAGATGTGGAGTGTGTGTGTCTGTAGAAGATTCCTCAGTTATGTGGTGATGATGTGCAATGACTATGGTCTGGCATTGGGTTTTTAATCCAATAGTCCTGGAGTATTGATTTTTTTAACTGCTTTTCACAAATTCCTAAAAAGGCTTTTTCAAAATTCTGACAAACTAAAGGAATAGGAAAGGCAATTGTGGAGGTACTGGCAGAGAACCACGCACTTGTTTAAAGGGCAATGAGGCCAGTGACCTAGATTTGGCTGGATGCACTGCTGTTTATATGAGACAAATAGATGAAAAACACTTCCATTAAACATCAGTCAGTTGTTAAAAGGCTTTAAATTATCACCTTAGGTTGTATTTTTTTTGTCTGGTTTCATCTTGCTTCATGTGTGAGATGCTTTTGACTTGTTACATTCTGGACAAGCAGAAATAACTCCTGAATCTTAACAGTCCCCAAGTACTCTCCTTCTTGCCCACTTACTTGGAGCACAACTAACAGACTGGATAGGGAGGTGAAGAATATGTGCTGCTCAGCAAAAAAGGTTTCACTGCATTATTCATGTCCTAACTGGAGATAAATGGCCATACGGGACAAAAGCAGTGATACATCATTTTCTAAATCGTTGCTTTTTTCTTCAGAGGCTCAGCCACTCTGCAGCACCAAGGTCTCCACTGTGCAGTCAGTAATTGGCTGCGACCTAATTTAGATCCTGAATAATTTTAGAGACACGCTAGTGTGGCCTTCTGGACAGCCTCACCTGATGCTGAAATTATTCCTTTGCCTGCCTCATGCACAGGGTTAGAAGAATTCCTGCTTGTCAAAGCTGAATGGAGAACAGATGGTGGCTGTTAAAGCAGACCTAATGAATGTCTGAGCTTGTGGGGTTCTGGAGGTGACGGGGGCTCAAAGAACCCCCCTGCCCTCTGTTATTGTTCAATCCATCCCAGATCAAGGGCGGGGACTGTGGTGGAGAGGAACTGCGTGATCTGGCATGGTGGTCCCATGGGAGCCCCTGTGTCACAGTGCCTGACCTTGGTGATCATGAATCTGACAAAGCCCTTGAGCAAGCATGTTCAGCTCCCCCCACCCACTGTGCCTCCCTGTCTCTCCCTTCCCTCTCTGCTTGGCAGCTGTCCCTCCCATTGCCGTTTCCTGCAGTCCCCGAGAGAGCCCTGGCTCCACCAGCACTGCCCAGCTCCAACACCCCAGCATAGCGGCCAGGGCTGGGGGCTCAGTGCCCCAAAGGACCATGCTGAGAGTTCAGCAGTGGTGCCAGCTCCTGGAAGCACAACCCCTGTGCCCAGGAGACCAGGCACCACCGCCTGCAGCCCTGGGTGTGCTCGCTGGTGAGCCCTGGGACTGAGGGCTGAGACTGATGGCAGTGACCTGACAGGGTGACGTGTCCAGCACCAGGGAGCTCCCTGGTGAAGGGGCAGCCTGTGACTGCAGCAGTTGGAGAAATATGCAGCCAGTGAGCTGAGAGCACTGAGCTGTATCCCCAAGGGACCTGCCTGCTCTTTCCTGCAGCTCATGAAGGTGATCAAGCAGAGCTGCTGTCTACAGATGGCTGAAGAAACAGTGAGGAGCCCCATCCCAGAAAAGCATTGTCCCTCTGTCCCTTTGGAGATGTTGTTACTGGTTATTTTCCAACCTGAGTTGGGGGGTTGGACTAGATGACCTTCAGATGTCACTTTTAACCCAAACCATTCTGTGATTCTATGATTTTAGACTGGCTGTAGAAAAGTTACAGTACCTTAAACAAGTCATGCTGAGCTGCCCTGGGGCAGCCACACCAGTGGCTCAAATCTCCAGTAGCTGCTTCTCAGAGCTATTTTAGTGAGGTTTTTGAGCTGAAACATCATGAAAACAGATCCTTACATATAAGGCTTGACACTTGACAATCTCTTGGTGTCTTTTTGGCACCTGTCCTTTGAAAAGCAGCTGCAGATGCCTGCACTCAGGTCTGGGCTATGTAGGTGCACCAGCTCTCCTCTGGATGGGGCTGACACTGCAGCAAACGGAGAGGTTTGCAAGTGCTGTGACACGTGCCACTCTCATCATCTCACAATGTTTGTCATAAAGACTCAGCAGTCACAACCACTGGTCTTCCAGGGCACAGGCGTATGTGTATTTGTGCAAATGCAAGTGCCTTTGCACACTCCCTGGATATCAGTCATGAGGTTTTTTAGTGTATGATCCTGAAAAATTATTTCTGAGCCATGAAAGGATCAGTCACNTAGCCCCTCTAACTATGACACACAGAACACAGAAGAGTAATGCAGGAGTGACAGTGGCTTCATCTGCAGGTTTAGCTGCACTGAGTTTGCTGTGCTGGTGTTTTTTCTGCTTACACCAGTGGGATGGTACCAGCTTATACCAGTGCTGGTCCCTCAGTCTGTAAGAGATTTCACAGGCTCACATGCAGGCATCATTTCAGAGAGGGAGCTTGGTGGGCCACCCTGGCCATGCAGGACCTCCTCCATCCATGCAGGCTGAGCCAGATACCTTCAGCTCCCTTCCTTCATCCCACCACCATCCCACCACCTGCCCCATTTCTGCACCATCCCTCCAGGCACACTGCTGGTGCTGCAGGTGCCGTTCGCTCTGGGCTGGTGAGCTGCAGCAGCGAGCACTCAAAATGCACACTTATGACTCCCTCTGAGATCAACATGGGCTGGCAGGGCCAGATACAGGAGCTAATGGGATTGAAAAGCTGAAAGAGGAGTATTTTTCCTCATTCTACCAATTATATGTCTAAACTGGTGGAGTTCCATTCAATCCCACACAATTCTGTTGGAAGCCCCATCTTTGTGAAGGATCTCACGTAACATCAGGGAGGTGAGTCAAAACCCTATTACATTTAAGTAGGTCTATACAACTGCTTTAAAATTTGTATTTCCAAGGTGATAAAGGATGAGTATGTTGTTTTTTTTAACTGCCACTGTACTGTTGACAGTGTAGCTAAGACTGCTTTCCCTATTATAGTGAGTTTCCACATGGCTGGAACTGGAAAGCAATGCAAATCTAGAGACGTGGATTTTCCTATTTTGTGACATTTGCTTATGTCGCCTCTAGAAAAAAATTCTCAGTGAAAAAAATTATGAAATTATTTTAATTAAGGGCCTTGATAGTTACAAAGGGAGATAAAATTGAAAAATATACTATATTTCATATTGTTAAAGAGGTTGGCATAAAAATAATACTAAAGGAGACAAGAAGCTTATTTTCTTGCGGAAGCTGTCAATGATTTTTACGGGGAAAAATCACTTTGGTTATTTTGGCAAAAGAAATAACTCATGCAGCCAGTTCTGTTACCCTTTCCTTGGCAAACAGGAAGGGAGCCCGTATCCCATTTTTGTCCAGAAAATGGCAGTTTCACTTCAAATATGCTGCAACTGTCCTGGTTTTACCAGGTGGGCATCTCAGACACTTGCTTGCTCATCCCTTGGAATGGGGAGAGAATCCGGAACATAAAAGCATTAAATCTCCTGGGTTCAGATCAGGACAGTTTAGCAGGTAAAGCAAAAGCTGCGCACACAAGCAGAGCAAACTCAGGAATTTATTATCAGTACATCCCTTGGTTATAGAGAGCAAGTTTCACTGATCACGCACACCAACAACAATGATGATTGCTTACATGCGATGCCCACATGCTGTTCACACACCTAAATCTACTATATGATTGGCTGTCATCTAACTTGCCCAGTAACCCCCATGTCCTGTTTTTCTCTACTTTGCTCTGCTTTGCTCTGCTTTATCTTCTTGCTTTGTTGCCTTTTCTCCACTGTTCTTCCTTCATGTTCTTTCCATGGTTCAAGGACAGTTCCTGCTAACAGTGTCCATTTTCTTCTAACCAAGATCCCACAAAATTGCACATCAGAGAGGTTAAAGAAGTCTTAGAGTCACTTTTCTGTCTTCGTAGATATATTTTTAAATGTTTTATATTTCCTGTTCAAACTGGAAAAATAGTTATATGAACAGTTGCATATTACTGGATAGAGACAAATAAAAAGCTTCATATTCTCAATGCAAATCACATCCTGGGTGTGTAAAGCCATAATTGTATCATTGATTCTTTTCTGCCCTGTATCAGATCAGGCACTGAACCATTTGCTGGGGACCAGCCTGCACCTGAGACTTGTGTTGGCTGTCGGGTAGTGGTGGAAGAGTATGGTCCCCAGCTCAGTGGGGGACACTGCCCAGTGTGCAGATCCTGCTGTCTTGGGCATTTGCAACAGTGTGAGAACAGTGCTGATGGACACTTGGGTATTGCTGCTCGGCTTCATGAGCCCCTCAGTCCTGAGCCAGCATTTCCTGACTCTGGAATGCTGGCGGTGGCTGGAGACAGAAAGCGGCTGGACTGTGGGGTGCTATGGCTGGGACTATCTGCTCACTGTACCTCAGCCAACTTCTGTGAACCCTCCAATGTGATAGAAACGTTCCACAATTGAACAAATGTTTGTCTATGAGACAGCTCAACCTGAGTGTCCCTTTAATGATAGCCAGAACTACTGTGCATGGAGCTGAGTGTGTACCTGTGCTGCAGCAACAGCCCACTGTGTCACTGTGTGAGCCTGCCACTGCTCTTCCCTGGTTGTGCACGTAACAGTGAATAACTCCATGAGGTTTCTTTATTTGCTTTTATATAACTTCTGCTGTTGTGTAGTTTCATAGCCTTGTTGTCAGCTTGAAAAGTGATTTAAACTGTGTTAAAGAAGCTCTCCATTACCCTTCAAAGAGATGGCTGAAGGTGAGTCAAGTGATGAGAAT
The DNA here is from genome assembly GCA_013399075.1 of Chloroceryle aenea. Classification (NCBI taxonomy): domain Eukaryota; kingdom Metazoa; phylum Chordata; class Aves; order Coraciiformes; family Cerylidae; genus Chloroceryle; species Chloroceryle aenea. The sequence goes on along the minus strand of VWZY01002759.1, from coordinate 353,430 downwards.
CCCTTTATAGACTGAAACAGCAAAGGCTGCTGTAGCCAGTCCCACTCTGTCACTCGTGAACCTTCAAAGCAGTGTGCAGAAGAGGGAGAAGACCAAGAAGGGATGTTCCCACAAGTCTCCTTACACCAGGGCTTGCCCAGGAGGGTGTGTTTGAGAGAATCAGGGTGTCTGTATGCTCCTCCTGGCTCTGGGCAGTTCATTGATATTGCCCACCTGAATGTATGGCACTGGAGGAGGAGAGGCCAGGTGAAGATGGCTAATGAAGCTGCAAAAGCAAAGTAAATCAGCACACAGTAAAGATGACCTTCTTATGAGCTGGTTTAGGGCTCTGTATAAGCTACGGGTTTTGCATAACAGAATTTAAATGGATTTTTATTATTTATTTTTTTAAGTATGGGAAGGTTAATTTACCCTTAATTTCCACAAGTTGCATACTAGCACTCCAGGGCAGGCACGCAGAACATTGTGCTAGTTTACAAAGCATAGAGAAAGAACACCAGATAAAAAAGGATGTCTTTGTAGTGAAAATTGTAACTGCCGTAAGAACAGGGAATTTTCTTCACAGAATTCTAACAAGGTGGATCAGTTTTTTGTAAAGCAATCTGGATTGTCTCTATCAGCAAAGGTGTCTTTTTTCCAGCAGACTGAGTTCAAATAATTCATTTTGACAAACATTTGTTGGCAGTCAAGAAGGCAATTTCCAAGTCTGAAACACTAATTTCTTTAACATCGCTGATGCTCATAACACTGAGTTTTAAAATTTTTATAGAGACGTGCACAGAGGATAAGTGGCATTTTCAAATGACTAGGTCTGATTTGTACATGTGCATTTCAAGATGCAGCCAGAGAGATGAGCTGTCTGTGCAAACCTCACGATTAAAAGTTAAGGAGTGGCTCCTGCAGGTCTGTAATAACCTGGTGGCATAAAACTTACTGCACCCAGCATGTTCTTGGCCAACTGCTGCCTACTGCAATTTGCTGGCTCTGCCTCAGATGAGTGGTCCCCTTCTTGTTATCACCAACTAGTCTCACCTGCAGCTGCCACCTTGTGAATAATGACTATCTGAATGCCACAAGTCCTGGTTTGTGTTTTGTGTTTGGTTTTTCAACTGTCAGGATGGTCAAACACTGGCACGAGTTGCCCAGAAAGGCTGTGGAGTCTCCGTCTGTGGAGATACTCAACACCTGACTGCACACAGCAAACTGCTCTGGGTGACCCTCTTATAACAATGAAGTTGAATAAAATGACCTTCACCATGCTATGATGGAAGAGAAGGAATCAGATCTTGCTTGTATTAATGAATACAGTTCTCACAAACTAGTATGGGGAAAAGGCCAGTGTGGCTGGTTCAGATCAAAATGTAGCTTGCACTAGAAATGACCCAGCTGGTTAGGATAAAGGAGGAACTATGGAAGTACTGGATTGAGCTGGGGGTCAGTGCTGGCCAGTTCATTCATCCGTGTGTGCAAATGGCAATGCTTACATCTGCAGCCTCCTGGATCTGGTGCTTATGAGCACAGGATGATAAGCTCACAGACAAGAACATTTATTCAGGAAAAGTGAAAACATCTCTACTGTGGTTGTAGGAGAACATCAGGAAATAAAGAATCTGAAATGAAAGCAAAAGGCATACTGAGATCGCTAATGAAAATCAAGAGTGATGAATATTAACCTCTGGCAGTGACTCTGAGGGTAACAATAGATTTGCACCTTTTGAAGGCTCCAGAGCATGACCAGATAACCCTCTGAAAAGAAAGCTTTAGTCAAACAAGTTACTGGGATCACACACATATGAGAAATTAAATTCTCTGGCTTAAGTTACTCAGTCTATCACAAAAAAATGATTTAATGGCCCATTTTGGTCTTAAAATCCATGTTCTTAAAAAGAAAATGAAGAAGCAGAGACATCTCTGTGGGATCTCAAATTATGCATGTCATCCTCTGGTGGTGGAGCTCTGCAGACATGTGGGCGATGGTTCATTCAGTGAGACTGTCTTTCATAGGTAATAATAATGCAAGGAAAATGAATTGACAAGGCACAGACTACACATTTCACACTCTTTCAAAACCCTTTGCCAGATTTCAGTATCATACTTTCTTTCCTGAGATACGGAAGTGCTTGGGTCTATGTCTTCCTCATTTCTGGTTTTCTTTCCTTCCGTACACAGGTGTGGAAGAAGAATTTACTACTGTACACTCAAACAAAGAAAAGGCAGGAAAAAAAGGCAAATCTGCTCAGGCATGCAGCTCAGCCTTGCAGGTAAAAAGAGGTCTAACACCCATGTGCAAACATCTCCATCCCAGAGCTGGTGCCAGTTTTGCTCATCATTAATCTTTATGCCCTTCCTAACTTGCAACATCTTTGGACAGAATTCTGAACAGCAGATGGGTTATTAATTTCAACATGTAACAGCTGTCACAACATTCTTCTGAAATGGATGCACTGAGTTTCAGCATTTACCAGAGGTTTTGTCTTAAAATAATTTTTCCTCACCACAGTTTTCCCCATTCTCTCTACTACATATCAAGCACATTTTGAACCATTTGTTTCTAACTGAGGTATATGTTTTCAGGACACTGTTCTCCTTTTATATTGTGTTAGAAAAGAAAAAAATGTAAGCATAAGCTTTATGCTAATATGCTGAACTTCCATACACTTTAAAGCGCTGATGGAAGAGAAATCCATAAATACGTCTCTGCTCACTCTTCTAGCACGTGCGAGGAACTGTGAAGAATTTTCTTCCAATATATTTCTCAGAGATAATTTTTGTCACAGAGAGGGAATGACTACAGAGCTGGTGAATTTGAGAATGAGACCCCTGTGTACCGCTTTGCTGAAAAATCACACTGTTACCTCTTATTTCTGTGAGTAGACCCCTGACTGCTAATGCAGCCACAGTACTATTGTCATATTAAAGCAGAAAAAAAGTAAAAGCTAATGCAGACAGGACTAGCTGGCAGAGAACAGACCTACTTTCAAATACATAGACAGACATATACACAGCAAAGAAGCAATTTGGATCAAAAGGGTATTTATTTAAGCAAAATTCTGGTTGCACTTCCACTAGTAGAAGAATTCAAATACAAGATATTCCTGTGGATCTTTTTCAAGCTCTTTGTCGTGGTTTTGGCTGCAATAAAGTTAATTTTCTTCCTTGCAGCTGTTTCAGAGCTGTGTTTTGACTTTAGGATGAGAACAGCGTAGATCACACGGGATTGTTTAATTGTTGCTAAGCAGCGCTTATACCAACTCAAGAGCTATTCTGCTTCTCACCCTGCCCTGCCAGCAAGCAGGCTCGGGGTGCAAGGTTCTGAGAGGGGTCACAGCTGGGACAGCTAAGCCCAACTGACCAGAGGGATATTCCAAACCCTAATGACATGATGCACAGCAACAAAACTGGGGGGAGTTGGTCTGGGGGCACTGAATGCTGTTGTGGGACTGACTGGGCATTGGTCAGCAAGTGGTGAGCTATCATGTTATTTATCACTTGTTTTGTGTATTCTTTTGTCATTATTATTAGTTCCTTTCATTTTCTGTCCTTTTAAACTGTCTTTATCTCAGCCTGTGAGATTTACCTTTTTTTCTGATTCTCTCCCCATCACACTAGGGGGAGAGTGAGCGAGTGACTGTGTGGCCTTTAACTGCCTGCTGACAAAAATCAATGTTTTAAAAGAAACAACAAATACATCCATCCTCATCTCTACCTGTCAACTACTGAATACATTACTAGTAAAAGCATTGCTGGCTCTCAGTTGTGGTCCCAGTCTGTCAGGTAAGAAACCAAGGATACAATATTGATAGCTGTGGAAATTCACTAACAGGAAAATGCAGCTGGGATGGGTTTGGTCATGTTAGTGATCAGCAAAAATTTCCAGGAAAGTATCTCTTATGTTACTGTCAGCAGAAAATTGATTTATTTTTTTTTTCTTGGAAGTGCATTTATTTTGAAGTAGTTAGTGTCAAGTGGTGATAAATGTTCTCTGAAAGTGGAAGAGATGTCTTGATTTGAGCATTTACTAGGAGCTTTCTTTCTATGTTTGAGTGGCTTCTGAGTAGAGGCCAAGGTGGTATCTGTGAGGTTTTATTGGCATAACATTGGGACTAATCAAAAGAAAATCCTGGCGCACCTGCTGAAATTTGAGGTGACTACACAAATACTTTTCCATGTAGCAGTAACATTTCATTTTCGTTTACTTCCTGAACATGAGTATAATATTATTGAATATTTCATCCACCACAAGTACCAAGGGGATGGCCCTTGCCAGGAGCTCCTCCTGCAGTGAAACACTTGGCTGCTGCTGCTCTCTGACCATGGTCTCTGCAAAGTCCCGTGGCACAGCCAAAAGCCAGCTCCTTGCTCTGCCCACTGCAGCAGTGAGAAACTGGTGGGGCTGAGATGGGAGTGTGGCACTGCCAGGTTCTCTCTGCACCCACCTAGGGCTGGCTGTTCTGCCTGAAACTCAACTGAGAGACAGGCTCGGAAAAAGTTTGTGTGCCTTGTATGATGCTGGGGCACTGCAGCTGGATTACTTACCCCTGTAAATCCTGCCTGTGGGTTGACTCAGTTACATTTCTTTCTGCTTTATTACTGATGCTATGAGTATGTCTGACAGACAAGCTCAGCAAAAGATTAATAAAATCTTCTCTTTCTACCTGAATTGTTGTTGCTACTTTCGTCTCCATTGTTATTAGGAAACTCAATCAGGTAAAAGAAACCTACTCTCAGAATTTCTTACAGCTCCTTTTGATCTTACTTCATAGACATATATTCCAGAGACATGAGCTTCATCTCTCTGTACGGGTAATTTTGAGACTTCTTTCTGTGCTGTCAGGGATTAAATTGGGCTGGTGCTGAATTCAGTCTTTGACAAATCTGATTCTTGAGGATATTGCCTTACAGCTTTCTTCTGACACTTCTGCTTGAGGTAGCAGTGTCCTTCACAAGGGACCTCAGGGAGAAAATGCTGTCCTTAATCCAGTGAAGCTAAGTAGAGCCTGGAGTTTGCAATCACTGGGATTTCCCACCAAGAAAGGTAATATTCCTGCCCTTGCACATGCTGATGTGCCCTTTGTAACACTGACTGATTCCCTGCATAAAACAACCCTGTGCATTGCCATAGTAGCATGGGAGGGTGTGAGAAAGAGCAGGGCACGCCCAGTCCCTCTGTGCCCTCTCTCAGGCCATGAAAACTGCCCCACAGGTAAAGTGAAGGCTAAGGCCATGCTGGGGGACATTGGTCCACCTGGGGGACACAGGCCAGGGTCTGCAGCTGGTGCTTACTGAAGCTGTGCACCCATGCAGGTCCCCACAGTCACCCTAAGAAGAGATCCCCTCCTCCTGAACAGTCATCATTTGGGAAGGAGGTGTGTGGGGAGGAAGGTCCTATGCAGTGACATTTAGGGGACCGAGGGCTCTGCTATATGCTCAGAGGCTTCTCACCAGCCCCAGCTTTGGGCCTTGGAGCAGCTGAGGGGATCCTTGCCTCCTGCACCCACACAGACACACTGCTCTGCTGTGCACCTAGTATGAGCCAGCCAGTGCTGAAAGTAATAACATAAATATTTCCAGTTTAAAGTAGAATGAAAATTTCAAAGGTAATTTACACATCTGTTATTTCTGCTTCCAGCACTCAGTAAATCCATTTTTATTCATCTGCCCTTGGCATACAAGCATCTGTGATTAATACTTGTATTTATGATGACTCTAACTGACACTGACATTTGTCCCTAGGAAAAAGAAAAAAAGAAAAATCTCTCTCAGTCATTTTAAATGCATCCTACAATCCTGGGAATCACTGATGGTATTTCATACATTTTCCATGAAATTAATGTAAATTCAGAGTTTTTCTACTCTCCCAGGAGTATACAACAGAACTGTGTGACAGGCGGAGCTGGCAGCTCTGGCTATGCTCACATGCTTATCATGTTTCTACTTGGAAGTGCTTATTCCTTTATCACTCATCATAAAGACTATTACCTTTGTGCCTGACCACCTCAGATGAGGTGAGGCTTTTGTCCTCGGTTGGAGACCAAACAGGGCATTGGGTGGATGACAGAGGTAAAGCTCTTGCCCTGCTGTCCCTCCACTGCTGGGGCCCAGAGCACCAGCTCAGCCTCCCTCCTCCCTGCTCTCTCAGGTGTCAACTCCATAAACTGCTGTAAACATCCAAGGGAAGGGTCTGGCCCAGAATATATGTTCTTATACATTAGTTCTGACATGATGACTCAGGGAGAAGGCAATAGCCTTCCCTGTCAGCCTCTGTCCAGCCCTCACAGGAATGAAATGATGTGGTAGATCCTACTCTCCCAGGAAACAGGTACCCACACACTGGTGCCTGCAGGGCAGAACTCTGGCAGTGCTGGGCATGGAGATGGCCTTACCAGGCCATTCTGGACCAGGCTGTGCTGGACCAGGGCTGTGCTGGGCCACGTCATGATGGCTTGTCCATGCCAGATTTGCCTCGTCTGTGACACGAGATCACTTGCTGCTCCATACATCAGCCTCCACCTTGGCTGCTGACACTGTCTGGTATTCCAGAAAAAGAAAGGGATGGCCCATATGTGCAAAATTAACATTGCATCCTCTTGCAGAGGTGAAAGTGAATGCTGAGAGGTGCAGTCTCCTGCACTGCGTAAGAGAAAAAACAAAATGATGCTACAAAGAGCAGTCACATGCATGTTTTATTTCTGTCATAAGAGGGCCTGAAGACACCGATAACATCTGCCTTCTGTGGCCTGTAAATGTTTAATTTAGAGAAAAATTAATCTGCCAAACACTAGTGAACAGGAATAAACAGCTTTGTCCTACAGACAAAGGAAAACATATTAGTATTATTAATTTGTAATCTCCTCAACTGGGCCTTGCCATGTTAGTGGCTACAGTTGTTCGATATTTGTAATAATAATTATGAGAAATTAAGAGATGTTTTCTCCATCCCTCCAAAAACTTCCAACCTTCTATAACTTCTCAGCCAGTGAGATGATTTCATAGAATGCTTCTGAGCTTCAGTATGAGACAAAAAGCAGTTCAGGAGGCCAGAAAGCTGACAGATGATGCAGGGACACCTCTGGTTCCATAAGGTAAGGATGTTGTGTGAGCTTTTCTTTGTCATTAGCAAGAGGTGGTTTCCAGACTTACATATTCTAACTTGGGCTTTAGGTAGGAGAAGTTGCAGGTGAAATCTGATGAGTAATTCCAGGTTGAGGAAAATATGGACACGGTGATGGAGTGTGTTGGCAATTGCAAACCCTTTAGTGTTTCTGGAATAAATCCAGGAGGGATGTGGCTGCCATAAAACAAACTAGGGAAGGTACTTTCCATTTACTTCTGGAAGGGTGGGTAGAGCAGCAACCAGCTGACAGGGGATGGGGGACTGGACCAAGCCCTAAGCTCAGAAAGGGCATTTTTGCCAAACACTTCAGCGCTAGCCCTGTGTGTCCTGGTGCACTGGCAGGGCATGTGCTGTGCTCCATCCCGTGTCACGATGGCCCCTTCACAGCATGCATCTCCCTTATAGCTCAGTCCACAAGTCTTCCCATGCACGGCTGTGACCCATCTTATATTTGGACCTTAAAGACCTGCCTGGTTCCTCAGCTCCTTGCCCTTCAGAGCTGCCTGACAGGGATCCACCTGCCTGTGTTCTCCCACAGTACAGGCCTGCACTCAGTGACTGCCCCTCCTGTGGAAGCCAAGCCCTGGTTTGGTGGCCGCTGCTACCCCAGTCATGGTGGCTGGTGCAGCCGTGCTGGATGGTCCAGCCACACTTTGCCTATCTGAATGTGCTGTCATGTAAACGGGCAGACACCGCTGATCGCTGGAGGGTGCGGGTGTCTGGATGCTTCTGTGCTCAGAGCTGGGGTGTGATGTCGGGTCTGGAGCTGTCCCCGTGACCATCAGCTGAGGAGGGTTGTCTCTGTTTTTCTGTGTCTCAAACGCCAGACCAGCTTGCTTTGACATCACTGCTTTAACCAGTGACGCTTTGGCATCATTTGATGTAAATGATTAAATGCTCATCATTGATTAATTATTTGGTGAGAGATGTAGTCTGAAGATGTAGTGTGAGCTGATGACTCTGCTTGTACCTTCAAAAGTCACAGATGCTATGGTTCATAAGAGAGTGAATATTAATAAATATGCCCCAGCCATTGGTAAAGCCAATGCAAAAGCTGAAAGGTATTGAAAGTAGCTATTAATGAAACTTATTGTTGAATGGAATCAGTGCCTTGAATCAAAAGGAAACACAGCCAGGCTGATGAGGGGGGTGGCCACAGGACTGAGGGAACCAAGAGTTCAGTGGGATTCAGCGACACCATGTGAGCATCCTGCAAGGCACTTAGTCCTCTGAAAGGTGGCTAAAATGAGAAAGTGTATTTGTAAGTTAGTTAGCAGAGACTGTTGTTGGCTGGGGAGGTTGTAGACAGTGAACAAACTGTGCAGCAGCTATCAACACACCGGAGTCCTTCCAAGACTGCAAAGCAGAAGGCTGCCCTGGCATGATGGACTGACTGAGAGGCTCATTACCTGCCTGGGTCTTGGTATAGGTGGATTTTCCATGCTGAGCACATCTGGAGCAAAAGTGAATGAAGAATGATGCTGCCTTAGGTTCATCTTTGCAGCATGGACTAAAGAAATGTCAGACTGAGCTGAGCAGATGTGATTTCCGACATAATCAGAATGCTTTCCTGTTGCTGCTACTTTTTAAAAATAATAAATTGACATTTTAAACATTTATTTCAAAGGTCAAATTTGTTGGTAAAATAATCATGCAATCAGCTAATCAGAAATTCTTTCAAGTAAGTATTTTTGTAGAAAGTTTCCACCGCTGTTAGCTGCAGGAGTGTCTGTCTGCCCTCAGGCATGTGTCTTAGCACACTTAGCAGTCCCACCTGCATTGGCAGTGAGAGGACTAAGGCTCCCGTTGCACTTATGTTAGGCCAAACCATTTGCAGTCTGCTACGGTAATAGACTGGATTCTAGTGGTTCCACCCAGGGATTCATCGTTTCCATCAACATGTTCCATCAAACTTTCCTATTGCTGTGTACAACACATTCCTCCTGCTATGGGTTTGAAGTTAGTCTTTTACAGTTTATCAGAATATATAGAGTAACTAACGCCTCCAGTATTTCAATTAGACATTTCTATGAAAACTGCTATCTACATGGTGTGCTCTGTCATGGAAAAGATCAGGGAAGATTTCTTATTTGCTCTAGAAAGAGGCAAGTGCTCCCAAATGGCCTCAGTACCTTCTCCTCTCCTCCCCTCCCCTCTCCTCTCATCCCCTCTCTTCCCCTCTCCTCCTCTCAAAGCTGTCAGCTTAAACCTAGGAGCTGGTGGTGGGAACACTGACACTGGTGCTGTCTCACTGATGTTGGGCAGCCCCCTTGCCCATGTGGTGTATGTCTGTACCTGCTGTGCTATGCCATGCTGAGCGGGGACAGGACTGTCTTCTTCATCTGGCCACTCACATTGTTACACACCGGACCCTTGCTGGGCAGCCCCAGCTATTTGCAGATGCAAAAGGTAGATAACAGCACTGTAAGAGTATGGCTTGTAGATGAGATGGAGCTCATGATAATTAGTCTCATCTGCTTCATTAGAGCCCATTACAGAAAGCTGCATAGAAATGGGATTCCAGAACAGGAAACTTCAGAGCTAAACCACAGAGAAATATCCCCACAGAGTAAGTGGAAGAATATAAAGCAGTGTTAATAGTACATTAAGGACAAGCCTCTGAGCACAGCCTGGCCATGTCTGCAGGCCTGCTAGCAGCACGCACGGCCCCAGCATGGGATGCACGCTCACAGCACCCATGGCCCTGCACACTGCAGGAGCCAGCCCTCAATCTCCCAGTGCCAGCCTGTACCAGCAAGAGCAGCTGGCAGCTGCCATCCACCACCATGAGTCCACCACTGGCAGCCCTGCCACTGAGTTTGGAGAAGGAGGGACATTTGTCCTGTAGATTTTTATCTCCCCTGCTTCAAAGCAGCCTCGGGGGCTGTGGGAAACACTGAGTACTCAGTCCTTGCTTGGTCCCCTGGTCTGCCTTTTCCTCCCATGGCGCTGGTCTGCTTATCAATTCTAGGACCAAACCCACCCATTTTCAGTTGCATGTCTGAGTCTGAGAAGTGCTTCTGAGAGGGAAAGAGAGCCCCTTGCCACAGTTCTCAGCTCACAGGCTGGGACATCTGTGCCAGGGGTAGGGGGACATCAGTCAGGTTATGGCTGTTGTGCAAGGGCTGTCTGCTTCTAGCTCTCATCAGTCAACTTGCAGGGATAATGTCGTCTGTCTCAAATCACCATCTCAGCCTTGTGTGTTTTGCACACCTCCACAGTGACCTTTTCTTGCCATCCCTCTGTTCCATTATGTTTTTTTCCCAGCAGTGAGTGCCACTGCTGACCTGCGACCATGAAGACAAAAATCTTCTGTACAGATTAGGGAACAGACGATGAAAATGGATGCAAAGGCAATTTCAGAATGATATTGTTACCCACCTTGAAGAAGAAAATCAACACCCCTCTGCCTAGTTAAACATTACAGTTTATTATGCTACAACGTAACACCATTTCCAGCACCGTAGGTCATTTCAGATGATAATTCGTGGTCCAAAGCATCTGCCTGTCTTCCCCACCTCCAAAATCTTTACCCAAGACTCTGGCTGGAGTTGCAGGGGCTGTGGAGCAACAATATTCCCAGTGCCTCTGCTTTCCTGTGAAATAGCTTTCTTCTGTCACTGCCTGACAGGGAATACCACCAGTGACTGGGCTGGGAAATGCTGCTCTGAACTATCATGTATCTCTTCACTGGTGTGATAATAATGCAACAAAATACACTTCACAGGACTGTATACTGTCCTGGATCTCTCAGATGCTGCCCACACTCTGGTTGGCACATCAAAGCGATCCCCTTCCCACGCTGCTCCTGCAGAGCTCAGGTCAAAGGCACTGCCAGGCTGCGAACAGAGAGAGAAGCACGATCCAGTGAATGAATTATTCATTGTGACTTGCTCATTCAGCTCTGTTCATCACTAAAGACCCGCTTTAGGAGCAAATACTGTACAATGTTGCTCTAGAGGTAGCAGAGAATATTTTTTCTGCAGTACATTGTAAATCTATGCACGTTTCCACCTCTGGCACTCTCTCCCTTCTCTCTCCTTTCCCTTCTCTGTCTCTCTTTCTCTCTCCCCACTCTTCTCTTCTTATTGCAATACATTTTGTAAGCTAGATTTTTCTGTGAATTAGTTTTTAATGCCTCCTTATAAGAAGTGGTTTTTCATATTTTATATCTCCATCAATAAAAATTTCTTCCTTATCACTAGTGATTCAATTCTTATTGAATATGATCCAGCAGCACTGAGCACATAGTCTGTATTAATTTCAACGCCTCATTATATGGCAGTGGTATTTATATAGGTTTATATATCAAATATACTACATGTGTATAAGCAGAGATTTTCAGAACAAATGCTAGATATATGAGCCATAAAAAATAGAATGGAAGAAAGCCTCACTTGGTCCAGTCACAGAGCATTTGCTGACCCACTTCATGGAGGTCATCGAAACAGTGGTGGGGAAGGGGCATTTTCAGAGAGCAGGAGAGCCCCAGGAACAGCAGTAGCATCAAGTCTGATGTTTCTGCAGCACGAGAACTAGGAGGTGCAGAACCTCATAGCACCAGGCTCACTGAATCCAGTCCTCCACTCTTCTGGAGGAGTCATGGGTAGACAGCACTGATGGACAAACATCTTCTCTGGAAGTCATCTATTCAGTTAAAAAAATAGTGCCATATTCTGATGGTCACATGTTTTCATTCACTCTTCATTCCCAACATGACCTGCATAGGTTTGAGGGAATCCTGGCTGTGTGGGCACTATATGACATGGGGCAATGCCCACGGGCTTGGTCAGAAGTACATTGGTACTTCTAGTCCTGGGCTCTGAGTTGTACAGGCTTTCCATGGGTTAAGTTGAAAGTACCTTCTACTGAGAAATTAAAACAAAACCCCAAATTAAACAAAGATTACAGAAGTTTGTATTAAAGGCCTTGAAAAAGCAGTCAGCTCCTTGGCTTGGAGAAATTATCTGTGAAGAGTATCATATGACAGGGACCAGAGGGGTTGCTCTTAATACAGGCTTCAGGGCCATTTTCATCCTGGTGCTCTGTGTGTTCACCCTAAGGAGGAATTAACAGTGCTTTAGAGGTCATTAAAAGGAAAACACAGATGGCAGAAGTTTGTGTTAAAACGTGAAGCCTCACAGCAGTTACGAATGTATGTTCTTTCTCCCTGCATCATTCCATTACTCTCTGTCTTGAGTCCTGTGGACAAGCTGGAGGTGTGTGTGAGCTGCTGTCATGCATCTGGCTTGCTCTGCACACAGACTGGGCTGCGTTGGGCCGGGCTGAGCTGGGTCAGGCTGTGCAGGCGACTGGGCTTTCCTGATAGAGTGACACTGGAGCAGGCAGCCAAGCATATAGCTCATGCATATGGAGCACAAGACAGTTCTGGGGTTTGTTGTTGGGTCTGCTCAGGACTCAGCACCTTGACACCTGAGCAGGGTGCTGGTTACCCACAAGGACAAAGTCCTGGCATGGAGAAAGGGCTGTACCCCAGTGAAGTTCATACATATGGTAGTAACAGATTAATTCATGTTCAGCAAATGCTGTCCCAGCAAACTCCAGGGAGCTAACTGTGAACTCGCTTTCTCAGGTTAAAGATGTGATATTTTCATATATGCTTTTCTTACACCATATCCTAAGGAGTGTTTCACTTTCATACTTCTGCCCTCCCTTCTCCACAGTTAACTTTTGTTTGTACAGTTAAGATTGAAAAGAAAAATCCAGAGGAGTAGAGAAGGAGAAAATCTCTGAATTCTGCTCTGCTTCCTGTCACTGTTGCCTATAACCTCACCAATATTTTCCTTAGTCTTATTTGGACTAGCTTGTTACTGGAATCAGTAAGATGCTGTTGCCTTTAAAGGTAGTGTACATCTGGAAATGCTACTGAAATCAGTGGGGACTCTGCTCTTATCCCCTCTGTTCAACCCAACATGGGTGCAGTATACACAGCCTTGGTTCCTGAACCCAAAGTGCTTTGGGGTGAACAAGGTCAGGGTGTCTGACCCATCTCACAAACCCTCATCTGAGTCAGGATCAGGGAATGTCCATGCTGGTGCTGGACAAAGGCAGAAGGTGAGGAGCAAGGTCACTTGCATCACTGTCCTCACGAGGCACTCATGTACCAAGGGGCATGTGACATATGGCTTTCAATGCTGACCTTGGAGACCAAGAAACACCTTGCTCAGCTCTCCTCTTGGCCCTGGCTAGGAAGCAGATCTCTGGTTGATTGCCCAGCCCTGCTGCAGCCCCAGGGCAGGCACTGGCCTGTGCAAGGCAATCCAGGAGCTACGTACATCCGGGCAGTGAGACTCATGCCATGAGAGCTCCCCATATCCCTGCATGCGGAGTGGTCTAGGGTCTCCCCTGAGAGCCCAACCTGCTGGTCGGCTCATCTGTGTCTGTTCTCCAGCTCAGCTCTTATAATGATGCTCTCTCCTTTTTCATTTGATTTTGTTTCTTGCTGAAAAAAAACATCTCTGGAGAACATGCTTCCGTTGCACCATCTGACAACAGCTGTGAGATACCATCATCAGAGGACCAACAGAGAGATACATTTGCTGCTATTTCCTACTCTCATTAATAATGATGTCACTGAATCAGATAAATCTCATAACTGTCTAAAAAATGTGCAGTGCGTGGTTCCCTGAAAACAGATGAAGATTTACTGCTCTCCATTTAAATAACAGTTGATGAGGATAACAGGTTATCTCTGCAGGACACCGTACAATAAAAAATTTTTACTCTCTCAGACTCCATGGAGCACCTTATTTTTATTCTCATATATATAACCAAATATGTCAGAAGAACAGAGAGGGAAACAGATAAATCATCCATATTTGAAACATGGTTATGACTCAAGTAAAGAAAAGTGTACAAATTCCAGATTATTCTCAAGGAAAAAGATGGGTATGTGCATGGTAATGGAAACTTTTCTTATCTGAGTTTTTATGATGAATATACTTTTTTTTCCCTATTCGCCATTATCAGGCAAGACTAGAGAACAATTAAATAATAATAGTTCTTGAACCTCAACTCTGAGAATTCTCTATGTTTCTTCTTTAATATAAAAGGCAGGATTTCACTACTGTGTAGCAGACATCATACACATGGTTTCTTCCTGCAAAGACGAACACAATTCCTGTAAGTGGAGAGTCTCATCTCACCCCTGTTTAGAGCCTTTTCAGGTACTTTAGAAAGCATCTGAAATTAAAAGTCAGCATTTGTCACACATCTATTTATTTCCTTTCCTCAAAAACGCTCATACATTTACAGGGTGCATAGCTGGAAACCAGCTGCAGTGGAGTGTTCCTCTCCTACACCAGATGAAGACTGGTTCTGAATCAGCATGGAAGCCTGACCTGAACAACCTGTTTCCATACTTTTTTTCCTAAAGGAAAGCTGTCCCTGGATGTTGCTGGGGAGGAGACAAGCAGGCAACAGAAGCCTGATTCTGAAGGGTTGGGTTTGGGTGTCCCTGGCAGGTGATGTCAGGAAGGGCACCTCCTGAGCAGAACCAGTCTCTGTCATGCAGGTCCATCCTGGACAACAGCCTTTCCCAGCCTGTGCTACCAGTCCAGGCTGCCTGCACCCAGCTCAGCCTTACCAGGACCTGCAACTTACCAGATGTTGGCAGAGATGCTGCAAATCCCTTTGTCCCTCTGAAGAGGATTTTCCCCCTTCATCTGCCTTTCTGAAGTGGAACATGCAAGGACAAAGTATCAATGGTTCTCTGGCTTTTCTGACTTACAAGGTCTGTGAAGATGTACTCTCACGTTCATCATACTGTTGTGTTAGCTGCTGGGAATGAGGGAAGGTGTCTAGCTGATGTCATGGTGTTAAGTCATAGGCTGGACTTGATGATCTTGGAAGTCTATTCCAGCCTCGGGGATTCTGTGATTCTGTGAAAGTGGGATCCTCTGTCCCCATGTACTTCTCAGAATATATCTTGAAGGTGCAGTACAGTTGCAGTGGTACCTCTACAGAAACCTTCATGGGCACAACATAAAAATAACCTGATGCACGCAACATGGTGCTGGAGGGAAGAATGATGTTTAGTGTAATAAACTGTCAGTAATACTGTCCTCGGGAATAACAGCTCAAAGTGGTTATGAAGTTGCTTGGACCACAATTTTAATGGATTCTTTTTTTCCTGCTTTTTGGCAAGAATGGTTGTGATTTGATGCCTTCAGTACAAGGCTGTACACAACAGCTAGGAACAAAGGTGCTCCAGCATGGCACAGCTGCCTGGCACATCTGCAGGATGCAATGTGTAGCAATGGCAAAGCATGGGTGCAGATTTGGTCAACTGGAACTGGGGCGGCACATCTCTCATCTGGATGGTCTGATGGTGTAGACACAGCCAGAGGTTGTACCAAGGGAGTTTGTGCCCACTATGTAACTTATTCAGCTGTTCTCATTGTCCATGTTGTGTTTAAACACAGCCACAGTTCCTTGTTCATCCATATAGGCCTCCTGGAATCTTTGCCTGATTTCTTCTTCTTAGGGATACTGTGCCTTTGATCATGGAGGAGATGATCCTTGAAAGTCAACCAGCCTTCCTAGTCTCCCAATAGCCCCAGGGCTTTGTCCCATGGTACACCACCAAGGAGGTTCCTGAGTTGGCTCTTCTGAAGTTAAGGGTTTCAAGCTTGCTGAGCATCCCCTTCTTCACTGCCCTTAGGAACTTAAACTCCACCATCTCATGGTCACTGCAGCCAGTTTTGCAAAGATCAATACAAACAACAGCCATTATTGAAATAGAAGCTTATAGGTTGCATTGAATTAATGCAGTGTCTGTATTGAGATATGTTTTCTTTCTTTCAAATAATTTAATAAAGTTCAAATCTCCTCTGAGAGAAATAATTAATCGAGTAAAATGTGAATTAAGGAAAATCATTTTTTTCACAGCACAGTTCTTCTGATGAAATAATACTGAGTAAAATGACCGAGATTCAACTTGATTAAAACTGGTGTCAGTGTTTGCACAGTCCCACAGTGTGCACTCCCTGTGCCTGGCAGAATTAGAACTTTCCTGAGTGATGATGCCATTAGGAATGGCTCATGATCACTTCTTCAGCCCCTCTGCACAATGAGGAAGAGGAGATACACATTTACCTCCTTGTGTTTACTTCATGGTTATTTAAATTTGAAACTATTTCCATGCCCTCATTCACACCATCACACTTAGCCTATGTAAAATATATGAGACATGGGATGTGTTTCCGTATGTGATTTATTGGGATTCCTGTAGCTTAGCATACAGGGGAAAAATGTATGTGCCTACACAAACATATATATGTATATGGTGTGTGTATATATATCTCTACATACAAAGAGAGAGGGTAGGATTACAGTGCACGCTGAAGCTGGTTATTTTCTCAGGAACAGACTTCAGTCCTGTGTGCCATGATCCCGCCGTGTCCCAGGGGAAATTGTGCTCCAGATCACAGAAGCAGAAAGGCTTCACAAATCTTTTCAGCCATTTGTAATGAGCTGGGTGCATTCCCCTGATCCATGGAAACTCAAGCTGGGCAGCACAGTGCCTGTGTGGCCAGCGAGGGTGTGAGCGCCAGAGAGGTAGGTAAGCTCAATAGGGAGCAACCTCCTGCCCTCTGGAGAATCCTTACCAACGTGCTGGTTGAGTGACAGCACAGGGGGATGTCTAGTTGACAGTGCTTCCAGATAATGGGCACACAGAGGTGGCAGCTAAACTGAGACTGTTGTTGGGATGAACGCAGCCCTGGTGGACCAGCTACCTCTCAGCAGCTGGACCAGTTCAGGTGTACCCTTCTTTGGCAGCTTAACCTGAAGGAAAACTAGTTTTTGTGTGCAGAGACCACAGAGGAAGCAGTACACCCCACTGTGCAACCCTGGGGTGCCTGATGCTTGCCAAGGTCTGCAGGCACTGGTGTGAGCCTGCAGGGAAACCAGCACCCCACAGCTTCACCAGTGTGTGGGAAACAGGTAACAACATGTGCAAACTCTGGCTTTGTGGGTGCTGCTGGGACACTGGCAGCACGCACCATGCAGAGGTCAGCCAGTCTGTGCTCAGGAACTGAACCTCAACGTGGGCCATTGCCAGCGGCCAGGCACAGCTACCCTGAGCAGCACTGCCCCACCCCAGCTTTAATTACTGACTCCTGAAAAAGAGAGTAAAAAGTTTGGACAGCAATAATCATTGAGAATTGAAGTATGCAAACACATGAATAAATCCATCAGTCACCAGCTAATGTAAAAGAGCCAATCTAGAGAGAAGTGTGTGAGGGCACATGCACGTCCTTGGGCAGCCAAGGCATGCTCCAGTGTTTGACAACACGCTTTAGTGAGTAGCTCCAGAGATAAATTTCTAATTCTCTTCTTTGGTGGTGGCAGCGTCTGCACAGGGTGATGTGTAATGGAAGTGAAATGAACTCTGCGGATAAGGCACTTAGCAGACAGCTAGAGAAAGAGTATGCCTTTGATTTTAGACAAATCCTCCCTTCAGTGTTCTGCTTTTGATCTTTGCATGGAAGGATAAGTTTTATGTAAGACAAATGTCTATCAAAGTTTTATTTAAAAAGCATGCTTTTAACAGAAGGTGGCACACTGATTAAATTTGACATTTGAAGCAAGGCAGCCTAAACAGCCCAGGAATGCAGAAGGATTAAAGCGAGGTCTCACATAAATACTGCTGTTTTACTAGGCAAGCGTAGCCTTTTAGGCAATGAAGTTTGGGTGCTATTTATCTGTGCTGACAGATAATATTTGGGCAGTTGCATTTTTTTTCTGCTGTCTTTCCTGGTTATTAGAGCATGACTCAGCGCACAAAAGATTCTTCAATGGTTCTACTCGATGTAATGGGAACAATAATAGTTATCTCTTGCAAACACTTTCTAGCGCTTGGGGACCATTCAAAAAGTATCATTTACAGTCATGACTGACACGGTTTAGAGCTCCTGGGAACTAAGGATGCTGAACGAGCTGCTCAGGGACTGTGTCACCAAAGCAGCAAACTGCAGGTCTGCAGAGCCTGGCAAAGAACTGGGACCTGCAGGCTGGGAAGCAAGGGGCTGTGACTACCGAAGGGACTCTGCTACCTGGTTACCACGACCACCCTCACCAGGCCTGCATCCATCGCTCAGACCAACAAGAGCACGGGTGAAGCAGAGCAAATTCCTTGGAGACAGGCATGACCCTCTGACGCATGTTTAGTCCAGATGGAGACTTCTGTCTTACTCTGCACTTTGCAAACCCATAGCAAGATTGCTGCTCTTTCTGAGGTATTGCAGCAAGGAGCTGTGAGAGTTGCCTTGGCCCTGTATTATATTTCTTGTTGTTTACGGTTTCCTTTTGTCCAATTTATTCATTTGCCTAGCAGTCAGAAAGGTCAAAGAGTAGCAGTTATTGCTGTAAAAAATTGTTCAGCTGAAAGCAGAGTAGAAATTTAAGGAACATGTTTGATTCACAAAAGATTAATCTCAATTTCCATTTGTCAATAACAAAAATTGTCCACACATGTCTTTGTGCTTTTGATGGTCATAAATATGAAAAAAATCAACTGAACCTTCTAATATATTTCCATGTCATATAGTCCATATCAGAGGCACAACTGGCACATGCATGGGTTTCCTCATTCTTTCCAGGGTGCAGTTTACACAGGAGTTTAAAACGATCCACAAAGCATAAAAGCAGACTTCCGCAGCACCAAATACACAATTCTGCATTCCAGTGCCCAAGGGAGCTCAGTGACACAGTCCCTGCTGCATGTAACTGGGTCAGGTCACTGAGAGGAGAGTTTTCAGTTCTGCCAGCATGCTCAGATAATGAGCTGAGGGCTAGAGCCAGTGGCTGGGGAGATGTCTCATTTTCTTTCCCAGCAAGAAGGAACCGTCTGAGCAAGGCCATGGCATGGTCCTGTACTTCCTCAGGCTGCCTTGTCTGCCTGTGAGCGGTGCGAGCAGAGCTGTGCCTGGCTCAGGGTCTGGTCAGAGGCTCCTGACTGTCCATCCCTCTGACAAGGGTTGTGCAGAGATGCTGTCCACCTGGGTTAAAGGCATTTTAATACACGTGCTAATTTTAAACCAAACGCTCTTCACCCATTCCACCACTGTTTTTGCCCAGGCAGACAAGTGTGAGTGCAAGCAGGAATGTCCTCACCAAAATCTCCCTTCCTACTTCAATTCCCTTCGTGGCTCAAGGACTGAGCAGTACTGTAAGGGGTAAATAATGGATGCATTAAAGATCATGCAGAAAGCCTGGCTGTGCGGAGCTGTTCTCCTGGCACTGATAAATGTGACGAGAACTTGATGCTGGGATATTTACCATGAGATCTGCTCTCCAGAGAGAGCAGCTGGCAAACGGCTGGTGCATTTCCAGGGCCATTAGCTGCAACAGGTTGCTGCTCCTGGACAGAGAGCACCAAGGGAGCTGCAGCAAACTCAGTCTGTGACCAGCATGGTAAACACCACCAGCATGCTGCTGCTGCAAATAAAATCCCTAATAAATTTCTTGAAGAGCTCTTGAATGCCAAAGTAATGATAGAGGTGGGAACATCCCTGCTAATTAGAGTGGGCTGCACTGGGAGGCAGAGCAGGCAGGATTCCTCCTCTGTATTTGGACTGTACAAACATTTCTCTCACCACTCAGAGACCCTCCTGTTTCCTTAATATTTTGCATGGTAAGAATAACACACTGGAAGAAAGTCATGGATGCAATGACTGTACCTATGCTGAAAATTAAAGAAGGGCAGGGAATGTGTGTCTGATTCAGAAGCAAACATCAGGGCTGTGGCATGCCCAGACTAGCCTGGCTGCCTGACCAGGATCAGCCAGGGCATCTGTCCGAGCAGAGCTTGGGGGGCCGGCAGGGAGACATGACTCAGGCTTCCACCTGTTATTTATCACTGCAGACAAAGACAAGAGCAGGATTCCTGCTACTGGGTGCGAGACAGCTATGGAGAGTATTTGCATATGAGATGTGGGTGTAAAACCGAGAGGGAGAAGGAAGTGAGGAAGCTCAGCTCATCACTCTTCATCCAGACTGGCAGGAAGAGTCCCTTCAGCTGTGCTTCCGGCCCTGGAGACAGTCTAGAGACTGTGCACTGGGGACTAAAATTGTTAGCAACATAAAAATATGAATAATGAGCAAAATTTGATTTACTATTGATTTAATTAGAGAGGTTTAATACTGATTTAATAAAAGAGAATGTCTGTGCCATATGCTCAGCTGGTAGAATTAGTCATTTGGTCAGAAGAGAGAATCCAGAAGGCATTCCTGTCCAACCTGCAAAGCAAACCCAGACAGCTGCTGGGCAGCAGCTCAGTGTGCTTCAGCTCCTTCTTTCCCAGATGAAAAAAAAAAAATAAAATGCTGCTGATATGAGAACAGCTGGCAGAAGTTGCCCACTGAGGGCTGCATAATTCTACATAAAGATGTAAAGTACGATCTTGTACAGGGGTGGCATGAAAGATTGTTTTTACTCCACGCACAGCAGTAAGACCTGGATGAAGGAGAGTGATCTGAATCCTTTAGGACTACCCTGCTCTGGTAGAAAAAAATGCTCTGTATAATGCACAACGCTGGGAGGCAGCCTTGCTGCCAAATAAAGGTGCAGTCTCTATCCATAACTGGGTGAACTGGGTGACACACATCTGCTGACACACTCTTGCCTAGTTTTCTGAGCCTGTCACTTGTGATCCAGACCAGATGCCTCATTCTCCAGCCTCTTCAGCTCAGTGGTTGGACAGGCAGAAAGAGCCAGGGGGCCACCAGCCCCTGAGCTCTCTCTCGCTGTTGGGCCAGCTTGGAGAAGCCTGTGGAGAGTAAAAAAAGGGGGAAAACAGAACCTGGGAAACCCAGCTCCCACTAGGGAGTGCCTTGAACATGGGGTGGACTGGGAGAGATGCTGCAGAGTGAGAAGCAGATGCCTCCTCCTCTGTGAGCTGCTGGGGAGCACTGAGCTTGGGACGTTCCTACCCTAGCTTCACAGGAAGCAGGTCCAGTGGGGAAAGGGGCTGCAGCAAGGCTGGGACCCTGCCGAGGAGAGCCCAGGCCATCCGGGGCCAGTCAGGATGAGGTTATCCTGGGATGAGGGTGTTCCTCATGGGTTTCCTGTAACGCAGGACTGTGGGAGAGCACATCTGCTGCTGGTAGAGCTGGATGGTATCGCCTTTGTTTGCCGTACCAGTGTGTCTGATCCTGAAAGGCTCTGGTTTTGGCTGAATAGATGGTTTCACAGAATCACACAGAATCACAAAATCATTTAGGTTGGAAAAGACCCATGGGATCATCGTGTCCAACCATTCACCCTATTCTACAAGTTCACCCCTAGACCATATCCCCCAACATTACACCTAAGTGATGCTTAAACACATCCAGAGATGGCGACTCAACCACCTCCCCGCGCAGCCTGTTCCGATATCCCGCCACTCTTTCCGTGAAGAATTTTTTCCTAGTGTCTAGCCTAAACCTTCCTGTTTCTGTCAACATGAAAGTAATGCTTTCTGGTTTTCATTTCAGTGAGAAAAATATTGTTTCCATCAAAATTCTTTTTCCTTCTCAGGTTTGGCAGCTAATCCCAAATACCTTTATTTTTTTCCTAGACTCCCTAATTACAAAATTTCACACTGGGGCACATCAATATAAACAGTAAGAAAGACCTTCACGTTGGATGTGTGCCTGGAACACAGAAATATTGACCAGAGTAACACTGACTTATGGCTTCTCAGAGTTTCTGGCATCTTCTCGTTGCCACGGGGGCAGTCTCTTCCCTTTCCCTCCCCCGTTTGACTGTATTCTATCCTATTAGTTATCTTTACTTGGCAGTGGGTGCATATTTATTTCAGAGGTAACAGAAAAGAAAGAAAATTAGTCTTCTGGTATGCATTTCCATGCTGTGCTCATAAACTGCTTCTCTGATTGTTGTAATAATAAATTGATAACCAAAAAGAAATAGACAAAAGATGATTTTGCCATGTGCTGTCTGTTGGATAGCTACTCTGGAAAAGGTGCATACTTAGAAATGAAAATAAGATCTTCAGTGGACTACTCAGATATTGCTTTCATTTACAGGTATTAGTTAAATATTATATTGGATTTATTTCCAAGTCACAAAAAATCTACATTTTTTTCTGCAAGATGCTTTTAAAAATGATAAATATGGAGCTGCCAAAGAAAACATGTTTCTTTGCTTACCCATGCGCATTTTGGTTTGTCTCCTATTATAATAATAAAAATAATGATGTATCTGCTTACCACTATGCAAGTCAATGTATTATTAATAAGTAAACAACATTTTTGGTTGACTAAAGCTGGCAAATATCCTATTTCCACTTCAGGAGATGAACATCCTCAAAAATGTCTAATAAAGAAAATGTTCTCCATTCTCTGGTACTAACCAGTTTATTGCTTTTCTAGATTTAGGGAAAATCAGTTTAACATGGAAGAGAGTGCTGGATTTTTTATTGACTATTTTTTCTCTTGCTTTTTGTTGCTATGGAAACAGCCCCTTCTTATTCTTAAATCATTTGATCATACCACTTCCTATTAAACAGACTTGCATTTCTCTCTCAGTTTCAGTCACGCCTTGCCGATAACCATTACTCCCAGTGACTGCAGACTCTGTAGCACCCCAGGTTTTCACAGTTATCCATTACAGTAGAAAGCTAAACCAGTGCCATTTTCACCAAACTTTGTTTTCTGCAGGGCTTGGCTGCAGGGTGCTCATGTGCACCCCAGCACACCCAGCCCTGGCACCCAGCACAGCTGCCCAGGATGGGATGAGGATGGGGTGGGTTGAGTGCATGGATGAGAGTAAAATGACCTTATATTGGCCCTATTTGGTGTGAAATGCCCCAGGAAAAGAGAGGAGCAGGGAAGATGAGCCTGCAAAAGCTGCACAGGTCTTGCGGTGGGGGTGTCTGCCTCCCACATGCCTGGACAACACAGCATCTTGCCCACGTGTGTCGAGCCCACACATTCTCTGACCAGCTCATCCCAAGCAGGGGATGGGGCCTCCTCTGGGGATGGCAATCTGCTGATTTTCTAGAGGTGTGAAGCTCCTTTGGGTCGGGAGGGTGGCTGCCTGGCCCCAGTGGAGAGTCTCATGTGGCTTTATCAGCACTGGCATTGCCCCTCTTGGGGGGGTCATACCTGCCCCCCTTCCTCTGCACATGGGAGTGCTCTGAGGGCAGGTACACGTCCCCAGCCTCAGCAAAGGTGTGCATACTTGTTTTGTCTGGAATAGAGCTAATGTTATTAATAGTAGCTTGCAAGGTGCTCTGGATCTGTGCTGAAAACAATAAGCATGTTTTAACCACTGCTGAGCAGCACTGACAATGAATCAAGGACTGGTGTGCCCCTCACCCCACCCCACCACCAAGCAGGCTGTGACAGAGGAAAACAGTTTGGTTTTTGGACCCAGTGGTCACCAGCATCCAGAGTCTGCTTCATCCAGTGTTTGTAAAACCTTTAAGTAAAAATCTGGGGGTTGTTCTCTTTCACCACTTCCTATTATTACTGATCTTAAGATCTACCAAGCCTGTTGGCCACAGACCCATGGATAGATCTTGTGATACATGGAGGAAAAGGAAGAAACACCACTTTGAACATACACTGAAAATAGGCAGATCCTCCACAGACAGGTCTAGTTTTATTTATTTTGGCAAAGGGTTATGCAGTGGGCTTTAGGGAAGTATTTTCTTTAGAATGTGAGGTTGGGTCAGCAGTGTGTGTAGTACACAACACTACTCATTTATTTCAATCAAATACTATAGAAGACAGAAGGAGTCCTGGATTAAATTGTATAAATCTTGTTTCACTTCCCTATGAAGACTGGCAATCTCTTTGTGAAGACCCTGAAAAAACAGAGCATCAATGTTTGATAACAGTTCTGATTGCTGAATAAATGCCGGTAATTATATTATCAGTTTATGACAGTTTATTACATTAAAAATCCTCTCCATTATTCAGAACACACCTGTGCACATTATTTTCAGAGATGTCTCAGCCCTGTTAAAGTTTTCTCGAGTATTCTAACAGTAGGTGAAGTCTTGCCTTTATATTTTTGTTGTTTCTTCTTCTCAGCTGAAGATTAATGTTGTTATTTATCATCACATTTGAGTCAGAATCTGGGCTGACAAATGTAGTTTGCCTCCCACTCACAAATTCTCAGCTTGATCCTAATGCTGATAATCTTAAACCTGGGACTTTCATTTACACACGGCTCTGTTTACCACTGCTTAATGCTTGCAGCAATTAACTTGGTTTTCACTGGGTTCTCTTGGCTACTCTCCTGCTTTTAATGTAAAACTGGTATGAAAAAATCTTTATGTGTGTAGAAAAATAGACTGGTAATGTGAGGATATACCCTCCTAATATCAGAAACAAGGCGTATTCCCAGTTTTGTGTGCTGAGATGATGGTTGGGTTAACATTACTGAAAATCTTTAAGAAGGTAGTGTCTGTGCAGGCTCATAATGTGCCCTCAAAAAGAAAAGAATCACAGAAAAAAGCAGGAAAAATCCTATTCACTGACAACAGGGAAATGCCGGCTGAACTTTGCATATAACACATTTTCCAGTGGAGACTTAGACATGTATGGTAGAAGTGCTGAGGCTAGGAAGGAAGGAAGGAAGGAAGGCAAGCACTGAGAACTGAAAAGGCAGCAGAGCAGCTGCTGTGGGCAAGGGGTGTCTGACCAGGTCACAGGGACAGGGCAGTGCTGGGTGGCAGCTTGGCTCTGCAGCCACACGCCACACCAGCTGCCAGCACCTCTCAGCTAGGCACTCGCTCTCCCTGGGCATGGCACCCCTGCCAGCATCCCACCGCAGCTGGGCGCCAGCCGGGCCCCTGTCCGCTGCCCACTGCCCAGGACAGGGAGGTGGCCCCTGTGCAGGCAGAGCAGCTCGGGGCTGCTGGCAAGGGCCTCAGGCAACCCTTTTCCAGAACGACTTTTTGCTGCAAGGTGAGATCCAGGGAGAGAGCAGTGGGTTTCCAGGTCCCCCAGAGAATGAAACTGACAGATTGACAGCCTGTGACGAACTGCTGACTCCAGCTACTGGCTCCTCCATCGTGAATACATGATTGATGAGATTTGAAGGGGAGAGCAGCACAGGAGGGACCAGTATACTGTGCTGGTATTGACTGACTGTGCAGACAGCTCAGCTGCTTGGGTTGCTCTCCTTTGTTGGGGATGCAGATGAAG
Source organism: Chloroceryle aenea (assembly GCA_013399075.1). Classification (NCBI taxonomy): domain Eukaryota; kingdom Metazoa; phylum Chordata; class Aves; order Coraciiformes; family Cerylidae; genus Chloroceryle; species Chloroceryle aenea. The sequence continues at coordinate 328,133 of VWZY01002759.1, read as the reverse complement.
CAGAACCCTGGCGCATCTTAGAATTAAAACCACTAAAGAAACCTGGTCATTTCAACAAGACACATAAAAACTGCTATGACTATGGAAAAGGACACTTGTCTTCCATATTGGCATACATTTGCTTAGGGTCGAAGTGTCCTCTTGCTCTCCTGTGAAGACATTATAATATTAGTTGCTAATTATTTTTATTATAACTGTGCATGTATTACTGTTCTAACAGAAACAAGAGAAATGCAATCATTAAAACTAATTAATCACTTTACAGTATGGCTTTGTTCCTTATCTCTTCTAATCTAACTTAAAACATGTTTCTAATACAATGATATCAGCTAATCTATTTCTTCTGCCTCATCTGAGAGACAGACGTTTGAGCAGCAGACTATTTTTTCTTTTCTCTGCAGAGGTCCCCGACACTGCACTCGGCACAGTGAAGCAGGGAGACTAGAATTACATAAAGGTTGCCAGACTGTATTCAACCACGTTTCAGCTGGTGCTAGTATGCATGAAATTCAGTTAGGAGCTGGTGCAGAGGGCACCCTGGCCATGGAGCTGAGGCTGAGCAGCAGACACTTCCCAGGGAGCACTGCAGCCAGGCTACAGCCTCCTGCTAAAGTGATCACTGCTCCCAGCTCTGCTGGTTTCTGGGTTCCAGGTAGAAACACAGGTTTTATTCTGGCTACAGCAAAAGTTTGAAAGGAGGCATCAGTGGAAATTTTATTGAAACTAAAGGCAACTTGTGCATAAATTTCTAATTTTCATATATGTTCCTTTAGTCTGGTCAACACTTGTACACTAATTTTTCCTGGCCCACACTTGCCCACTGAGAATTGCTGGGACTGTTCAGTTTAACATCCATCATGCCTTGTGAAACCATGTGCCTTTGTGACATTATTTTTATACTACCATGTTGGGTGCTTGAGCTGGGCACACCTTCAGTAATGGTAGAGTCAGACCCTGCCATGTCTGTCACAGCATTTCCTGCAGCTGTCAGGGCCACAGAGAGCTCAGAGACCAGAGAACAGGCTTTTGTGCAGCCATGTGCTGATGGAGCAGATAGGCAGTGAAGAGGAAGGATAAGTGCTAAGCTAACAATTTCCAGCTGGTGTTGGGCAGATCAGGCAATTCCAACCTTTTGCACCAAGTATGGAGTCTGCCAAGATCCTGCCAATCCCAGAGCCAGCCTAAAGGTGCATGCCCTGGAAGAGAAGCAATATGAAGGGTGGAGGTTGGTTATCACCAGACACTACCAATGTGGTTTTTCACTAAGATTTTTGTGACACAGAACTTAAGCAGCTTTCATTTGGTCCTCTCCTCTGACTAAGAAAGAATGTTGTCTTTGTTTTAAAACTTGCTTTTGATTAATTTAAACCTAATTGATGAGAGCTATGTCCCTACATCAAACTCAATGACTTCACCCCAAGAATCACCTCCATGAACCCTGGGTTGATACCTGCAGAGCTGCTCGTCTCAGGCTGGTGTGTAAAACAGCCTGGAAGGACAAAAAATTCATCTGCCAGAATTATCTTCAGAAAGCCTGATTTTACTTTCTGATTTCCAGACTTCCTCCATCACTTTGGGTTGCAAAGGCAGAACCAGCCTCAGCTGCTAGCAGCTCTCCATGCCTTGCTATTAAATATTTATGTCTCTGCAGTTCTCAGCATGTGGAAGTCACTAGAGCTCATCAAATTAGCTGAGGCAAAGTGATAGCCCATGGCACCTTATAGATAATCTGCTTTGGTGTCTGGCACGGTGCCTCCCTGAGGCTGTGGGGAGACCTTTCTCTACATCTGCAAGACAAAGACTTGGTCTCTGGTGCCTACACTTCTGAGAAGCTGTAACTTCAGTGTCTGAGGGAAATAATGCAAAAACCCACTGGTGACAACCTGTGCACTGGCCAAGGGGTGTTTGATCCCCACATTGTTTGGACCTACATGCACACTGGGGCAGTGGAGAGGAAAGGTAGTTAACTAGAACCAAAGTAGGTTCTTTTTTTTGGGGAGAAACATAACTGTGGTCTGCAGAAGTGCCAAGATTTTCCATCTGAAGTCTTCTCTCAAATGAAAAATCTTTGTACAGCTAGAGCGAATATTTAGGAGTACATGTGCAAAGACAAGGTAAGGCATGAACACCACACTAGGTGTTTCACCTAGCAACCCTATCAACATCACTGATTACCTGTCCAATGTACTGAACTCTGTTCCCCTCAGAGAGAAGTGCCTACAACTGTAAGCCATCCTTGTGGAGGTGGCTGTGGTACAGAGGTTAGGTCTTTCTGACCTTCTGAACACCTCTGGTGTGGAAGGACCATCATCCACATCATCCATTGCCTGACCTTCCCCATCCAGACCCTCAAACTTGCTGTACAGAGGCACCTGGGAGGGCAAAGTGAGCAAGAAGCGGGTTCCCCTGCCAGCCTGGACATGGACTTGCCTCCATTCATTCCATTCCTTTAACCTGCTGCCTTCAGCCTGACAGAGAGAGGACACAGGGTCTCCTCGGTCTTGATATTTTTCTGGTGGCTCTGTTTCTGTCTCAGGGATGGCAGGTCGTGTCTCCAACAGCCTCTCTCTTGCTCAGACTTAGTGTCTCACAGGCATGATTAACTATGTGTGAAAATCCGGTCTGGGTTTTTTTGTACAGATTTATTCAAAGAAAGCACAGAGACAACAAGCAATTGACTATTGTTCTGTTGTCAAAGCTCTGTGATTATTTTCTATATGAAACCAAAGGCAGCACAGCATTAACTTGATGCTTTTGTAAACTGTCAGTGGACAGTCTGGATCTCTGCTACAGAAACAGAGCAGAGCAGAACACTTCTTGGGGAAGATAAACAGCAGTTGGTGCTTCACGACTGTATCTAAAACCTTGCATGTCCTGGAGAAGTGGTAGAGGACAGAGTACAAATACTGTTGGGCATATTTCCAGTTTCTGAAAGCAAGTTGTTTCCTCAGAAACCTGCTTCAGAGAGACAACAGAAGGTTCTTGTTAGACTAGAAATTGCTTGAACTGTGGGCTGAAAAAGCCTCTCATCCAACATCTTTGTTTGCCATCATGAGGGTGAAAGAGAAAAAAAGACCCCCCACAAATGATTATTGCTTTGGATTTTTGTTGGGTGTTTCTTTGGTTTTGGTGTTTTTGTTTTTTTTAAAGACATCTTTCAGATTTTTTTGTTATGGTCAGTGCCCAAATCGAGCAGGTACCCTCTGCACAGCACTGGTGAGGCCATAGCTGGAGGACTGTGCAGAGCTGAGCTCCCCAGTACAGGGCAGACATGGACATACTGGAGACAGATCAGTGAAGGCCCACAAAGATGAAGAATGTTCTGGAGCATCTCTCATGTTAGAAAAGACTGAGACAGCTGGAAATGCTCAGTCTGGAGAAGAGAAAGTTCAGGGGGATCTTATCCACATAGTTAAATACCTGAGGGGAGGGTGCTAAGGTGGGGCAGAGACAGACTCTTCTCAGTGGTGCCCATCAGGAGAGATTATGGTTCTCAGATGTGCTGGAGAAGCAATTCAGCATCTTTCCCAAACCATCTGTCACAGGAGTGTCATCATGTCATCCATCTGTCCTGCTGGGGCACTGGGACCAGGATTTGTGATGCTCAGGGACAGCACAGATCAGGGCAAACAGAGCACTCCAGCTCTGCGAGTGTTTAATGACAACAGCAGCAGCTCCTGCCAGGGGAGATGCCTTAGCACCGCCTGCTTTTTTCCGTAATAAATGCTTGAGGACTTCTCTACAGTCGTGCTGTCCTCGCAGGAATGTAAACTGAGGAAGAGAAGTGGTCTTCCTTCATGGTAGGGAAGGCAACCTGGTATCTGCTGGGATCCGGAGCAGCCAAGCCATTCTGCATGCAACGCCAGGTCCCGAGCAAGAGCCAGCACCTGGAAACCAGCAGGTTGGACCTTCCCGGGGATGCAGGCATGTACAGACATCACCCACGCCAACACGGGTGTGAGCAACAACCCTTCGAGGCTCAGACTGCTGAAACCATCACACCCATCAACGGAGCAGGGCCTGTTCTGTAAGATCTGCACTGTTACCATGACTTCTTGAGGTTGGCACAACAAGTTCACAATGCACAGAGCCGTTTACATGTTGAGTCTAATACATGTTGTTCCTAAGGGACAGTGTGAGGTGTGGAGGAGCTAAGCGCAACCGAGTGCCTTTGGAGAAGCATGTATAAAACATTAACTGCATCTGTCTACAAATAATAACAAATAATTTCTCAAATCTATTTTGGGTGTTTCTGATTTTACTATTGCATGTTATTTTCTATTTTCTTTATAACACCAACAGAACAGGAGTAAAGCATTTTTTTCAGCAGTCTGTCTACAAGCTAAAGAAAATACTTTATTTAAAGCTTGCAGCTTTATCTTATCTTTTCCTTTCTGAAAGATTTGGCCATGAATTATACATTCCAGCACAACATGAAATATTTAACTCATGCTCTTCAATTCCAGTTCAACTTCCCAAACGGAGAAATGAGTTTGAGCACTGAAAAGACTGGGTATGTAGGCATGAATCCATGAGTGCTTATAACAGCTTTCCCCTGCTTAGTGCCCAGATCAAGAGGCCTGTAGCCTCAGAAGCCTGCAGGTGGTCAGTGCTGCGCTGTGTGCCCTTCACTTAATTACAAGAGAAACCTGGTTTCAGGAAATGGATTGTGCAAATAGGAATTCAGGCTTCATGGTCTGAAAATATACCCCCAGATTTCTGGAGGTTGTGAGGAAGATAAGAAAAATGAAGTGCAATAATTATTGCTCATGCAGTGAAGCTGTTTCCTTGTTCCAGAATTTCTTCAAGCCAGCAGGAAGGTCACAGCACTGTACTGGGATGTCAAATGCTAAGGGAGGAATCGATCCATGTTCTGGGCTGCTTGCTTACACCATGCTGCAGTTGTGCTGGCCTCTCATTAGAGCTGTGCTGGAAGAGATCTGATACAAAGCGGGTGTCAGCAAGGTCAAGGGTTATGAGTGATTTCAATTTTATTTTAATGAATGTTGGATAAAAAAAAGGAATTAGAAAGGAATTCTGACTTAGTTTCCAGTTGTACCAAGGCAGATACCACCACATGGTTACACACAACATCATTTGCTCTGGTTGTCCAAAGAGTGTCACTGTTATTGATCAGTTGGCATTAAGAAAAATAGTGGAGGAAGTCATAACGGTAACTGCATCCATGTTGCAGCTAAAGGAATTACACAGATATTTGTTACACACACAAATGGAATATACAATAATTTTTTAACTCATTGTGTCTATGGAAAATAGATCAGATCTAGAACAAAATAACAGCTTCTTTTAACTGTAGCCTGGCATTTGCAATTACATAAATGAACTTGCTTAGGAGTTGAAGAACAGATTCCCCAAGATGCAGGAATGCCATTAGTTCCCAAGATGCAGGAATGCCATTAGTTGCTCCATTTTTCTCACCATTGGAGCATGTAATACGCTTTGCAGAGCACAGCAGACAAGTCACTTCAGGAAGTGATGCCTCATAAAGCCACTTTTTGCTGCACATGAAGTAACACAGAACTAACAGATCTTGCGGTCCTGTTTGACAGGATCACGCATCATCTTCTGGCATGATGTCCCTGCACCGACAGGCCATCACCTGCAGCAGTATGCTGAGTTAGATATCATCTGGTAGGCCTAGAGCATGACGTCTGCAACCAGGCAGCCTATGCTTGAAAAAATGACGAGTGTCATCCAGCCTGCTTTGTCAAAACTACAACATTGCTTCCTGGTGACTGGAAATGTACATCCCTTGTTTTACCTAAAGTTTATAGTTTCACAGATCAATGCTGGTAAGGTCAGAAAGACTTGTACTATATCCTCTTTCCTGCAACAGCTCTGAGGGAATCTCACCCAAGGCCATGTACCAAACATCTGTCAGATTATTGTGATGTATGTTTTGGAGGCCATCTGCCTTCATCTAAAGCATCCAGCTAATCTCTAATTTCCTACCTACGCTGTTTCAGCAGCTAATTATCTCACTTGTAGATGTAAAAACAAACAAAAAAACAACACCTGAAAATTTTGGTTGAGGTCTGTTTGGCAAGAGATGCTGCCAGATGGACAGAGAGGGGTGTGAGATGTGGCAGTGACCAAAGGGGGGGTGGTTTCACAGGGTGTGTGACAAGGGGACAGAAGGTGGCTGAGATGCACCGATAGCAGGGGGTACTGGGACTCCTGGGGTGGAGGATTCCTCTTCCAGTGCTCAGAGAAGCTGGCTCTGACCCACAAGGCAGCTCAAAAAAACATCCCCCAAAAAAACAAAACCAAAAATCACTTCATGGAACTGCATAAAAATGCATAGGAAAATCTTAATCTGATCCCTAAATTCACTGAATCAAAATAATTTACAAGGCTTCTAAAAGTGCTAAACTCTGCCAATCCAAAATCTGCTGTAGTAACTCCGCTCTGCAAGGGGAAGGACGGTTATGTCCAGATTCCCCTTGCCTCTGGATTAGCATGTCCTTGTAAAGCATGTTCATGTGGTGCTTTCTGGAGAATCTGGCTTATTCTGTATCTAAAAAACAAGGATGAACACACCACTGGTCTGCTGAAGCAAGGCTACAAATGAAAAGACTAAATGTATAGAGGGAAAGCTAAGGAAGGACAAACAATCATGACCAAAGGGCTTATTATAATATTTACACTAATTCAGTACAAATGAATTCAGCCTTTTAGAGTCCTTAATAATTAACACATTACTGGTTATGACATTAATGCATTCATTTTCTATCTTCCATAACACACAGAAGCTACCAAAAAAAGCAGAAAATAAAACAAAATGCAGAATATGGGATGGTCTTTTCTAACCTTGATGCTTTTTGTGTAAATCTAAAACTGAGGATTTGAAGTGATAGAGGGACAATTTTTCGTTTTTTTCCTTCTTTTTTTTTCTGTTTTCATGACACAGAAGTATCAATGTATGTAAAGTAAAGCTGAATAAAGGCATATTAAGCGTTTCATTCAACTTAGATTTTAAATTTCAATGATCAATGTACTATTTTGGAAAGGAACTATTTCTGCTCTGAAACTCAGTTCTTCAATTAATCAAATGTTATGAATTTTCTTTGCTAATCCCTTTGAAAGAAATGCAGATATTTTGAAAACAGCATATAATGGCATTTACTGTTCAAAGTTGAGTTTAAAAATCTAATTTGCATGCATATAATGTCTGGAATCTAGATTAATATTTTCAGAAAAAGAGGATAAATCTCGGGATTTTTTTTTTAAGGTTTTTTTTTGGTAGTTGAAGTAATTTTATTTAAAATCACTCGTCAGTTTTATTGGTGATAATAGGATTATGAAATCCATTTGAATTTGGGGGAGTGGGGAACCTAAGGAATCAATTTAAATTTCTCTGTTGAATGGAAACCTTGTCAAATCTCCTTACCAACAAGTTTTCACTAGCTCTGTGTTGCATATTGGATAATCCAATTAGGAATTTTAAATTACATACTTTGCTAGAAATAACATATGTGGAAATGGGGTAGATTTCAGGCAGTTTTAGGGCACTAGCAATAACGTAGTTGGGTTTTGTTTTGTCACTGTGATACCTAAATGTGTGGAGGTGCTGGTAATTTGAGTTCATTAACCTGTTGTGTTCCCTGGCGCTGGATTTTGTGGGTACAGCACATCCTCCTCATGCTGTCTCCTTCTCAGAAACAGCTTGGCTACAGAACTTGCAGAGTCTGAAACAGAGAAGCTCTAAAGAGGGTAAGGATGGAGCCCCTTTTAGGAGTGAATAATAGGTGCACTAATTTCAGCAGACTTTTCCCCATTTACACATTGTGGGGGGAGGCCCATGGACTACCTACAAATGCACAACACTGGAGTGTGTGCTTCTGGTTGGAACTGGAGGACACAAGCCTGGGAATGCTTTAAATTGCATTGGGTAAGTGGAGAAGGGGACATGGTGACCAATGTCAGAAAGTGTGGCATTTGCTCTGAGAAAAAAAAAAAGCTGAATTTAACTCAGTCATGCTGTTGTGCTGAACCATTCAGGGAAGAGGTAAAAGTCAAATAATCTGCCTCCAAGACATGCATAGCATCTCGCTAGCTAGTAACATGCCTTTATCCTCATCGAGAGAGAACTGCAAGAGTTTTGCCATTATCAGTTTGCACTCCAAAGACAAGCCCAAGTCTGGATGTATCTTATATATGGTTTACTGAGATGTCCCACATGGCAGTATGTCAATATGATAGGCCTGATAAACTTGTTATAAATTGTTTAAAACCCATGGACTTGAAAACAGACATTGTCTTTCACTGTTATGTCTCCTACAGCAAATTTGTTACTGCACATGTGTTATGGTGTCCCTGTTATGTTTATATGGAAATTGTACTTCCTCCTGGTCTTTTTCCTTGAATGTTTCACATTTGAGAGCCCAAATACAGCAAGAAATCTCTAACTGATATATTCCTTGGGCAGTACCGCATGAGCTTTTAACATATAAATGTTTTCATTCAGCGTTTTAATCCTGCACAATGCTTGGCTTTTGGAAGTCTATGTGGAATATATACCACCAAAATGGATTTTAGTTTTCTGACATAATAACAGAGAAAATCAAAAAGAAATGTGTTTCCAAACTTCTAAAAGGATTTCTTCTGCGGAAGGAAAAAGCTCCCTTTTTAAAATCAGGCTTGGATGAGTTTCTCCAGCGCTCTGAGAGTTAGCGTCTTGTCTCCAGTTATACTTCTGTAAAATGAAACACAAAATCCTTCTTAATGGCATTGTATCTAGGATTATCTAACTGATATGGGTATGGCTATCAAAGTAGTCCATAACAATCTTTGCCTTTTTAATACTTACTCCATTGTCTCTGTGCAAGTACAAAAACCATTTCTTGTGCTGCTTTCTGTGCTCCCAGTGCCAGCGTGGTGTATCTGGTCCATGGAAGTGGGGAGAGCATCCTCACATCACTGGGAGAGTGGCCTCTCCGAACAAGGTGTTGGGGTTGCCTTTGCTGGAGCCTGCATGGAAAACTCCCGGTGCTCCCCTGCCCTTTCCTGCCTTGCTCTCTGCCCATCAACCCTTCCCTGACAACCGGGCAGGCCCCTTGGCCCCAAAATCAGTGAAGGGGTTCAGAAGCTGTTAGGAGTACAGACAGCATCATAAAACAAGGGTAAATATCTTGTGTCTCATTTTCAACCGGGAAGGATCTGGAGTAAAGCTCTGCCACTTGGCTTGTCACAAGGTCCCAGGCAGTCATGTTTTTTGGCACAGACAGCTTCTGGCAAGTTGTCCTGCTCCCCATCACCTTCACCCGTGCTCCCTTGGTTATTGCTTACGTTGCACAGTGATGTTAAAATAGAAACATAGAAACACAGCAATGGCTGTGTGNTGGGCTGCAAGCACACCCTGGCTGCTCATGTCCAGCTTCTCGTCTCCCAGCACCCCCAAGTCCTTTTGTGCAGGGCTGCTTTCTGTCACCTCCTCCCCCAGCCTGGATTGATAGTGGGGGTTTTTCCGGCCCAGGGGCAGGACCCTGCATTTGCTCTTGTCGAACCTCATGAGGTTCACCTGGACCCACGTCTCCAGCTTGTCCAGGTCCCTCTGGATGACATCCCATCTCTCTGGTGCATCGACAGCACCACTCAGCTTGGTGTCATCCATGAACTTGCTGCTGGTGCACTTGATCCCGCTGTCAATGGCATTGATAAAAATATTAAACAGGACAGGCCCCAGTACGGACCCCTGAGGGGCACCAGTTGTCACTGCTTTCCATCTGCTCCTGGACCCGGCTCCAGCCCAGCAGCCACCCTGAACCCTCCCAGACAGAGGCAGGGCTCTCATCATCTCAGATGATCCTTAACAGTTTCAGACTGAAAGAGGGTAAGATTTAGATTAGATATTAGGAAGATATTCTTTACTGTGAGGGTGGTGAGACACTGGAACAGGTTGCCCAGAGAAGTTGTGAGTGCTTTATCCCTGGATGTGCTCGAGCGCAAGCTGGATGGGGCTTTGAGCAACCTGCTCTAGTGGGAGGTGTCCCTGCCCATGGTAGGGGGGGTTGGAATGAGATGACCTTGAATGTCCCTTCCAACCCAAAACATTCTCTGATTCTATGCTTTTTCTGCACCTATGACCAAGTTTCCTAGTGTGAGGACAATCAGCTCAGGTCACTCAGTTTGAGTAGATGACTCCTTTCCTTATCCCCACAGTGTGAGAAGTGTGGCATCAGGGACGGGGCAGGCTGAGTCATGAAGAACCGGAGTCTGCTTTCACTGGAAGAATGCCACTGCTGCTGAGAGCTGTCTGGGTCTCCATGTCGTGGGTTCAGGGTCCAGCTGAAAAACAGGTGCTGTCCCTGGACCCTGGCTGGACACACAGTCACTGCTGGGCAAGCATGCTGCTGGAAAATGGCTGCTCTCTCTACGGGACAAACTGACCTTTTGGAACACAAAGATCCAATGCGAGAGCAGCAAAACCCCCTTTGTTAGCACAGACTTCAGCAGTGAAGCTGTGAGGTGACCTGCTGTTGTGGTTTAACCCCAAACAGCAAATAAGCATCACGCAGCCGCTCACTCATCCACCCTCCCAGTGGGATGGCGAGTAGAATCAGAAGGAAAAAAAAAAGTAAAATTCGTGGGTCAAGATAACAACAGTTTAATAATTGAAATAAGGTAAAATTACATAATATGGATAATAGTAGTAATAATAGAATATACAAACAGGTAATGTGCAAACGATTTCTCACCACTGACCAACCGAGACCCAGTCCATTCCCGGCTAGCAATCCCAGAGCAGAAAATCCCCAAACCACAATCCCAGCGAGAGCCCCAGCTTCCTGGGTAACCCTCTTCTATAAACTGAGCATGATGTCGAGTGATATGGAATATTCCATTGGCTAGTTTGGGTCTGTTGCTGTGGCAGTGCTCCCTCCCAGCTCCTGGTCCACCTGCACATTAGCAGGAGATTGTAAGTCGAAAAGTCTTTGAATTCTTAGCAACAACCAAAACCATCAGTGCAATATCAGCGTTCTTCTCACTCCACTTCCCAAAGTAAATACAACACACGGCACTTTTCCAGCTACCAAGAAATTAAAAACGAGCTCAGTCGCAGCTGGAGCCAGTGCCCCTGGCTCTGGGGAAGCGGAGGCCGGTCTGTCCTTCCCGGCACGGCCCTCCCAGCTTCCAGCGGCGCAACGCGCNGGGAGCCGGGGCCGGGCGCGGCACACGTCCAGGCGAGCGGCGAATCGCATCCCGGGCGAGTTTCCAGACGACACCGTCAGTCATGCTTCTCGCTTGTGATTTATTCGGCAAGAAAATCCACCCGTGCCCAACGCACCGGAGAGAGGAGTCAGTGTTAATGAGAGGTCAGCTCAGCTTCTGAACAAGGCGGTGGGTGGCTGACTCGCCGCCAGTCTGCATGCACCTTCTGTGATCCCATCCCTGTCTGTCCGGCAATACTCCTGCATCCAGTGCTCCCAGTACCTGCTCAATGCTTCAGCAGAACACAGCTTCAGGCCTTATGTCAGCATAAGAGAAACTTTCCAAACCTTCAATAAACCTGTGTCAAACTGTATGGACTCGAGATGTGTTTTTCCAGTCTTTGCAGGCAAAGTCAGTGTATGAGACATTGGGAAAGGGACAACCCACAGTGACAGCACAGCAGGATGGGAGTTGCTTGGGGGAACTGGGTTTGTACAAGTCTGGGGGCTAGTAAGGACTCACAAAGGATACCAAAGGGATTGGTTGATGTGACTGGGAGCTGTTGGGTATCACCTGTGAAAAATCATAGTGGCTAGGAAAGGATTGTGGATAGAAAATAGTGACATGGACCTAATTTTTAGGAAGTGGAAGAAGGACTCAGAGTAATGGACTGGTCAGCTTCACCTCAGTACCTGAACAACCATAAAGCATGTGCCCTGGCATCTGCTTCCAAATGTAAACAAGGACAAGAAATCAGTTGGGACCAGTCAACATTTCCAAGGCAGATGTGCCTGGGCTGAGTGGAGACCTCAACACCATGTGCCACCACACTCACAGACAGGAGCTGAGGCGATATGGGCTAGGCTGGGCTGGATGGACTGACCATTGGGTGCAATGGGAGCTGGCTGGGCTCATGGGGTGGCCACCCAGCAGTAACTGTGGCTGATGCCGAGGTTAGTGGGATTTCACATATCTGTCACATAGGAGACAAAGTGCACCCTTGGGAAATATGTAAGTGATACTAAATTAGGAGAATGGATGTTTGTCCCGGTTTGACTTAGAACAATTCTATTCAGTGATGTTATTTTTCATCTCAGTGTCTTCAAATGAACTGTGTTTCCTGAAGTCAGCAGCCTGCTTTCACAGTGTCTGCTTCTAGCAGTGATAACGCTCCACGGTTACAGTTACTACCAAGGATTGGTGTGCAGACCAAGGTCACTGTACCACATTGGGGTGCAGTAAGATAGAGGTGGCACCTGTGCAGAGGAGTGGTCAGCACAGTTGACCCCAAACTGACCAATGAGGGATTCCATCCCATATATGTCGTATTTTGTATAAAGCTGAGAGATCGCAAGAGTCAACCCTCTTCTTCAATAGCCAGTGTCCAAAGAGGACTACATCCGTTCTGCATTCAGTCCTGATCCATGCATTCCTGAATCCATTTCCAGAATCCAGNTCAGCGTTCTTCTCACTCCACTTCCCAAAGTAAATACAACACACGGCACTTTTCCAGCTACCAAGAAATTAAAAACGAGCTCAGTCGCAGCTGGAGCCAGTGCCCCTGGCTCTGGGGAAGCGGAGGCCGGTCTGTCCTTCCCGGCACGGCCCTCCCAGCTTCCAGCGGCGCAACGCGCTGCTCAAGGCAGGTTTGTGCTTCCGCATCCGCGCCTGACTTCCCAGTCTGAGCAGAACTGGGCGCCTGAGGGGTGAGGAAAGCGTCAGTAGATGGCACTCACGATATGCAGTAGATCTGAAGTTTTGCAAAGGGAAATGCGTTCAAGTTGTGCATGTTTTCCGGCCTCCGCTGGCAGTTTGGGGTCATCGGCTGGCACGCAGGGCTCAGCGGGAGGTGAGGATGCCGGCAGGTGCGGGATGGGGAGATCCGACGTTCCCGACGGC
>VWZY01002759.1:272524-308715 GCA_013399075.1 Chloroceryle aenea | reverse complement strand
GGCAGCGGGGGATTTCGGTGACAGCCTCTCTGAAGGACATAGCGGCCAGCGGCCGAGGCGCGAAATGCCTCTTGACGACAAGGGAGCCCTGCTTTCCGGCTGGGAGCAGATAGCCCCCTGCCAGCATTTTCTTACGCCACAACTGAGGGATGAAAACATGACATTCCAAAATACACAATATCCTACAGATGTAGGACCAAAATAACGCAGTGTAAACCGAAATAAAACACTGTACAGGTCAGGAGCAGCGACTGCACAGTCCAGAGGCCAGCTGCAGCCTGCCTGCTCCACAGACGCCTGGCGAAGGGCACTGCCCTGTGTGCAGCCCGCTCCCAGACATGTCGGTGAGGGGGCTTTGGGGAACCAGCATTCTGATCTTTCAGAGAGGTCCCCCAGCGCTCCTGGGTCTGCAGGGAGATGAGGAGGATGCATGCTGTGGACATGGCCTAGCTGTGGGGTTACAGAGCAACGTGTACCCATGGGACTGGGAAAAGCACGCGTCTGCTGAGTGACGAGATGCTCTGCCCAGGGTTGTGCTGCAAGTCTGGTCTGACTGTGGGACCAAGGGTGTTTCTGAAAACAAATTACCATTACATTTTAATCTGTGTTGAAATCAACAGAAAGATTCTTTCTTTCTTCTTTAGAGAGAGTTTCCTCTCCATGGAGAAAAAAAATATCACCAGAAATTGGGAAATTGGTTTATAGTGTTTATATATAAGTTTATTTGTATCTAGAGCACAACAGATAAGATTTAATGTCAGCTTAGCTTTTCATTAGTGAGGTCTGTTGGCAGTGCTTTTGCAGAGTTCAGCTCAGCAGTGGTCAGCGAATGAGCAGGGAGAAGTCTCAGGGCGACCCTGTGGGGCAGAAATCGAAAGACAGGGTCTTCACAGCCAGTTACTGCTGGTGAGGCAGCACAGGGTTTGCCCTTCCCCCTGGAGTGACCTTCCATGCGGGCTGTGTTTCATCTTTACTTAAAGGTCCATTTTCACTTACAGTAATGCTAGCTCTGCAGAAAAAAGTTAAAAACAGTGAGAAACAGCTGTTTTCTGACTTTTTTCTTAACTCTCAGCTTTACTTGGTCCAGCAAAAGCTGAGCTGTAGTGTCGAGAGTGTTATGCCACTTCCTGTGCTGCCCACTACACTATTCTCTGATTACTCCTAAAACTACTGACTCCATCTCCCACTAGCTGACACTTTTGTTCCCTCTTATGTGTACTTTCACCTTAGCTGAAGTTTATCAGCTTGAATGAAGAATTATGAACAGGCTTCTGAACAGAAGAGTCTGAGGAGATTTGAGCATCCATCTCAGAAATTGCAATAATCAAAGATGTACAAGTCCTTTCCACTCAGTAAAATCAAACAGACATTGCCTAAAATCCTACAAAACCTGCAAGGTGGAAAATGCAGCTTCTGCAGTCTCTTTTCCCTCTATCATAGCCATATTAGAATGGACATACCAGGTCTGTCTTTGCTGGTTCAGGTTCTTCTCATGCAGGCTCCAGCTGCCCTGACTATGTCTCTTCTGTTCAGATTCCTGCTCTGCACTCATCCTGTATGCTCATAAAACTCACTGCTTCCAAAAAGCTTGAAAACTGAGCACATCGTTATGAGCAGGGCAAAAAGGACAGTTTTTGACAGACAAATAGACATTTTTTCCAAACCATTTGTTCCCTTCATCCCTCTTTTGATTTTGTACACCTTTTCTTTCTGTCTTCTAATTATGGTCCGTTTGGATGGCAAATCTCTGTGCATGTTGACCTCTCACTTTGTCGTATCTGCCCATGGCACCTCACTTGGAGTGCCTTGGGAGTAGCAATGGTTTTCAGGATAGACAGAGTGAGAGTTCTTGCTTAGAAAGGAGATCCCCATTTATCTCACAACCTGAAACATCATCTCTAGCATGAAGATGTCACAAATTTGGTGAGTGAAGTGGTAACGCTATTCTCTTTCATCACCCAGATGCAAAATCCTGTATTTTAGGCCTGATGACAGATGTGCCTCCTGGAAGCCAGGATTCCTCACCTGGGCACAGATGAATGATGCTGAGCTGATCACTGAGTCAGTCTGAGAAACCAGGGGCAGCACCTGTAGAAGTGGCAGCACTGTTTGGTTCTGCACAGCACCCAGAGGAACAGTCTTGGTGGTGATGGGAGCCCAGACTCTACCCCATGCCCAGAGAGACACCTTCTCTGCAATTCTTCCACCACCCTGGTGAGAGATCAGGCCTCAGACTGCAGTGGCTCAGACATGTGCAGGCTAAAGGGATGTGGCAGTTGGTCCCAGCCTAGGACAGGCTTCCTGTGCCTCTGCCTGGCCCCTTGTGCTGCTGCAGGAGTGATGAGCTGCCAGGAAGATCAGCTCCCAGGAGCACCTCCTGCCCTGGCAGCCCCACAGCTGTGCAGGGTCCCAGGGCCCAGCTAGAGAGGAGCCCATGTCTTGCCAGACAGAGGGAGGTACTGACCCCCCCTTCCTCTCCAGAGACACCTGGAGCAGATGGGGCTAATGGTGATGTTTGTTGGGTTCCTCTCTGACAGCTCATGCCCCAGCATCCAGGAGCATGTTTGAGAGCCACAGCAGTGGATGAGGAGTCAGTGTTGCACTGGCTGTGCTGCCCTTGGTAGAGTTCGCAAGCCTCCTCCACTGCATTGTGATGTGCAAATTTCTCTCAGTGAAAAATTAATCTTCTACCCTTTCATGCTCAGTTTTAACTCTGATTCTGATCACCATAATAAAAAGGCTAAGTTCTGAAAGTTATCTTAAAATAAGAAAGCCAAAAGCTTCTTGTTTAAACCAAAACCAAAACCAAAACAAACAAAACCTGCAATAACAACAAAAAAGAAACCCACTTGTGAAAAAAAACCCCTTTCGTTCATTCTCTGTAATGCAACTTCTTCTGCCAGGATTAAAAGGTTTTAAATATCTTCTTCAATGTCCACTGTTCGATTGTTTTCCTCCAGGTCATAGACCATTTTGCTTGGGGAAAGAGGGAAGTACAGCTTGTTCTCTAAACCTACACTCTCCTCCTGCCTTTCCGGGAACTCTCAGGCAAGCTGTGTATTTTGGAAACAGCAGATTTCCAGGAATATTCCAGTGAGGACAGACTTTCTCACCAAGGCAGAGTCTGAAGGCTGAGCACTCCTGTCAGAGGGAGTGCTGTGTTGGATGGTCCCAGCCATTCAAAGCCCCTTGTGGTGCTGCAGGAAGGGTCTTGCCGCTGAGGATGCCCCAGCCTTGGCACACACCCCATCGAGCGTGGGTGGCAAAGTACCTGCTGCCCCACAGAGGCTTCCCTGCTGCAGCCATGCTAGGAGGAGCTCAGGTTTAGGAAATCCATTGCTGAGAAATGACCTTTGTAGACATTTTTAGCAGAAACAATGGTATAGTTGTGCTGTGATATAAAAGAAGTTGGAAACTCTGGACTTGTTCTGGATGTTCTGTTGTCCAGAGAGGAAGGCTGGAAAAGCTGAGCCCTTCAGGAAGGGTTTGCAATGGGCTGTGCTGTGTGTGCAGTGGGAACCAGGCTCTGCTGCCTCTGTTCCATGCATCAGCTGAGCTGCACCTCCAGGGCCAGGACAGGAGGGTGAGACAGCCCTGCTCCTCTAATGGAAGCTCTGAACAGGAGGGTCTGCTCTGGATTTACCCCTGGAAAAGGCAGCTCTGCATTGCTCCAGCTGCAGTCACACACTTGGGCTGGACCTGTCTGTGGCCCCATGCTCTTACAACTGGCTCAGCCCATCACCTCTCCCCTTGGTGTAACTTTCACTTGGTTCTTCTCTCCCCTCACTAACTGACCAGGCTCTCTTGTTTCCAGCCCAGAGGATTATTCTTTTGTGGCCAAGCATCACACCCATCTGCCATTGCAGGTAACTCTCTAGACAAGTTGCACCTGCGTTCTTCCTAGACAGGTACCCTGGGTCCAGCTCTTCTTCCACCAAGGATCCTCCTGGGCCCTGGATGGTGCCCTGTGTGAGGAGGGTCTGGCCTTGCAGCTATTCCCTGCTCCCTATTGCCACCACTCCTGGACTCTTCCCACCCTACCAAGAGTGTAGTGAAGATCCCCCAGATCTGATTTGATCTCACCAGAAAAAAAGAAACCCACTCAAGCTTGTATCATCTAAAGAACAATGTTAAAACATTTTAGAATTGCACAATAGCTCAGTCTAATGACAACCTTTTCCCTTAAAGATAGATGTTGCCATTAATCAGGTGTTTGCTTGCTTTGCTTGAATAAGCCAAGCTCATTGCAAGAACAAAAGGGCTGCCACTAGACCAGCTTTTCAATTTAAACCATCTGCAGATTACAGAATAAATGAAATATTCAGCATATACAAATACTGTACAGAATGATATGATACAGACCATTTCACTTTCTTTCATCCCTTTCCAACTTATTGGCTTTTAAGTAATGGATAGACCTACAGCAAAAGCTCTGCTCAAATAAGAATAAACAAATACTTAAAGCACACATTACACATGGCGTTCTTATCCATCCGTAAAGGGTACAGAATTATTCTCTAAAGAATAGAGAGGGAGATTCTTAAACTCCTCCATGAGACCAGAGCATGGAACAGTGTCGGGGTGATGTTTGACATCGGGCACGTGTAAGTCACTAGCTGTTCTGGAGGTGAGCATCTGTATTTGATGTCAAATTCAAGACAGACCTTGATGATAGGACTGTACAACCCACTGTAACCTTTCCACCCTTTTCTGCTTGTTTTCCTCCTTTACTCTTTAACCACCTTAAAGATTGTCAGACAGTCTCTTTTATGTCAATTTTTCTGGTACTTCATCTTCTATAAGGTCTGCCTCCTCCTTGTCTCCTCTTACAGGTTTGTCTCCTAAACAGCTCTGTTGGAGGATACATTTCATCTCCTCATCAGCTTTCAGTCCAGCTTTTTTTCCTCCACTCTCAGACCTGTGAAACCTCGTTTGTGGCAAATTCATCCATGCTGGTTGATGACTCACAGATGCACCCTCTGGTCCAGACCTGCCTCTTGTTGAACAGCTCTGTCCTCTCACCTTCCCACACCCAAACATGAAGAATTCTTCTATGACACTTCTAGCAGACAGTGGTCATTCATCTAGCCTAGGTTCTAGCTGAAGTTTTCCTTCTCTCTCACACATGTTTGCAACACCTCTTTGCTTGGCTTGACATGTGCCATCCTGGGCAAGTAGAATCAGGTCAGAAAGCTGTTGCAAAGCTCTCTGTGATACTCCATGTCATCTCTCTCATCGAATCTCTGCACTGGAACCTGTTTCTCTGTCCTATGAAGCATAAGCTGCTTGTCATCACATAGAGGGCTCCTGGCACCCAGTCTCCGCTCTGTCTGTCACTCCCTCGCTGGTGAGAGGCGAGCTCCTGTCTCAAACGGCTCACGAAAGCAGTCTTCAGCACCACATTGCCAACTTCTCAAGCAATCTCTCTTATGATTCTCTTGTGCTGTCCCTTAGCCTGGGACATGTATTCAATAAGGCTCTGAGGGGCAACTTCATTATCTGTCTCTGTATCTGCTTGAAAGACTTTTTTTACCCCACAGAGTTATGATGGTCATCAGGCTGGTGCATTGCATCGCCATGTCCTGTTGCCCCCTTGAATCTCCAAGTGCTTGGACATGTGGCTTGCAGTCAGACTGGACCACCCCATCACCCTGCTTTTCCACTCAGGCACCGTATCTTTACTTAGAACTTTATTTGTGCTGGACCTACCACAGGACAGGAGCTGCAGAAATCAATGCAAGGTGGCTCCTGTGTGTATGGGACACGTACCCTCATGTAGGAAAATTGACATTCAGCCAGAAGAAAGCACCTAGGTTGCTGGTCCAAGTCCCTGCTGGCTCAGGGAAGGTGCATTACTCAGGGCCTTTGGGCAGGATCCATGCTGAGCCTGGCCAGGGAGCTGAGCCCCACTGCTCCTCACAGGACGCTGTTGCATCAGCTTGTTCATTACATACATTCTGGCTGATAAGTCCAGTCATTACTGACTAGTTTAACTCTTCTGCATCTCCATTCCTGGGAGACTGTCTTTCTCAGATATTTTAGTGCTATATACAGAATTCCAGGTGTTGATAAGGCCCATACAATGACACTTGTGATTTCCTAACACTTCAGGCGTGGGTCCTGTGCAGGTCCAGGGCATTAACTCCAAGTGGCTCCGTTCAAGGGTGATGAACTAGAGTGACACCTACACCTGAGCTCAGAGCCAAGGACAGGAACCAGTGAATGCCCCATCTCTGGAAACATTCAAGACCCAGTTGGCTGGGGCTCTGAGCCCCCTGCTCTGGTTGCAGATGGCCCTGCTCCCTGCAGGGGGTTGGACTGGATGGCCTTGAGAGGTCCCTTCCCACCCAAACCAGTCTAGGATTCTTTGATGTGACCTTATGCTTGGTCTAAGACCCCTTCCTCCCTGGCACAGGACAGTCCCCTGAGGCACATCCCTGTGGCCACAGCTGAGCTGATGTTTCATCTTTCCTGGGTATTGTCCCACAGTGTTCATTGCTATCAGCATTTGATATCAGCTGGAGTCAAAGTGCAAATGAGTCAGCCAAGCTCTTTCTAGGAACTTTTCTACTTTCTTACTTTTTAACACCCTTGAACTGAGGTTTTGATTATTTTTTTACTGCCTTTGAAATTGCAATGAAACATCGTTAAGTGTCTGAAATTAAAGTATATATATTTATTTAGAGGGTATTTGGAATGTTTATCTTTGTCCTGACAGACTCCTCTGATGCCTTCAAATGCGATGTCCATGCGATGCTTTTCTTGGAACTGTTGTCCTACACAATACATACTACACATATTAATTACACAGGAGTTCCTACAGACTCCTGGTTTGCAATGTGCTGCTGTCTTTTCTTAAGATACCACAGATTATCTTTTTCAGAATGGTACCAATGGCTGACATTGATTTGGAGTAAATTGTTCCTAGCATCTCCTACTTATGCCACCTTTTTTCATTCTCAGTCCATGTCCCAGCCATCTTAACCTCTCCATGTGTTCCTTCTACCCAGAGTCTCATCCCTCACATGCCACTCCAGATTTTCAGATCCTGCAGCCCAATGCCCCCAGGCTCTTGGCAAAAGGAGACAACAGTCCTTTCCATGATCCTTCCTGCCTGCCCTCCCTCCCGTTTGCCAGGCAGCCATCCTGTTCACTGACCCTCCCATTGACTCATTTCTCGAGTATAAATCATTCATTTCTAGCCACTTCCCACCCTTTTACCTTTTGATGTTCTCACTTGTATTGCTAAATTCTCACACACCCGCTTCCCTCTACCTTTGTGTAAAAGTACACAGTGGCTCCCTGCACTTTCTTTCTTTACTATTAATTGAATTTTTCTTTGCTACCTATGGGACCAAAGAATGTACCTTTCCTGGAATGTGTCTTTTCTCCTCCCAACACGTGTACTAGAGCACAAGTCCTGAACCATTTACTTCTCCCCCTTATCTTGTGGCATCTTCATATTGCTTCCTTAGGAGGGCCCTGATGGATCAAGTCTTCACATTACATCTTCACAGTGCATCAATCTTCTCTGATCTTTGCCAGCAGGCGTCTGGCGTTGTCAGCCCTTTGAGCTTTGTTCCTTAAAGTTAGTCCTCTTCTCTTGGTTACAGCTTCTAATGGGTCGCTCTGTCTGCTGTGATTTATGGTGTCTCCATAGAAGGTTATGAAAATGGCACATAAGTCCCTGAGCAACCCCATCCATCAGGGCAGAGTCACACTAATCACCTATTTATCTCCTGTTTAATAGACTCGCTACAGTGCTTGTTATGAATTCATTTAAATGGATGTACAGTGTCCCATTAAGTACTAATGGTGATGCGAAACATGACGAACCAAACGCTCTCCTAAAATTGCGAGATGTGCCCGGACAGCAAACTGCAGCACTGTGGCTACTGATGGATCCCTACTCCTGGGGCCTGTTTGTTTGCTTCCCTGTTAAGCCTTCATCCCCAAACTCTCATCACTCTGTGGTGGGGGCAGAGTGTGCAGCTGTACAGGCAAACTCACATTGTCAGTGTGCACAGCTGCCCTTGCCACGGTGCCAGTGGAGGGTTGTGTCCCCGATGCAGGGACATCACTGCTAGGACCTGGCAGAACTGCGTCCTGGCAGACGGTGGCCATTTCTAGTGCTGCTCAGGGCAGTGGCTTGTGCTCCGGAGTCTCGCTGTGCAGAGGATGGCACAGCCCAGCAGTGGTCACAGGGCTGGTGTCTTCGTGGTGGTCACAGGGCTGTTGTTTCTGCTGCAGAAGCCCTGATCTCCAATTGGGCTGTGACACACAGGAAAGGGCCAGGAGCTTGCACAGAGGCAGAAACACCCAGAGGTAGCAGCATCCCAGGGCTCACATCTCCTTCAGAGATGGCTCAGCTCGAAGGTGAGGTTCACACAGATACAGGTTCTTCCAACCCTGGCAGGGGGACCTCCAGCTGCTGGACACCACAGCAGCCCAGGCTGCTTGTCATTATACAGGTAGGCGACCCTCAGCAATGGGCATTCATCTGGACTCTCTGGGCTTTAAGGTCATGCAAAGGTGCTGAAAATGTTACCCAGCCTTCCTTAAATGCTTCGGGAAAAATGGAGATGTAAAAGAAGGTCTTGGTTGCCACCATGATAGTGACAGACAGTAACTGTTATTTGTGGGATGTTCCAGGATGAAGGAAGGGGGGAAAACAACCAGAAAAAAATTGTTTTAAATCTGCTCCAAAGTCCCAGAAGCATGAGTGCAGCCAAAGAGAGGAGTGTGAGTGCTAGAACTGAGCTGATCTGGAAGGGGGGCTGATAAATAAAGGAAGAAACTGAGTAGACTGTAACCAAGGAACCTAACTGAAGGGCAAGTGAGTCAAACTGTAACTGGGCATATGCAGATCAGGCAACCCAGTCTCATCCGTATAACCAGTCTTTCCATCTCCATCCGGTCTGTATGTGGAGACAGACTGGCCAACCCTGTACCTGCAGTGAAGGAGCTGTGCCTCCATGGACAGCCAGCCATGCCTCCTTGTTCTCCCTGGGGCTGTATCCTGTCCTCTGCTGCCCTGTAAGAAACAAAGCTCCCCTACTCTCTATGCTGGCTTCATGGCATTTACTCCTCAGCAATAGTGCATTCTCCTCTCCACCTCCCTTTCCCTGGCAGCCTGGACATTAAAGACATCTCTGGTGCAGCATCTGACCTTCAGCAGGGCCAGGCACAACCCCGTCTAATCACTCTGGGGTTGTGGGTGGCTGGACTGGCAGCTGTGACCATAATGGCCATGCTGCACCCGAGCACACTGTACCACAGCACCCCTTACACTGCCCTGGGTATCTCCTATCATAAGCCTCCTCCCTGCTCTCACCCTCAGGAGGTGTGGGTTTGTGGTGTTGAGAGGTCATTTTCTGTCAGACTTAATGCAATGTCCACACTCCAGTGATGTCTTAGAACACTCAGGGGAGGAAGCCTGATTTAAAATAAACAGAAACAAAGACTAGACTGCTACTCCGCTGATAAACAGGAGCAACTGGAATAAACTTGGTGAACCTATATGTGCAGCAGAGATGAGCTTTCATCCATGTTATACCACCTGCCTCTGCTCAGGGATCCTGCCAGGGTCATACAGACTGTACAGGAGTGTGTAGGGACTTGGGGGATGGACAGGAGGGACTCTCTCTCTTGTTCACATCAGAGATATATTTTCATCCTAAACAATTCTTTAATGTCTTCATACAGAGGCACACTGAACTAACAAGACAGCTCAGAAAGTTATTTACTCCCTTCCTCAGCTACTGCTAAGAACATCAGCCAAGCAGTTTGTCTAACTGGCGTAAAGGTGGTTTGAAGAATGGTTATGCCATGTGGAGCTGTTCAGAATAGCCCTGGAAGAGATGTCACAGTGAGCTCACTTTCTGAAGACTGGCATAAGCTTTGCAGCAGGTTGTGCCAAATGTCTTACTACATCATATTCATCTCCGCAATTCTAGGGTTAGTTTTATTTTGCAGGTGTGGAGAGGCATTTCCAAAATCAAATGAGGCTCCTAATCAGGGAGTAATGATTGTTCTTGGCACACTGCTTGATAGACAAAGACAAACTTTGGCGTGAGCTGCTGTGGTGCCAGCTCTGGTCAGCGACTCAGCAGCCTGTCCTGTCCAGCGCAAGACAAGAGATGGAGCTCCTCCAGCTTGTGTCAGCACCTTCTGGAGAGGTGCCTTGCTGCAGTGTCCTTCATTGCAGCTGCAGGTGCTGGGTACCACAGATGCTGCTATCACATCACTGCCTCACAACATAATGCATTTATTTCTGTGCAAAACAGCTCATGTGCCTTGTCACTTCAGTGATGCTTTTGACTCCATGCCAGGAGACTGCCTGCAGCCGGGTGCGGGTCAGCCAGCATGAAGGTCTCTGCTCACATCAGCCCTGTGCCTCATTTTGTGCTTTCAGGCAGAGAGCAGAGTTGGCCTCACCTGCCATCTGCTCTGGTGGGTCTCTTCCAAATGAGACAGGTTCCTGTAGCCCGGTGCTACCAAGAGGAACAGTGGTTTGTGTCTGACCTCTCCCTGGACCACTGGTGGGGACACTGCCTGCTGCCCAGCTGCTGTGGGGTACTTCTGGACTGGCTCCCACCACCCCATCCTGAGGCAGGAGGGAGGTTCTGAGGTCTTTAGGGGGAAGCTGGCAGGGAAAGCCTCTCTGAGGTGTTTTGAGGTAGAGCATGCCAGGACCCTCGGACGCTCAGAGAGCACCGGCCACGGTGTCTACAGCATGCAAGACATTGTGCTGGAGTGCAGAACATTGCTGTAAGGAGCAGCATGGGGGAACAGCACGCTTTTGATCACCACTGACAGTCCTGCCTCCAGGCAGGCTATTTCTCCAGGGAGGAAAATGCTGAATTTTTCTGGAAAGTCACAGAAGAGAGATACACAGTGCTCTTGGCCAGAGATTTTGCCTACTGGAAACAAATAATAATGTTCTGTTATTCTCTTTCTTTTAAAATAATAATTCAGGCTGAAAATCCATGGCAGCCTTTGTACAAAGGCAGAGGGAGTTCTGAGTCAGTCATACCAAGGGGCTCTCGGCTGCCATTGTACAGCTCCATGGATTTACAGCTGTGAGCACAGTCCTGTTTTTTCCTCCCAGCACTCGGCATGCAGCAGTGGTTGCCGGAACGCTCGCTTCTCCACTGTGCCTCATGCAGTGCACCACTTAAATTCTGTTGCAGGTGTGCAGTGTCTCAAGGAGATGCCTGTGGACACCATCCACCCTCCCAGTCCTGCTTGCTGGGGCTTTGCTGACAGGAGCTGCAGCACCAAGGACTGCTTTTTCCTCCAGAAAAGGCAGGCATTGATTCACTTTGCTCAGATTTTTTTTGCTTGACCACAGTTCTGCAGCATAGTGCTGCAGGGTGTAGGGTACCTACAGAAACATCCCTGAAGGTCCTGGCTGTGTCTGTGACTACCCAAGTAACTGATGTCTGGAGTGGGAAGGATGGGTCCAGGAGCTCCTTGCCTTTCTGTAAGCCCTGTTCTTTAGGAGTTTGGCCTCAGTATTTTGGAAAAGGGGAGCACAAGGGGTTTATGGCAAAAAGACATCTCAGTAAAGGAAGTGTGCAAAGAGCTAAGTCCTCCTCCTGTCATCAGCCTCTCTTGAGGGTGCCTCAGCCTGCCAGGATCATCTTTTGATTATGCAGAGCTGCCCTGGGCCCACAGCTGTGGCAAAGAGGGCAGAGAGGTCCCTAAGCAGGGCAGGTGCCACAGGGACCCTAGCACTGCAGGAGGGAGCTCAAGCCTCCAAAGACACTGCTTGTGATGGGCTTGTGCAGACCCAGGAGGGGCTGATGAAAGGAGAGGTGATGTATCACCTCTGCTCTCCCCTTTCCAGGCACTGGAAACAGCAATGGATGTACCTGTGATGATGCCAGAAGCCAGAAGCATCCAGCTCCTTTCACTGACAGCAAGTCTTTCCTCCCCAAACTTGGTGACTTTTACAAGGAATGTGATCTGGGCTTTGGTTCCCTTGGAAACCCCAGAGCAGAGGTCTCAGCATGAGACCATTTGGATGCCATCCAGAATCTTACCACCATGCAAAAGCGCACAACCAACTAACCAAAAAAGTATATCCTGATGTGAGATCACAGAAATGCTGTGATAAATGGTGAGGGAAGACAAGACTGATAACAGCTATTAATTTTTAGAATGGAGCCGCCTTTCACCTCAGGACTAGTGACAGAATTTCCCTGCGTATGTGCATGTGTTTGTAAAACTCTGATGTATTAGAGGCTCGTGTGCATTTAAAACTGCAGAAGTAAAATAAGGCTGGTTTAGATCAGCCCTTTGGGTGTGCCTCTGCTGCCAGAAACCACCTCAACAGTCCTGGCTGGGACTGAGCAGCCCCTGCCCTGGGAGCAGGGATGGTTTTGGTCCCTCAGCACCCAGCTGAAGGATCTTCCTGCTCATCAGAGTCCTCCACTGGTGAGGTGGGCACCTCTTCTGAGCCCCCTCTTTTCACCTCATGCACAGCACATGCACAGTGCAGACCCACACTCACCGGCACTGCCCAGGGCAACTGCTCATGGCCGCTCACAAAGATTTCCTCTAGTTCTTGGGCTCAGAATGTGACTAAATAAGGGCAAGTGGCAAGAGTACTTCATCTGATGAAATCCTCCGGCTGCTGGCAACAGCTGTCGTATGTGGTATAATTAAAAGAAATGTGTTGCCTGGAGTATTAATTAATAGGCAAATAATCAGCACTGTACCTGTGCACCTGAGCTCTCCAATCACACGCAGCAGCACAAGTGCTGGCCATGGTGTTTGAAAGCCAATGCTGCACGTCCGCATGTTACAGTGGTCCCTCGCTTATTGTGGTTTCATTAAAGGAAGCTGAGTGAAGAAATCTCATTGTCACAGATGCCAGACTTCTAAAATAATCCCAATTTTTTTACTGAGTGCAAATCAATTATAGAACATCTATGAAGAGAGAACATGAAGGGAAAAATTATGATTTTCACATTATTTAAGAACTACCCCCGCCCTTTTTGCCTTTGTGTCTGTCTTTCCATCTCCATTCCAAGAAAAGGGGGCTGCCTGCTGCTGCCCAGGGTTCAACGCCCCCAGGCAGCTCTGTCTGAGGCAGGCTATTGCTCCCCAAAATGTGCAGCCTGAAATACCAGGGAGGGTAAAACGCCACATGTTTTTGAGAGATCAGTGTGTCGGGTGAATCACAAACAAATTCACAGCTGCAATGAGTTTCAGGTGCAGTTCAAAAATGGTGTCCTTGAATATCCCTTCAAAGTGCAAGTGAACAAGTTAGCACCATTTCCCTGGGATGAAGCCATCACAGGCTTCACAGTTCTTGTGATGGGAGGCTGAGCCCAGGTGGACAAGAGGAGCTGGGGTATCCGCAGGGGTACGAGTGAGCGATGTGCAGGAGGAGACATTGGTTAGTGAGTTGGCCTGGCCTCATGCAGAAGGTCCATCTGGCCTCACAGCACTCCATGGGCAGGGCAGTGAGGAGAGGCCGTTTTCCACACTGTAATCTGCTTCTCACCACTCCACGCTCAGGGTAAATGCTCTCCTCATTTCAGGTTAAAGGCTCTCAGTGGAATTTTCTTCCATGAATTTGTCTCATTGATTTCTCAGTTACCTATACTTTTGGTTTCTGTAACAGTCTATCTCAGCAAAAAAAGCAACATTTATTTACACTTTAATGTTGTTGCTTTAGAACTGTCGCCTGGCATTTTTATTTGATCTTCCCAGTTCTTGCCCAAAGGAAAGAGCAAGGACATATTCGCTTTCTCCATGCTGGTTACTTCTTCCAGACCTCTAGCACTTCCCTGCACTCATTTCTCTCTCACAGTTCGAAGAGTCTTGTTGTATTTTCATGTTACTTAGTACTATTCTCTGTTCCTTTTTTTGAACCACTGATTAATTTAGGCTGGGAAGGACATCTGGAGGCCTCTGTTCCAACTGCCTGCTCAAAGCAGGGATAGCATCAGTCAGATCAGGCTGCTGTACAGCCTGGTTTCATCTATCCTGTATTCCACCCTTCCTGCTTTGGCTTCTGTGGTGCTTGCGACAGACTGTGCTGGAGTCACTGCTAAAATCACTGCTAAATGGTGCCCACTGCTCACTGGTTTCCCCTCACTGACAGAGCTGCCTCCTCACAGAGATCTCTCATGTTGTGCCAGCGTAACCTGCCTTTGGAAAACCTGTGCTGAGTATCCCCAGGCCCCCAAGACATCTGGGCCTGGCTGCTGGCCGGGTTTGCTCCATCACCTTCCTGGGATCTGAGGGGAGGCTTCCCAGGCTGTGGTCCTTGCCTTCTGAAGACGGGGCGATGCTTGCCTCTGCTGCCAGTGCTGTGGGCTGTGCTGGCTGCTGGCACCTTTCAGTGAAGCTGGAGAGCAGCACTGAGAGGGCACGGCCACTTTGGCTTTGGCTTGTCAGATGCATAATAACATAGCGTTACTTTTAACAGTTTCTGGCAGGGAACTTTCTTTTCAGCAATTTACAAGCACCAAGTTGACATTTTCTTACTTCTGCTATAACTCCAAGTTGTCATTCCTGAATGGCAGTGATCAGCTTTCACGGCTCATCGGGGTCTCTGTGCAATTCAGATTGTATCCTGCATGTCCATCATTTTAACGTTTGTCAGCACTGAATTTCACCTGGCACAGCTGCTCAGAAGTGCTGGGATGCAGGATGCTGTGTGACCATGATTGCTCTGTTTGTCCATTTGTGTCTTCCATCAAACACCCCTGGAAGGCTGGTTGGGGAGGTCAGTGACTCCTGGCTACCCAAACAGGTGTGGTGACCTGTCACCCTTCCAGGATGGTACCAGGGGACATGCAGTGACAGCCCACCCTGTGCCCACCAGGCAGGGGCTGTGGCTGCTGCTGGGAGCTTGATAACAGGGGTGTTGGGATGCAGGGCAGCTTGGGTCTGGGGAACAGGTCTGTTCCCAATGTCTGCTTATCAGCAGGGTTGGGAAGCATTTGCCAGATTTCAGTGGCTGCTGCATTCGCCTTGCTCATGCTGACAGAATAAATGCTGTTATACATTATAAAAGTTGCAAGCACCCAGAAGCACTCACTGTCCTGTCCAGTACTTGAAAATTGTGCTGTTACTGATGTCAGAGAGACCCAGCCTGAGCTGACTCTCCAGCAAACCTGAGTGGGACACATCAGGTAGGGATGGAGGAAACCAGTGAGCTGCTCAGGTGAAGACTCCTGCATTACCTGGCCATGGCATCCTTCCCATTAGCCACTTACACAAATTAACTGTGACAGTCAATGAGAAACTCATCCATTTTTGAGACAGCCGTGCTTTAGGAGATTTACCCCACTTAAGAAAGAAGGGCTGGATATTCATCTTGAAGTAAGCATGAAATGCGTTGAAAGACTTCTCCAGGCAAGGGTGAGCATCCTGTGGTGTAGGGTAGATTTAAACACTTGTCATTGCAGAAGAACTGAGTTGCTCCTTTTGAGCAGTACTGTGTGTCATTTAACAGACCAGGATTAAAAAAGACCTAATACAACCCCCCTGCGAAGCAGCATGCTGAGCTGCTGGCAGGACTGTTGTCTGGTGGAGTCTGCTGTGGGACCCCAGGAGAGCTGCCCAAGGAGGAGCAGTCCAGAGCTGAGATGCTGAGGGAAGCTCCGGGATTCCAGGAGATGCTCACGTGCTCCGGCCGGCTGTGACACACTCTCCATGCAAAACCCACAGTGCTTCTGCCAGGGGCCGAGTTAAAATCCAAAGCAGTACAGGTGCAAGCCCCAAGCTCTGTTTGGTTTTTTTTCTGTCTGGGCTTTAGCAACCAAGAGAAGAAAATGAGAGATAAAAAGAGCTAGGATTTTTTCACAGTGCTTGAGAGGGATTTTTCCCATTTCAGGCATTTCAGGGGTATGTATTTCTGTTATATCCACATAGCAGATGGCTTATCTGTACCATAACGTGAGTAGCTTTCTTCCCAGATTTGTGACCATTTATTCAAAAGCAGTTTTCTGAAGATTTGCCCTGAAATCCATGTGTGGAGTCATGGAGCCCAGGCATAAGTGTGCCTGTCTCCCCAAGGAGGTGTGGAGCTAGCTGGAGGGGCCACATGGGTGCAGAGGGGCCCTGCATCCAGCTGGGGCAGCACCCTGTGCAGACAGGGCTGTCGGAAAGGTGCCATGTGCACAGGGCACAGATGGCACATCTGCAGATGGCATACGTCTGTGCTCGAGCACTGGGGAGTTGGGCAACCCCTTGCACTGCTGTTGCATTTATAGAATGTTTCTAATAAGCCTGGAAGCTTGAAACAAAGCGGCTTGATTCCAGCAGCCTTTGTGCCACGCTGAAGAGCTCACACACACTGGAGTCTGTCCGGGGTGATTGCCACAATGGTTTTTGCAAAATATTTAATTAAAGCGATTTCTGGGCAACTTCTTCAAATGGCTTCACTTCCCCAGCCCATGGGCATTCACCAGGCAGAATCATGGAATCATTTAGGGATTCGTGGTGGGTACTGGACAGTTGAGGCTAAGCACAGAAAAGCTTTGGAGCTTTGAAGAGCAGAAAGAAGGCAATAAATGAAACTGAAACTTCTGAATGTTGTTTTGTTTTACAAATTTTAGCTGATTTAGTACTTGAAATTTCCTACAAAGCTTTGATAAACTTTTGCTTTCAGTAGCTTCCTGTCATCACCTATGTGTGTTTCTCAGACCTGCCTGTATTTTCTCTTTATGCCTTATAGAGTTGTGGAGTCAGGCAGAAACTACAAATTAAACAAAAGCTCACAGAAGGAAAGAGGGGCATTTAAAATGTCTTCCCAGATGCTCAAAAGGATTATGTAAAACCTAAACCCAATCTAATCCGAATAGTTTTTTAGATATTTTTTAAGAGTAAAGAGTGCTTTTTTCTTAAAATGTTGGGATGTTTGGAGATTTTTGTTTGTTTGTTTGTTTTGAATCTTCCCGGTGACGAAGGATACCTCTGGTTGTGGTAACGGGGAAGGGAGCTGATTGTTCTGACCAGGAACAATCAATGTGTTCAACAATTGACCCTACCCTTTCTCATGCACATGGACCAAACTGCAGCCCCAGGCCCAAGGGATGAGCACAACCTGAGCTCCCCTGGACACCCAGGGCTGAGGGACAGCAGGTTCTTGGATCTAGTGCCAGCAGGCACCGGAATGCACCTCCCTGTTCTCTATCCTTAAAATGGTGTCAAGTGAGTTGGTGATAAAGGAACAAGAACTGGTCATTGACACAAGTAGCAGTTAATCTTTTTCTGCTAGCTTTCGAATGGCTAACGGACACAAATTTTGGTCTGGCAAGGAAAGTACAAAAATGCACCCACTCTTGTAAAGTAGTTAGCAGCTGCATTTTGAAAGGAACTTCTCCCATTTTGAACTCTGGTAAAAAGATCACCAGAAGTAAGCAGTTTGCACTGGCCACTCTCACAAGCCTGTTCTCTGGCTTTATCTGTTGGCATCAAGGCTTCGTGACTTGCCCCATCTGTATCATTCCCACTTGTTCGGTGGCTTTTAGCCAGGTTGGTTAATCCTTTCTGTTAACTTCCTTTAGATTGAACAATTAGCTGCCTTAAATGCCTTGTCCCGTACTAAGACACTAGCTGCAGCTGGTGAAAGATGACTGATTGCAGTAGCTGTAGGCAGACCCCATGCTGATTAACAAGCCAGATGAAAATAATATACTCTTTAGCCATTAGAATTATTAATAGTAGCTTAGCTTTCCTTTCTTGGGGCATTTAACACTCTAGGATTTAAAGATTAGCAAATTGTGAGAGCAAAGCTTTTAGCTCATAGTGGACTCCAAGTGCCACCTCCCTAGATGGAAAGGGGCTATGCGCGTGTGTTCTTTTTGAGACCCTGTAGCATTTGGTATTTCAGTAGCAGTTTAATTTCTAAAACAGCTCCTGAGAACCTGGAGCAGCACTGGCTGCTGAGAGGGGGAGCTGGAATGAATGGATGGGCCACGTTCAGGTCACTGACCTGGAAGATTCTGTGCTGGCTTTGACAAGTCCTGGGGCAGCTCTTCCTCATCTTTGTCTTACCCAGCTAGCAGTGAAGCAGGGTAAGGAAGAATATCAGGCTCTAGTATGTTGGGTTTTTTTACATTTTCATGTAAGATATGTGTAAAATATTCTGGCTGTACTAATTACATTTTTCAATAGCAAAAACTTTTGAAATCTTTCCAGTACAGAGAAGGCTTGGGACAATATAAAAGATGGCCATGAGTATTGAAGCTGTCAGCATGATGCCACAGGCTGGAATATTTAATCCTGCAGTTTTAGAAATGTGTGTCAGGTTAAGGGTGTGAGTGTGACATTTCCCTGGCAGAGCTCAAGGGCTTGCACTGACCAGTTTTCCAAAGTCAAAAAGCAGGTTTAAGAGTTCTGCCCTGTGCCCAAAGAGAGGGGTTCCCTGTTTCAGAGCCTGGTTAAGGACTTAGGCTGCGACAGTTTAAACCAGGTAGTTTTGATTTATTAAAGCAACAGATACAGTAGGTTTGGAATTGCTGTGGATCAGTGTACTGACTGTGAAAAGGATAATTGAGCTTGAGTTAGTAATTCCTGGGTAACATCCAGTACAGACGGGGGCAGAGGCCTGTGTAGTGGTGCTAATAGATATAGTAATGCTAGAAAAAGGTATAGCGTATAACGAAGGTGCAATGCTTACTGNCACTCCAGCCCCTTCCCCAGCTCCATTGCCCTTCTCTGTCCACGCTCCAGCCCCTCAGTGTCCTGCTGGGAGTAAGGGGCCCAAACCTGACCCCAGGATTTGAGGGCCAGCCTCCCCAGTGGAAAGTACAGAGGCACAATCACTTCCCTAAACCTTGCATCAAACCTTGCATCACTTAATTAGCAGATCGTAATTAGTAATCAGGGACACCTGAACAGAAAAAGCCAAGGACCTCTTGTCTGCTTCTCCTTGATGAATCCTCATGTCCTATGTGCCCATCAATCCACTGAGTCACACATGTCACTAAAACACCAGGCCTGTTGGTGGAGACAGGTCCTGACTGGGTGGTCACGGCAGCTCATACTTCACACTTCTTGTTTTCAACAAAGACTGTTTAGTGACACAGGCTGCGATTCGCTGTCAGAAGCACTTTTCTAAGGCACTCCCACCCACTTGCCCTCGGTCGCAATGCGCGGTGACTGAACACCCAGTGACACGCCTCTGCAGGGAAACAGAAATGCAAGGGAAAATGTCATTAACTGTCATTATGTGGTTATGAACTGCAAGGTCTGCAGCTTCCACAAGGACACATTGCTGATCAGGAATGAGACCATTGAGGAAGGTTCTCATTTTGTAGGGCTTTTATCTAGTTACACTAAGCTCAGTTTCTCTGATGACTAAAATATAATTGAAGGAAGTGCTCCTGTCAGTAAGACTGATGCTAAAATACTCCCAAGCTTTAGAAGTGTTTTATTGATTTAAAAGAAAGAAAGAAAAAAACCCACTAGTGGAACTGGGGAGATGAACAGCAATTCTTTTGTCTGAGTTTAAACTTGTGCTCTGCTGTGGCTGAGGCTCCTCCTGTTTAAAAGTCTGAATTAGCAGTTCAGGTTTAGTTCTGGTAATAAAGTTTTTTAAATAATAGTAATTGTTCAAGCCATTCATAGTGCAGGTTCAGCTCAGCTTCCTGAAAAGCCTTTTGTGCAAAACCATGTATGGAGAAATAGCAAAGGTTTGCTTTTCCTAGCAGAATGTGCTGCACAAAGGAGCCTTCAAAGCCTCCTACACCAGTGAGATCATGGAAGCAATCTCAGCTCCTGCAGAAAGTGCACAGCAAGGGTAGGTACTGGTGTGACCCTTGTGCATTTGGAAATGGGAAAGGATTCGCTGAACATTTCCTCCAGAGAAAAGGAGGCCACTGTTCCCTTTAGAGACCCATTTTATTTCTGAATTACTGTGCTGCAGAATGTGACCCAGTATTTGCTTTAAGATATCAGAAATTTATTTTCTTTTCAGTGCTCTGTGAAATTTGAAGTTCTCCTTTTCCCATTCACCTTGTGTAAAACTGGTATTAGCTGCTGTCTCCCAATGCTATTGTAACCTGCTTCAAAGATAAAAGACATTTCTTCCCTGGTACATTGAATTCCAGTGTTCACTGACTATTTCTGGCAGAGTATTCAAGGATATTATTTCATTTTGTTTTCTTAAAGAGTTAAGGAAAAACATAGTGATGTGCTCATGGCCTAAACTGAGCTAATCTCCGTGATTTCTCTATGCTTCTCAGTACCAATTCTTCTTCCTGAAATTGGGTTTCTAAAACCTGTCAGTCTGGGACCCGGGTGTGCACAAGAGGCAGGCGGGACAGCCCCGCGGCAGGGCACTGGGGCTAGCAAAGCACACCACTGGCAGCAGCTCTCTTCTGGCCCAACCTGGTGATTTCCTTGGTACCAGTTCATGACCAGTAGCTTGTGGTGGGGATGGGTTGATGCCCAGCAGCATCAGTGACAAGCTGAGGAGCAGAGCCAACAGAAAGTTGTTTGCAGTTTTACCCCTTCCAGCTCCTGAGAGAGTCACTTGAGGAACAGTCCCCAGGACCCCTAGGGATGGTGGTGGGAGAGCCACGCTGCCAAACCCCTTCCCGGGCAGGTCTCACTGGGGTGAGTGGCAGCACCGGCTGAGGTCTGGTGCAGGAGAAGGCCCTGGGAGCTGCTGTGACTCCCCCAGTGCTGCGCAGGGCTCTGCCCACTGTCGGGTACTGGCAGGTCTGTGCTTGCTCCTGTTCCTGGGGCTGACATGGAGCTGCAGGCTGGGTGCTGCCCACCATCAGCACTGCCAGCCTGTCCTCACAGAGCCTGAGGAACCCAGCCTTTCATATTTTACAGTCTCCAAGTGCTGAAAACAATCTCCAATACAAATAATCTATCTGAGAACTTTTCAGAGACAGATTTTCAGTTGTTTTCATTCATTCTAAAAACAAAAAAATGACAAATGGGAGAAATTTGCTCATCTGCGTAGGATTCTCATTCCTGCTCTCATCAGCCCCTGCCAGGGAGGCAGAACACCCATTTCAGAGTCAGCACAGGCCTCTGGGACTGGCAGAGTTTATCTTTCCCCATGATACCTCCTTTTATCACAGCCAGAGCCATAGTCACTCAACGTGAAGATCTGTTCCTCAGTCTGTGCACAGTGCTCATCTCTGTCAAAGGATCTTGGCTGGAGAAGGTTGATTTTGATTTTTACATGAATTGTATCAGCCAGAGCCTGAACATACTGACTCAGTGGGCTCATTTTTTATCATTCTACTTCCTTTGCAGAAATGCTGATAATGATGGTTTCTTCTAAGCCGGAGGAGGGGCACTGGAGGGGGAACATCTCCTGCATTCTGTACAAATCTTAAGTGACTCTTGCTGAATGCAGGTGATGAAATAAGGCCAGCAGCATAAGCAAAGACCAAATAAGCATAATTGACAAGTGCTTGATGCTTCATGGTGCTTTCTGCCACTGCCAGTTGTATGTGGCTTGCTCTTTAGCAAGGTGTGGGGAGCCACAGGCATGAATGCCACACCAAGCATGGCAGACGGTCAGCTCAGCTTGAAACTTGGTTAAAAACTCATGAGAACCAAGCGCTTTTCTCAGCGTGGCCCTAATTCATCAAGCGCATTGAAAGAAATAAAATATTTCTCTGGAACTTAGGAAGAGCCCCAGAAGTCATAAATATTTGCCCAAGTCTGAAACCCACAATCATATTTACATCCTTATAGTTTGCTGAGAGAGCACAATGTGAGTTTGATCCAATCTAAGACAGACACTGAGCAGTCTTCAGTGTCTGCTTTCTAGCAGAGAAAAATTGGAAGGTTTTGATCAAGAGAAATGACCAATATGGCAAGAAATGATCAGTAATACCAGCTGGACATAAATCACCTTCAGAAACACGAACTTCTCATCTCCCCATTTTCTGATTAGCCAGGGCACAGGTGAACTGGACCAGGACAACATTCCCTGTAACCCTCACAGAGGTAGAGGCAGGAGCTTTCCCGTGCACAGCCAGTGAGCAGCGTGGCTGCAGAGAGCAGGACATCCCACTCTGTCTCGGGTTATCAGGCTAGTTATGGGCCGTTGTCTGATGCCAGAAGCTGTTTTTGGCCTACCGGACTTATGTCTATTTTCCTAAAAATGTGTGACAATAGTTTATTAGTGGATTATCTTCTCCTAATACCAGTAAATTTCCCTTCTCCCTCCCTCCATGAGTGCAGTCCTGGTGATTTTATTCTCAAGAATAAAACCATTCTATGGATGAAGATTTCATCTCTGGCTGAAGAGGGGAGACATGAGACAGCACAAAGAACTGGGAGGTGACACCAGGTCCAGGGAGGCACTGTGCAATGAGTATGTGGAGGAAACAAGCCTCTAATTAATAGGATTAGCTTTGTGTGTGTCAGCTTTCTACAAGTATCCCACTTAATGCATGTATACATGAGGGTGCTCATAGAAACAAAGAATCTTCAATTAATATTGCTGGGTATTTTTGAGATGGGATATTCTGAATTCATAATCTTGAATATTCATATCTGTGAACTGTTCTTGAAAGTTCTTTGGAGCCTGATCTAAAATAAGCTGAAGGATGGGTACATATTGCTTTCCTTCACAGAGGCAAAAAGGAAATAGCACTAATTTACTCTAGACAAGTCAGATTCTGTAAGTATAGAAGTTATTGAAGACAGTGAAATTATCTGGCAAGAAAAAAATATCAGGAATATTTAAGGAAACTGACCTCATAACCAGAAATCTGAAAGCAAGGCGCAATATGGACATAAATGGGTGCAATATAAAGGTTTCCATCAGCCTGAGCTGTTTAAAAGCCTCCTAGTGTTATATGAATGTAGATTAAGTAATGTCAGAAAGGCATCTTTGGATACATTATGCCTGTGAGCTTTTCGTGCATTAACCCTGCATCATTCTGGGAAGATTGTTGTAAGACATGTCCGTTTCATTTCCTTAGCTCTTTATCGGCTCCCAGATAGAGCCTGACTGAAGTCCTGGGTCACTCTTTCCTGAACTTCAAGCAAATGAAGAATAGAAACATTGTGTTTTGACCCAGCTGTTGGCTCTCATGCTGCTCTTTGTGCTCAGCTCTACAGAGTGGAGCTCTCAGACACAAGTATCCCAGCATTGCCCTTGGCCTGCACAGTCTGCACTCAGTGAGCTCCACATTCACTGCTCAGAAACCCTGTGCTGTTCCTGGTATTTTACACACCATCCCCAACCCAAGTTCATCATCTACCCGAAGACAAAAATCACAAAGATGCACATGCATTCACGGTCCAGGTTTGAGTGAAGCTCAGCACGGGAGTGCTGCTCAAATGACTTCAGAAGATAATTTTCTGGCAAAGTCTGTTTAGAGGGAGGATGGGAAAATTTGCTTTCACCAGACCTGAGAGGAAGGGGTAATACCACAATAAATTTTCTGCAGATGAAAATGGTTTTCCTGTGATTTGTAAATGTGGAGTAATTAATTATGCAAATGGGTCTGGAGTTACAATATGTGCAATCTGGCAAATTATGGGACTCTCAGATCTCAGCTGAGTGCAGCTCTCACCTCACAGTGTTAGAGCTTGTTTTGGGGGTCATACTGGTGTTCTCACCTCCTTGTGGGAAGACTTACTGAAATATAAATCTCAGGCTTCATCTCTTATCTCACTAATCAGAAGCTTCTGGCAGTGGGATGAAGCTGTCTTTGCAAGCTAATCATATTGTTATCTTGATTGGCAAGGCTACAGGCAACAGATGAGATCAAAAGAATGCAGGCAGCTGAACGCTTTGATCCAAGCCTTTTCTCTCTACCACCAGTGCAGCCATCATGGTGCCTGGGGAGTCCTGCAGAGCATCCTGCTCCCACACCTCCACCTGCAGTGGCTGGAAGCCAGAGCAGGGCTGCAGGGTGTCCAGTCTCCCCTTAGGGCAGCAGGAATCACACCACATTGACAGGCAGCTCTGACTTTGCTTGCATCCTGTTATTCCTGCCAGGGGCCCACAGGGCTAGGGGGGAGCTCCCAGGGTCTCTGGCTCCACCTCATCCATCCCAGTGAAACCCTGGCCAGCTTTGCCCACAGCAGCTCTGCAGGGACAGGGCAAGTCCAGACTGATGCCCCAGGAGTTTGAGAGGGAACATGTGCCAGCTCCCACTGCCAGTAAGAATGTGTGACCTGACACTGTCTGTCCCCACAGGGAGAAGCACAAAGCTGGATTCTGCATCCAAGTAAAAGTCAGTTAATTTGTGTGGCCACCTCCTCCCTGCTTTCTGGAAATATATCTAAAATCTAAACATAATAACAATATGTATTTTCTCATTTTTCATGCTGGAATTGATAGTCCAGTGAAGAAGGTCCGCATATTAATCATGCACCATTGGAGGGCACGACAGGGATCACCCTGCAAAAAGTCAACATTCAGCAGCACAGTTTAAGGGATCAATAGATCTCTTCTTCCACAAAATGTAATAAAAGTGTATGAAAGATGACAGGTTATTCACAAAAAAATAGCAGAGTATGCAATTTTAAAGCTAGCTGAATAATATTTGACCTCAAACTTACAATTGTTTGTCAAGCCACAAAGTTCTAATGGGAACTGAAGTGAGGGTCTGTGGAGGCACCTCTGAGGATCTGACCTGCAGAGCAGATCCTGCAGAGGCAGCAGCAGTGCTCTCAGTAACGCCTTGTGGAGAGGAGCAAAGCAAAGTCTGTGGCAGGGAGATGCAGCAAGGGCTGGCCGAGGTCAGGCCTGGGCAGTTCTGCACAGCAGCTGTGCCACCCAGAGCACTCTGTGATCTCCAGAGGTCCCTTCCAACCCCCACCATTCTGTGATTCTATGAAATACTCTTTTGAAATAAATCTTTTATAACAATTAATTCAAATCTCCCAGCCAAAGTTAAGCTGCTGGAGTCTCACAGCTGAAAGTGAAGTCAGTTCAGACACGATTTGGGAGTTCTCTGCCCACAATTTAGGTGAGCCCAAAAGTTGTGCTGGGGAGCAGAGATCACCAAGCCCTTCTCACCCACAGAGACCCCCAGCTCTGGGTGGCACAGAGGCTGTGCAGAACTGCCCAGGTCTGACCTTGGGCAGTAATAAACCCAAATAATGGGACTCAATGGCCCACAAGGGCCCATTGCTGTCCCCTGGAGAACTGATTGTCCACCAGAACACCAAGTTCCCTCTCCATGGGGCTGCTTTCCAGCAGTTCTACCCCTAACCTGCACTGGTTAATAATTTATTTATTAATGATCAAAAAACAAAGTGAGGACAATGGAAGAACAGTGGGAGCAGTGAGATGATCATAGAATGGCAGGGGTTGGAAGGGACCTCTGGAGATCATCGAGTCCAACTCCCCTGCCAGAGCAGAAACACCCAGGGCAGGCCCCACAGAAGCAGATCTAGGTGCCTATCCCCCAGGAAGGGAGATATTGCCACATGGGGCTTCAGGGTTTGGGAGACCAAGTTCAGCTTCTCTTTCCTGATCACCTACTGACAGGTTTGAGGGACTGAAATGTCCATTCACAAAACTGAGTGTACTTTAGAGTCTGACAACATCTGTCCAAGAAAAGATGTTCCCCTTACAAGTTGCCTTATTGGCTCTTGCACTGAGAGGAACACAGACAATCAGTGCCACGTCTCTGGAGAACAGAAGGGACACGTTTCCTTGGCAAAGCTCCCCACTGCCTCTGTGCAAACTGTCCTCAGCATGAGGAGCTTCATCCCATCACACTGATGTGCCCAAAGCCACCCCCCACTGCAGGAGCTTGTCCAGCCCCAGGGCTTCTGCCTCCCTCACCTTCTCCTCCTGACCCCCCTGGGAGGTGATGCCTGTCTGTGAGCTGCAGCCCCTGTGCCCCGCTGAGCTTCTCTGCCCCATGCTCCAACCCCAGCACTTCTTCCCTTACAGCTGAAACTCAGCTCCCCTTCTTACCAGCCTAAGCCCTCCACGGAGACCCCATCTTGCCCTACAAGGGACTAGAGATGCAAGGGACCTGTCTCCATCTGCTACCCTTCTTCTGCAGCTCACTGTTTTTCCTCTGTGGCACAGAGAGAAATTTCTCACCTTCTATTCTCCTCCTCTCGCCCGGTCACACTGGGACAGATCTCTCACTGCTTTGCTTTTGCCGATCCTCTACCAATGCCCCTTTGCCCTTCACACTCTGAGTTTTTTTGCATTAAAATAACATGCTTTAATCCCCTTCCTTTTAAAAATAATCCCATCCCTAGACCTATTTGCCTATTTCAGCCTATTATAGCTGATCCTGCTCTCATCTGGAAAATTATTTACCCACACTGAGCAGGGCCTAAATACTTTTGGTGGTAACTCACAATAACCATGCACTGAAAGTTCTCCCAGTGAAATCTCTAATGAACTGTTCTCAGGTGAATCTGGGTGTTGGGAACCGTGCTGCAGCCCCTGGCCAGAGACCAGTGGGTTGTCAACACGTCAGGGCTAGAGCTGCAGCCTCAGAGCTTTCATTCATTCAGAATGAAATTTGTCTAAAAAAAATCAGGCTCAAAACCTTCTCTTTAAGCAAATGTTGGAACTTTTTCAGCTCCCTAATCTTTTTCCCTGTTTTTAGAAACAAACTCAGCCCATTATATTTTATCAAATTTACATACAGTTTCACTGCACATGAACTTGGATTTCTGTAATTAACGAATTGTTTCATAAAGAAAAAGACCAGATATAGTCAGGAGATCTATGAATGTTTTGGGTTTGTTGGTTTGTTTGGGTTTTGTTTGTTTGTTTTGTTGGTTTGGTTTGGTTTGTTTTTTGTGTTTTGTTTGTGGTTTGGTTGTTTTTTTTTTAATACAGCATTGTTGATTAAAACTCTGCACCTACTGCCAAGTTACCATTTTGTGGAGGTAGACTGTGGAACTTTTCTACACAGACCAGAGACTATCTGGTGTTCACACACTATCAGGGTTATTTATTTTGTACTTCAGTCTGAGGGTAATAGGACTGTGATCCTTTAGCAATACAGAACTTAGATGTTGCAGGGTTGGGGTCAGGCGTAGTGGGCAGCTGGTCCTACACCACTGGACAAGTCCTTCTGATGGGCAGGAAAATAATGAGGACTCAGGCAGGGTCCATGTTATTTATTAGAGATGCTCCTGTAACTCCTGAAGCCTCTTTTGCAACAGTTGGCTGAACCATTCCACATTTGCCAGGCTGGCCTAAAGGCAAGGAAGAAGAAAGTGGGGGTCCTGGGCACTTCCATTCCTGCTGGCACAGTGAAAGACATCCAAAAAATACACTCCATCCTTCACAGACTGCTGGCCTCAGAAATTGTCCAGGAGATGCAAACAATAAACGGCAGGGCTCAGCTGCTGAACATTATTAAACATAATTGAAAGAGAGACAGAAATGCAAAGAAATCATCAGCACTCACCACTAGTCTTCTATTTTTATTATTTTAGTGGATAGCTCAGTATAAAATAAAGTATTACCTGGAGGTTTCATGGTAAACTGAGGAAAAACTACAACTACGGCTTGGATTGTTATGGCATTCAACTTTAATAGTAGATACTAATGAAAAAGTGAAATTAATTGCACACTAAAGGTTGCACTTGACTTAGATGAAGTGGATGCAGATAAAGTGTTTCTAGTACATCACTCAGTCCTGAGTACACAGTAACAGGAAATCAATTAGTCTCCACCAACATTTGTTCTTTCTAGTGTGAAACAATTTTAATTAACTCATTGTGAGTGGTCAGCCACAGCTCTCTCTGGAAGAGCTTTACAGATTTAATGAAGCACCATTCTTTCTAAATTTATGTTGGAGAAGTGACAATGACAAATTTTGAAGCTGAATTATTTGGCATATGTGACTAGTTAACAGAATACCTTCCTCATCCTGAATATTTAATTCCTGCCCTGGTATTTTTCCCCAATTAAGCAGGACTCTCCTGACCAACTATGCGTCCAGGAGCAAGCACACCACTGCCATTTAGCAATAAAACCATTCGTACACGAGACAATCACTTCAGTACAGGTCATAGCCATCTAATATTAATTTCTTTCAACATTCTTTAAAGCATTTGAAACAAATCAGAGCCACACACAGTTCAGGGCAGAGCCTTTGGAGCAGACAAAACAAGATAACAGATTGTGCCTGGAGTTATCTCACATGAGCTCACTGGAGCTGGGGTCCCTGCCAGATGCAGGAAACACACTCATTCTGGTCCAGGCAGCAGCAAGCATGTGGAGAAAAACTTGAAGTTTTTGGATTCCTGATTAAAATAAATGGTCCTATGTCTGCTGGTCACTATTTGAGAACTTAATATCAGCCTGAGAAAGTGCAGCAGGAGAGGAGCTGGGCAAAGGGGGAAGCTCCCTCTGAAAGTGCTTGTTTTCTTTTGTGTTAGTTTTCTCAGATCATTCCTATCTCTGAGTTTTCTGATCTCTAACAGATGAGATTTTGGTACATAGGGAGAAGATAAGACCAATTCTTGATAGTTGTACTGCACACTGCAAAGAAATAGCTGTGGAAAAGCTCTGAAGAGAAGGAGGAAGAGCAGGTGAGCCTGTCCTCTTAACCTTTGCAGCTCTGAGATGCCAGCAGAGGCCCTGTGCTCCCCTAGGCAGTGGAGCTGTTGAACACACCGGTGCTAGTAACTGCCTGACAGCCTTGCCCATGGCTGCACGGGAACCAGGGCATGAAGTTGCTGAACGGAAAGGCTTGGCTTATTTTGAACCAAGTGTTTATACCTTTCCGTTTTGCCAGTCCTCATGACCCTCACCTGCATCACCTGCAGGAGCTGCCTTGTTCCTACCTGAGCCACACAAGTCTCACCACACTGAGGGCTCCCATTAGGACCCATGAACCATTTCTCTGAAACTGGTATAATTTGGTGCCCATTTAGGCACAGTCAGAGGTTTCATGGTTATGAAAGTGGGAGCACTGCACAGCTGCTCCAGCTCAGGGAGAGGGAGGTGTATCTGAAGCTCCTTTATACTTTTCTAATGGCATTGACTCTTTAGTACTAGCAGTAGTCCTTCAGCCAGCTTTATCTTCCATGGGTTATCACCCTTTGGGAGGTCTGTGCTGGGAGACCAACACTGTGCTTATGCACAGGAAAGAGACATGCAGCTTCACAGTAGATTCATTAGCCCATTTCTACATTTGTGATAGGAACATTAAACAAAATACTGAATAATTCAACCCCCTGCCATCACGGGCATCCACTAAGCTCCCAGTGGAAGGCATGTGGTTATTTCTCAGTGTTGCCAGTTATGCATCAGAGAAACTGATCTGAGTTCCTCATGCGCAAGGAGGCTGTCAGAAGAGAGAAGAAGCTGCAGCAATAGAGGACAAAAGGCATTAACTTTCCCAAAAGAGAACTTGGCAATGGCAGAAATCACAGCTGGTGAAGTATGGTTATGAGGAGTCGACCCTGTGGTTTTCAGCAACGACGTGCTCTGAGGACAATCTCAGCATGTGCTGCAGGGCTGGAGACTTCTCACAAGTGACAGCACAGAAAGTCAGTAGTTAAGCACCTTATTAAGATGGTTCAAGATAGGGAGATGAAAGCAGGAATTAAAAAACCCAAGCCTTGTCTAAAAGTTAATTAAAATATTAATAATTCAAGGTTTCAATTATGCATAAATAAAGAGATGTTTAATGATAGACACACTGAGCATTAGTGCAGTGAACGTGACAGTGGGATAGAGGAGTAACAAAGAAGAGCTTTGATTCTCAACACAGAAAATTACTGTGAAGGGCAGAAAATGTTGGACAAGGTGATGAGGTGAGTGAGGGGAGTTCAAGCGCTCAGGGAGAGATGGCTGTCAGGTGACAGCCACCACTAGGAGGGCTCCTGCAGTTGATTATGGCCCTGTGGGTCTGCAGTGGCTCCATCCAGGCTCAGAAGCCAGGAGGAGTGTTGGGTCATCATCTGAACATGGCTCTGCGAACCCTTGTGAGGGGCACAGGCAGGGCAGGACCACCTAGGCATACAGACCACTTCCATCAGTGTTTCAGCACTGCTTCTGCTTTGTGTCCTGAAGGGCTCATGACAGCAAACTGGATCCCAACTCCAGCCTCTGCGGTGCAGAGGTACTGTCCTGGTGAAGGCCCACCAAAAATGATAGGTCTTATGCGGAATAATCAAATTACCAAGCAAAGTGTGCTATGAGCCACCTTCCTTTGTTTTGGTAGCCACCAGGTTTGACCTTCAAATACAGACTTCTTGTACAGTAACAACTGAAAAATCTCGTAATATTTTTACATCCTTATCTTCTACAGATCATAGAACTGTAGAATCATAGAACAGCCTATGCTGGAAGGGACCTTGAAAGATCATCTTGCCCAGTTGTTTGTGGGAAAGGGAGCATATGACCAGTGAGGCTGGGGATCAGGCAAGAAATGCTGCTCTCCAACCTGAAGGCCACATTGTCCATAATGCACAATGCTTCCAGGTTTATTGTCCCGTAATTTGTACTTGCTGTGACCTCCTGGAACATCTGCTCAGAGTGTGACTTACAGCCTGATGGCTCTGGACACACCCCCTGCACTTCTGACGCAGCTCTCTCTCTATACATGACCTCACCGCAGCACATCTGTGCAAATACAGTTTCCGTGTGGCCATAATTATATTCTCAGTTTCTCTCTTTAAGCTGTCTTTGACAAGTCATTTGTATTTTGCTGGCTTTCATGAGCTTTTATAGTGAAAGAAAGTTGGCAGGCAATTCTCAACTATCCTACTTGTCTCTTCTCTGTCTGATGATTGATTTCCAGTGGGA
Organism: Chloroceryle aenea; assembly: GCA_013399075.1. Lineage (NCBI taxonomy): Eukaryota > Metazoa > Chordata > Aves > Coraciiformes > Cerylidae > Chloroceryle > Chloroceryle aenea. Next base: position 278,006 of record VWZY01002759.1, on the reverse strand, counting down.
GTAAGTTTTGATATTTGAAAAGATCCAAACTATTATTATTGAACATTTGAGTTGTGTAATGGAAGTATCTGTCTGACAAATCCAGGCGGATATCTGAGCAAAAGGCTTGAAGGCTTATGAAAATTCTGGATCATGCATAAAACATTGTCCATGGCATTGTCTCTAGCTTCGGATAGAGAATGGAGAGAAGCCACAATGCCAGGAGACTACAGTCAGGCTGAGGAAAAAAAACAGAGGTGCAAATGGAATATTTAAAAAAAGTCAGGAGAAACACTACATTCTGTGAAGACTGAAAGACACAACAGACAATGGTATGAAAAGGACAATCCTGACCTATATATCCAGGCAAAATCCCCAGTGACAGAGAGGAAAAAGGATGCTTCTGATCTGCAATTTATATCAAGACTCCAGCAGGCAGAGTTGGATGAATATTGCTGAAAAGGATACAAAATCACACAAAACCTACTGAGTCTGGGAACTCACTTCAGACATATTACAGCTCACTCCATGTTCAGCCTGGGCTCAAACTGTGGTTTGGGGTAAAAAAGTTCCTCCTGGGGACAAGATGCATGTGATTAGCTTAGGGATGGAGGTTTGCCAGGGACAGTGCTCAGTGTGGGAGCTGGCCACCTGGCAGACAGTGAGGGCTGTGGGGAGCTGGTTACTGGAGCGCACCCCAGAATGCTCTGCTCAAGGACTTGCTTCCAGCTCTGGAGCTGGGCTACCAAGGTGTACATACACAGGCATATTTTTCCTGAAAAACAAACCAAAGTTGCTGTCTTGGTCATAGGAGCCTCCTCTCATGCTTCATATCCTGACCCTAGTGAACAACTGGGCTGAAAAAACACTCATTTTACAGAACATATATTGTTAACTTGTTTGGAATTATTCTGTGCCCTCCTATATGAGAAAACCATCTGTAAGTTCTTGAGGGATCTCTTGGTTTTGGAGCCAGGTGGACAAACACATTTCCATTCTCTCATGGAGCCAAGGAAAGGACATTGTCCTTGCCTCATGGCAGCAGATGCATAGGAAAGCATGGCCACACGTGAAAGGACATTGGCAGAGGCAAACTGTGCCCCTGTAGGTAAAATAATCCCAGAGCCCCGTTCCTGTGGTGACACGGGTGATCTCTTGCTTCTTGTGCTCCGGCCGAACAGCAGTGGAGAGGACACTGCCCCCCCACCCCGATCCTTCCACCTGGGCACTGATGTCAGGAGGGCATTAGGGCAGAGACTGCCTTGGGAGGGCCTGGACAGACTGCCATTGCTCCCAGAGCTGTGTGGGTGCTCTTCTGGTGTCTGCAGAGACAGCTGCCAGCCCTGCTGCCCTGTTCTTGCATCTCCTGAAGCACTGAGTGGATGGATCAGCTTCCCGAGGTGCTCTGTACATAGTCCTAAATCAGCATCACATGGGAAAGAATCCATATGTCCAGGACTCTCTCCACCTTCTCTGCATTAAAGCAAGAATAACTTAAGTCCACAGCGATGCCAGTTATTAATGAGTGGCTGACGTTAATAGCCCTTAGCATGAGCTGAGGACCATTAACTCCTCCAAATGAGGTATTTATTCCCCAGGAAACATGCTGTGCTAAGGCTGTTACTACTGAAGCATGGCAAGACAGTGATGTCAGTGGGAGCGGTGATGCTTCTGGGCAGGGATTCTCCTTTTTAATCCTGAGCAGAACTTGTGAAAAGGTCCCCACTCTCTTCAGGGCACAGCACCACTCAAGGCTGGGCCAGTCTCAGGTATTTTGTGGGAGGTATTTTACTCTTTGGCAATAGTACATGTGGTCAAAATACTTTGTCACATTTAAACTTGGTCTTGTTGCTTTTTTAGCCTGCATAGTCTTAGTTCAAAAGTTCAAAGTCCCCCACTACCTCCTCACAGCTCTTCCTGCTCAGTCACCTCTGGCTTCTGATGGAGTGCAGTGCTGCTAGGTGCATGTGCTTGTCCACGAGTGTACACGCATACGTGGTGGCAGAGAGGCGTAATTTGCCAACACAGCATATTTGTTGCTGTCAGTTGTCAAAAAGGAAAAAGGATCAAGGGAAACAATTATGCTGTAGTATTGTAATTGCTGAAGAATCTGAAGTAACACTGTAATTGTTGACTCTTAGTAATCGCTCGTGACTCATGAGCAGAAGTAAAAAGGGGATTTTGCAAAAGAGGCTTTCGAACAATTGTAAAAGCTATGACAGGGGATCTGGGGAAACCATTATCACAGCCAGCTAGACATGGTGCTGGTGGACTGTGTGGCTATAGCTCTTTCTAAATATTTCACACTGAGTCCAAAATTGTCATTTTTACTCATGCCAGTACTATGGTTTTTGGAAGAATATTTGGATTTTAGGCTAAAATTTGCACTTGCCATGGTTCCATGTGGTTATTGCATTCCCAAAACATAATCCCACTATTGTATTTATAAGCTAGTTTTTTCAAAGAGCCCTTTGCTGAGAGCATGATCAGCAGGCAGAAGGCACTCAGTGAGGGGAGCGGGGCAGTTCTTACTGGGAGCTGGGCATGGTCTGTGTGTGGAGGCTGTCAGGCAGTGTGGTAAGGGCTGGAGCAGGAGGAGTCACCAGGGACACGGGTAAGGGCTGAGGTGGGGGAGTCACTGGACACTTCTTTCCTTCTCAGCACACACTGGACACTTCAGGGGGGACCTGATGCCCCCACATCCCTCTTCTGAGGGAGCAGCTCGTTGAGTTGCATACCCTATCTTCAGCAGTGCAGAGCTTTTCTACTGACTGCCCTGTACAGTCCTTCCTATTTATATCCAATTACAAAAGAGCAAAATATGTCCCCATCAGAATATACATTTCCTCCTACTTCTAGAAAAGATCCTGACATGGAAATTAAGGCCTCATCCCTTAATTGCCCAGATGTCCCCAGCATCTGAGGGAAAATGACACCCAGGATGGGGAGCTGACAGCAAAGCAGACAAGCAGTGCACAGTTACTGCCGTCTCTGCAGTGGAGTGAACACCCTGTGCCAAGGACACTGGGGTGGGGGAAAAAAGTAAAACAAAACCAAGGAAAAACTGAATTTTACATCTCTGAACCTGCCAGAGGTGAGGCACATCCTGGGTCAAGTTGTCTGCAAATTACACAGTGCTTGCTGTTATTTTTGTCTTGTTGTCTCCCTGAATAATGGAGCACTAAAGCCACAGGGAGCACTCAGAAGTGTTTGTGGTGTGTTTTGGAGGCAGCTAATGCTCTTCTCTCCACTCCAGGATGCACTGATCTAGACTGTCTACTTACATCTTCATAGCAGGTATCTCTGATTGAGACCAGGGTCCTCACTTCTCTCTTGCTCCACCCCCTCCCTCTCCATCTCCTCCTGCTCCCCCCTCCATAGGCCACGCAGCCCTGTAGCTTCGCCTGCATCCACACCCAGCTCCAGGCAAATGGATCTCTGGGGAAATCCCTGTGAAGCACCGAGAAGAGATCACGGCTGGCTGGAAGGGTGGCTGCTCTCACTGCTGCCAGCACCAGCTCTTCTGGGGGATTTGGCCATGTGCAGTGGGGTCTGTTTTTTCTGCAAGGGGGATTGAGAGCATCCCTTACCCCATGGCTGCCTGCAGCGGTGTGTACACCATCCCTGGAGGACATGGTCATGGTCATAATCTCCCAGAGTCATTTCCAAGCATGTCGTGGAATTGGTCATTTGGGGCTGGATTTCAGAGTAAGCTGAGCACTGGCTGGTACCTGTACCTAGCGCTGCCGGGAGCAGGGGATGGGCATCTCTCACTGTCTAGAGTTCAGAGGAGAGGCTCAAACCAAACCCCTGGGAGCGGGGCTGCCAGAGAAAGGACCTCTAAGGAGAAGGCTGCGTTCTGAGCATCCCAAACTGCTGCCTTTGGGTTAATTATGTGTCACAAATCAGCCTTCCACAGGCGCTGGCTCTGTGCACTTCCAAGCCTGGGCACGACCACAGAAACCAAGAGGTGGGTGGGTGGCTGAGACAGGGCTACTGTGAGTGACACACAACTGCTCCCCAGGGATCAAGTCCTGGCTCTTCTCCCAGTGCCTCTGTCACTGAATATCTCAATGGCTGCTGTGCTATGGGGTGCCAGAGAAGACTTGTGCCAAGCAAATTTTGCTGATAGAAACTGAGCCCTTAAATGGGCTGAAAAGTCTGAAGAAATCCCAGGGGGAGGTCCTGGGAGTGCAGTGGCTGCAGGACCATTGGTCCCCTGCCTGAGGACCCTGCTCACCCACCACCACCCCTTCTGTGGTGGGTACTGCAGATGAAGAGTGCTGCTGCTGTGGGGTGCTGCTGCTGTGGGGTGCTGCTGGAGGAGGGTGATGCTGGTGTGGGGTGCTACTGGAGGAGGGTGATGCTGGAGGAGGGTGCTGCTTAGCACTAGGTGTCCGGGCGTGAGGACCTCGAGTGCTTTCTAAACAAGATGGGCTGCAGGTCCAATTCCTTTTATCTACTAGACAGAGTAAAATAAAGCAAATTAAGCCAATTACAGAGACTGAGCAGGCTTTTAGTTTCAGTAGTGCTGAGGACTATCCGCTTATCTCTGTATAGAAAGGGTTTTGTAATGCTAATTAGGCATCACTTCGCTATTGTGGCCTGCAACAAAAATGGGTCTCCCTGCTGTTTTCAAGCCTTGATCAGGCTTCCCTGTGTTAGTGGCTGTGAAGATGGCAGGGAATTCACATTGTTTCTCTGATTTGTAGCCATCATTTCTGCTTTCAAACAACTGGTAGACGGTTCACAGCCAGCATGCTCTTTACTGGTGAGGTGGGAGGAGGGTGCAATCCAGCACAGTCTCTGCTGCTGAGGACAAACCGACACCGCAGGGCTCCTTACCGCAGTGTAACGTGCTGGAAACTGGATTCATTGTCTTCTTTTTCGAGGACCTGCCCTTGTCATTGTATAGGTGCTTTTATTTCTCTGCCCAGAGCTATCAAGGAGGCTGGTAACTTATTACAACGCAAAATGCAGATGAGGCATTTATGCAGACAGCAGGGTATCTGCAGTTGTGCTGAATGAGCCCAGAGCTGATAGAAGCCACCACCTTTCCTGCATTGGGAGGACTGGGAAGACGAGAAAGCTCCTGGTGCTTCTGAGGGGGCTGCATGTGCACCCCGGGGGAAGCTGGTCAGATCCTGCCTGGAAATACTGGACTCCTGTCCTAGTTTCGGCTGTGATAAAGTTAATTTTCTTCCTACTAGCTGTTCCAGTACTGCTTTTTGGATTTAAAATGAGAATGATGTTGAGCAGACAGGGATGGTTTGACTGCTGCTCAGTAGCACTTACCCTAAGTCAAGGACTTCTGTTTCCCATGTTTTGTCAGTGTGCAGGAGCACAAGGAGCTGGGAGGGAGCATGGCCAGGACAGCTGACCAAAGCTAGCCAAAGGGGCTCTGGGCAACCTGCTCCAGTTGAAGATGTCCCTGCTCGGTGCAGGGGGGTTGGATGAGATGAGCTTCTCACCCACACTGGTCTGTGATTCTCTGATATTCCCT
>VWZY01002759.1:244551-268838 GCA_013399075.1 Chloroceryle aenea | reverse complement strand
TCGTGTTTTATTTCTCTCTTTTTATTATATTCCTTTTCATTACAATCATGTCAATATTTTTATTATTATTTTATTTTATCTGTTTATTAATTATTTTAATTGTTTTATTTCATTTAATTTCAGTTATTAAACCATTCTCATCTCAAACCATGAGTTTTACTGCTTTTCTTCTGATCCCCTCCCCACCCCAGTGGGAGGGGGGAGGAGTGAGCGAGAAGCTCAGTTGCTGTCTGGGGTTAAACCACAACAGCTCCTGTGAGGAGCAGGTGTGATGAAAGCGTGGGGACTCGATCTCAGCAGCATCTGGCCATGGCTCACCCCGGGCTGGAGGGTGGATATCCCCGTGCAGCCCAAGCCCGCAGTGGAGGGGCTGTTGGGATCTGTGCCCAGCCCTGCAATGGTGTGGGGTGGAAGGGCACTACTGGCACTGTTTTGCCCAGGGACATCATTTCTGTCTCGAGCATGTCCAAGCCAAGCTCCCACAGCCTGTAGCTCACTCTGTAGCCACAAGCATCCTCACAAGCCCATGGGGCTCACAGCAGCCCAGAGCTCTGGCAGAAATGCTCTGCTGAGCCATGCAGGCATCCAGCTGTGACAGCCTGCCCGGGTGTGGCTCACCCCACCATCGCTCACCCTGCCATCACTCCTGACACAGCCTACCCTTTGGTCTGGGAGGCAAAATCTTTCTTGGAAGTTTTCCTGTTGGCTGCAGCCCGCTCACAGCCACAACTCAGCAATGCTACAGTGACCTGTCCTGGCATTCCTGTCCCCAGCAGTCCCCTAAATTGGCACCAGGGACGTGATGAACCCCAGGGACTGGGGGTGTGTGTGTGGAGGGGTGGGCAGCCCTGAGCAGCCGAACACGGCAGAGGCTGCTGCAGGTACAGACCAGCCACAGTCCTGGAGAGGACCAACCCCAAAAGACACCTGTCTTCCAGAAAACAGCAAATTCTGAGGGGGTTGTTTTCTCATGTCTGATGAATACATGCTCAGCAGTGTAGAGAGAGCTACAGTGTCATATCCAAACACAGATCTCATTAGATTACTCCTTCTCCTAATCAAGTCAGTGTGAATAATTTTGCCTATGATTGTGTTTGATTGTATTAGGAATTACTGATTTGAAAGGGGTTTTTTTTGGTCTGCAGAAAGCAGCAGCATTATTACTGAACTATTTTTAGACAATTTCATAGATAGCATACTTTATTCTCTTACTGTTTCATTATCACAGGATTTTACATCCAGACCTCCAAGGAAAAGGAAGTCCCCTGGCCAGGTGGCTGACAGGCCCTTGTGACAAGCGGATGCATTTTCTGAGTCATAAGTCATTTCACACCCTTGTACTGTCTGCCAAACAACAACAGCAATCCCATGCCAAAAATGCTTCCTGATGTCTCTACTACTCCTGGTAGCCACAGAAGGCAGACCCGGCATTAAAGTCCATGGCCAGTGGCTGCAGCTTTTGAGTGACTCTGGCCTGTGGCTGCAGCTACTGCTAGGCCGGAATTTGTGCTCTGTGAAAAATCTGCTCTGTTTAAAACGGGTTTGTGATCCAGGCTGAGGGTGATGTGCTGGACTGTGATATTTATGCACCCTGGAAATCTTTTATACTACATGTCTGAAAGGGATTTTGGTGAAGGCTGATACCCCATTGCTTCACTGAACATATGAAACCATGTGTGCCCCTCATCAGACAGACCCTTCATTGAAAAGTGCTGAACATTACAAATGTTAAGGCAGAAATACAATGTTAATTTGGATGTGTAATTAAAAGATCCTGCTGTTAACTAGGCTCTGGTGATGCTCAGCACCCTGTATGAGCACAGGAGCTCTGGTGCTGTGCCTTACATGAGTGCTGGTGGGAGAGGAAAGCTGTGCAGCTTCTGGTCACCATGCAACTGTTGTGAGTTCACAGCCACTCTTCTAAGGACAGCCCAGACCAGGCCAGTAATGCAAGGAAGTAGGCAAGAGCAGAATTCCATCATTTCTGGTGTGACTTCCACTTCCAACACTTTGATTAAAGCCAAACTTTTCCAGACAATTTCACAGTTAGAAGAAAGACGTAAGAGTTCAAGTGCTGCCATGTCCTACATCCGCAAGGAAGGTTATGAGAAATTCTTCTCGGTCATGTATTGTCACTGGTCATTGAGAAATACAGCCAGTAACTGGGCAAAGAATAACCCTGCCCTTGCTTTCAGATCACTGTTACATCTACTTGTATGTTTGGTTTGGTATTTTTGGATCTCTAAATTAAAACTGAGCAGGGTTAAAAGGGAGTTATACTCCTGGTGTACATGCCTATGGGTGAAGGAAAAGACAACTCCTACCTCCGTTCTGTTCTGACTGCAGTGCTGCTAAATAAAACCCAATGGTGCCACTTGAGTTTTAAAGCTCACAGACAAAATTGCATTTTTTAAATGCATATCACACATAACCTGCCTGTACTTACAGTTTGCCAAAATGAATGGAGCTGTTTTCTGCTCCAGTGATAAAGAGTGATTAATCTATCAAGTCTAAAGTTACAATTACAGGTGAAAAGAGAGTGAATGTGGAAAGTAGATTTCCTTGTAACATTAACCCTCAGCGAAGGTCCTTTCAGGCCACAGAGGTTTTAAGGCCATCACACAGCACAGCTTCAGCCCGTAGCAGGTGCCCGCTCTCTTTCCAAGTGATTTTCCAGAAGAAGAGAAATCTGGGATGGCCTCGCAACACACCCAGACCACTGGAGAGTAGTAAGAGCCCTGTGAGCCACCAAACCCCTTGGGTGTGGGGCTGTGGATGCTCAGCACAGGCTGGACATGGCCACAGCCACGGCTGCTGCCATCCCCTGCCCACAGAAAGCATTGCCACAGATACCCGGAGGAGATCTGCTGCCAAGGAGCCAGGCTGTCCTGGGGAGCAGGCAGAGAACTGTGGGGTAGCACAGGACAAGTCTCCTGCACTACTGGGTGCAGTGGGAGTGGGGAGCTTCCCAGGGGCTCCACTCTGTGCTAGCCAAGTATTCATGAAACCACACGGGGGGTGGGGAAATAAATTCTAGCTCCTCAGTATTTCCCCAGATTAGTTGGATGTGGTTATAAAATCAGAACCTGTGCAGTAAGCCATGACCAGTTACAGACAGGTGAGCTTCCCAGGCTACAGCAAGGGATCCTCATCTCACAGTGACCTGATCCCATTCAGGCTCTGAGCCTGCAGCTCCTGCCTGGTGCTGAACTGGTGCTGCACTGGGGCAGAGGGTCTGGCAGCCTGTGAGAAGTGGGTGCTGGTGTGATGCTGCTGGGAGCACAGTGCCCGTGGGCTGCAGATGTGCCAGGGAGCAGTGGGAGGCAGCAGGAGGCAGTTTCCCTTTTGTGAGCCTAATGTTGGACAGCATTCTGCTGTCTGTTTTTTAAAGAAAAATATTCCAAATGAATCACCAAACCAATTTGAGGGGTGGGAAAAATAAATCCTTAGCTGGCAAGAATAAACTGTCTGAAATACAATAGAATGCTGACTTAAGTACATATTTTCAGGGAGATATTGTCTGGTGCTCAGAAACTTCTTAATCTAGCTGAAAAAAATAAAAGAAGAGTTTGACTGGAAGCTAAAGCAAAATTAATTAGGTTGACAACAAGACATGAGTTTTGAGAATGCTGGAGGTCAGTGAACCAAGGCGACTCATACTTGCTCCAGCTCCTGCAGTGAATCCACTAAGAGTGGGTAGAACTTTTTCTAGAAGACAGATGAAATCCTCACTGTTGTTTCTCCATTTTGGAGAGGTCCTCCCCGCACTGTGGTGATCCATCCAGCTGGGCAGGAGAAAGCTTTCATTCCAGGGACCATGCCAGAGCCTCACACCAGTCAGTGTGGCGGCTTACAGCATTCAGGATGGATCACGAGACATCATGAGCTTGTGGCTTTGTGGCTTCCTGTGTTCCCAGCTCACATTATATCTGCAACTTTTCAAATACTGCCAGACTTTTGTATAGACTCATTGCAGAAAAGACTTCAGGGACTGTCTGGTCATCACTTTGTCCCAGGGTCAGATGAGCTCTCCCGTGACCTCTGCCTTCTGGTTCCTGTACTGTTGTTTTTAACAAAAAGCACATTCTCTTCCTTTGAAATAAAAACATGGATAAATTTCTTCTGTCATCCCTCTGAAACTCACAACTTCCTTGAAAATTTGCCATTCCTGTTGTACTGGAACAGAGACTCATAAACTGTGGCAAACCATGTCACTTCCTTGGAGTCCTGCTTTAATCATGAGTTACTCTGGGAGGTCATTCTTGCTGAGCACACTCCTGAGAACCTTCGGTGCTGACAAGGGCTCTGAGGCGGGCGAGCCTTCAGCCTGGCAACCCTGGGCACCCAGCGCCATCCTGGGCCACGGCCCTGCAGGTCTCCAGGCCAAAAGCTCACCCACCTCCCATCCTGGACCTGCTCACAGTGCTCCACCTTGTGAAGGTAATCACTGGCTGAGAAAGTGGCATGGACAGAAGGGGTTACTGGCTTAGCTGGGAACAGAGGTACCCCTCTGAAGGCAGTTACAGGACATCTCTCCCTGGGGTCCTCCCTTGTAGCAGCAGAGGCCAGCTTTGTGGGTGAAGAATAAACTTGTGAACAAGTGAGACATTACCTCACTCTTCAGCCGAGTGCATGTGCACACCTGAACACACATATAGAAAGCTCCTATTTTTCTCCAGTGAATCCCAAAGAAGAGGTTATAATAATATTTTGAGCGTACGCTGCCGTTATGCATGTTGACATCAACACTTCCAAGGCACATCAGAAGAGTGAAAGGAGATAAGATGCAGAATGATTCTGTAATGAGTGCTGATCATTTTCTAGGGAAGAGATTCTTTTTAATTTGTTTGCTAGAGTTTCAGAGATACACTGACATTTATCCAAATGGGAGGGTTTTATTTTCCCTTAGAGTTTATAGGTCTGCAGTCTCCTGTAGTCAATTGTCAAGTCGGCACTGCCAGCACAGGTAAAGGGATTGCTTCTAGTCATACCATTAGCACCCAGCAAGACAAAAATATTCTGGAGTTAATTACGGATTTAATAACAGGCAATTATCAATAATTCCATCACCTTCACTCTGGGACATGGACGGCAGCTTTGCCCATCCATCGTGTCAATGAAGGGGGATGGACTCTGCCCAGCAGCTCACCCACAGTGGCACTAGCAGCCAGTGCACGTTGCTGATACATGTTCTGTGCACTGCCCAAAGGCTGTTGGCTGACACCTGCCCAGCAGGGTCAGTAAATAATTGCCTGCGTCTTGGGTCCAGAATTAGGTAAACAGGCAGCCTGGGCCACCTGAATATGCCTGCCAGCAGCTGTGACAGCATTTGCATGACAACCAGCATCCAAAGGGAAGAGGAAACAGAAGGACAGTGAGATTAACAGTTGGTCTCCGTTTCAAGAAAGGTGGCACAAAGGGTGTTAAAGCATCATGCTGAGTAATGGTGCTGTCTTCATTCAGTCCATGATCAGCTGAAACATTGGCCCTTACACCAGAGTCGGACCAAGAAATTAATAATTTCATTCCCATGGCCCATCAGAGAGCTCACAGGACAAGCAACCATTGAACCAATGCAATGTGTTAAAAGGTGTGTGAGCCTGCATTAACTGCTGCTGGTAAAAACTACCCCAAGCCAGGTCCACGAAGTGTCCTGACCTAATGTGTATTATGTGTCAGGTTAAGGATTCCATGGGGTTGCCCTGGGGCTGGGACCTGCACTTGTGTCTAATGGCAGCCACAGTCAAAGGAAAAACAGTGCTTGCCAGCCTGTTTGCAAAACTCCAGCTGATGATTTTATGCTGAGTGAATTAATAAGTTTTACTCTGGTTCCCCCAGAGAAGGCAGATAAGAAGGCAAAAAACAAATAAGAAGCACAGCCAGAAGAGTAAATATGTTTGCTTTAAGGAGTGGAAACCATGGTTAAGTTTCTAGACCATGAAGCTACAGGTTTCCTCAAATTAAATTAATTTTATGGTTTATATATTTTCTCTGCAGAAATGTGGGTACTGAAATGTGCATCTCCAGACGAGTGTAGGAAGATCTGGCAGATACTTCTGTCACCTCTCGACAAGGTACAGATGCTGCGCTTGCATCAGGGACATCTGGGAGAAGGATGGCTGCTCCAGGCAGTGCCCAGTGCCAGCACCTCCGGCTCCAGCAACACCCTGCCCAGCAGAGCTGGACAAGCCACCCTTGTGAGCAGGTGGGGAGCTGGAGGCTGTGGAGAGGTGCAGAGACATGGGGAACCTTAAGGCTGCAGAGCCTTCCCGAGGAGGGGCCCTGCAGGGAGCCAGCACTGTGCCTGCTGAAGGCAGACCTGCCAAGCCTGGGGTCCCACCTTCACCCTGCTTCCAGCTTTGCCTCCTGCCAAGGGTTTCCTGTCACTTCTTCCCCAGAAAGGTTCTGTGTTCCCATTCTCCAAATTACTTTTCCCTCCTTTGGTCAAGCCCTAATTCATCTTCCATCACATATTTTTTCCCTATGTCAAAAGCACTGTTCCTATTACTCTGCTCCTCACATCCACTTTAGCCTAACGGCGTCTGTAAATAATGAATTTGCATAATGAACAGTATTTATGAAAACCAATTGCACTCTGTATGGGTGACCTTGTGACTTCAAACAAGCTAATAACCTTTGAAGTACAGTCAAGATAATGCAGCGATACATCACTGCTCCTCGGCCGAGGAGGGAGCCAGGCAGGTATGAGCAGCGAGGCAGCAGTGGGTTTAAAAAGCTGCTAATTGGCTACGTGAGGTACATGCTCAAGATTGCCCCGATTTCAGCCTGAAAAGCTGAAAAGCTGAAAGCAGAAGCCCAGTGCATTGGAAATAGAAATTCGCTGGAGTCCCCACGAAAGTAAAAAAGTTGAACAAAGCACAGTGCTTCTGAAAATGATGAAACAAAGTCCAACGACCTATTTCTTACCTCAGAGGAAGCTTCTTGCACTGCTACAAGAATGAAAAGCCCTGTTACGAGACGATGCTTTGGTTTAGATTTTTGTAACTAAGTATCAGAAATGTTGCACAAATAAAGTACAGCTGACTTTGCCTCCCTTTCTCAGGAAGAATGATTTTGGTTCCAAAAGCAGCAGGTAGAGGAGACTGCTGAAGACAACCACGTGAGGTCAGACCTAGTTTGGCAACCTCTAAGTTTTATATCCCCTGCAAATCAGATTAGTAACTAGACCTAAGCAGAAACTGTGGACATTTCTCACAGAATAAACAAAAAAAAAAACACAACAAAACAAAGAAAAAAAAAAATTCCATTAAAATCTTCTGTAAAAAGTTAAAGTTCTATCTTACAGAGAGGAGAAGTTGCTAAATCCCCAGATTTCCACATATTCTACAATAATCTGCCTCTAGGGGAGTGTTTTCAAAGTGGAGGTCTCAGTTCTATGCAGAGCTCCAATACTTTTAAGTGGGGCTGCCAGACTGACAGAATTCAGTCTAATCCAATATTCACACAAAAATCCGATGCTGAACTAAGTTGGCAGCAGACACGTGGGGTTGTGACTGGCAAATGCCTCAGAGGTTCTGCAGGGGGGAGAGCCCTGGCCTGTGCTGCTTCTTGGGGGCTGCTCCCAGGCCTGTGGTTTGGGCTTGACCCCTGTCACAACTTGTGCCAGAACTTCCCAGCTCAGCCCCGCTCAGCTCCATGCCCTTTGACAGAGATGGTGGTGTCTTGTAAGAAAATCCTCTCGCCAGTTTTACTGTCGATTTTAAAGTCATTTTGCAGATCTTCAAGTGAACAGTGTCAGAGAGCTGCAGCAGGGTGACAGCAAAGCAGATGACTGTGGGATGAGACAGCCCTAGCAGCTCCTTTCTGTCAGCACAGGGAACCATGGCTGGGCCAGCTCCTACTGTCTGCTGTACTCCACAAAGGGGTCTTGGCTTCTCAAGGACTCAGATGTGCACTTGGAGTAAAAGACCATGGTCACATCTCTAATGCCCGCAGCTGGTATCCACCAGCCATGTCACGGAGGAGTGGAGCTTACGCTGCCATCCGCAGCCCTCAGGGTGCGCTGGCACTTCATATATTTCTTGTGATAACTTCAGAGAGCAGAACTTGCACTGGGGGTTTCCAAGCCTGGCACAGGGGCTGGTGCTGGAGAGCTGATCAGCTGTGACACGGCTGCAGCTGCTGCCATGCTGAGTGTGTGTCCCTTTGGGGCCCTTGGAGCCCAGCGGTGCCCATCTGGTCCTGGAAACCACCATCAGATCCAGTGCAAGGATGCACTGACACTGGGGGACCTTGGGCAAGCTTACAAGGCAAACCGCTCAGACGAGCTGTATGTGCCATGGGGGCCAGTGGCCTTGACCTTCCCCTCTCTCTGGGGCACCTGCCCTCTCCACGAAAAACTCTCTGGGGTTCACTGTCCTTTCGGGTGCCCGCCCAAGGGTTACTGGTGTGTAAATGGGCTTTATGGGACTGGTGAGGGGCTAACATTATGTGCTAACAATGGGAAGTGCTTGAGAAAAAAAGACTTAAATGTGCCTCTTCTTAACAGTCTTTCCATCCCAAATGCAATCAAGAAATTGCTCTTTCCAGTGAAGCAAGATGGAAGTACTGAGGAAACAGTAAATGTGCATTACTCATGACACACAATTCACTGAACCATCCTGCAATTATTATTATTATTTCTGACAAGTCATAAATAATGTAGTAGAAGGAACAGTCCCAATGAGAGGAAAGGGAACCACGTCACTTTTGTTTATCAGCTCTGTCTTAGAGGAGGAAGAAGGGATGTCTGACTGGGACCCCTCTGGGCTGTGTCGCCCGCAGAGGGGCAGTGTCAGGGCACTGGCCTGAGCTGCTCTGCTGCCCCTGTTCAGGACTTCACTGGGGCTGAGGAACAGGTTGGCTCAGGGACCCTTATCCACATCCACCACCCAAACACAATTGACTGATTCCCTGTGCTGGTACCAGCACTTGAAGGAGCACCTGGCCAGGCAGCCTTTGCTCCACTTCAGGACCTGCAGCTCTCCCCTGGGAACACTTATCAAGGGAAATAATTTTATATGTCTCATGATTTTCAGGAGTTTACAGGAACAGTGTCCAGGAAATATCCTTAGCCATGACCCATTCTGAAAAAGGCTTTCCTGGGGCCAGGGGAGCATCTGTGCTGGGCACCAACAGGAACAGCAGAGCCCAGGAGTCTTACAATTCTGCAATGCCCAGGAATGGACTAAAATTCACTCCTCGGGCTTGGTGGAGTTCTGCCAAGGAACCTAAACCATTAAGAAATATGAGAAGTAAACGAAAGTATCCACCACAGCAACTAATGGAGGTTCTTTTGCAGGATGGAGGCATTACTAGCGGCTCATTTTGGCTTGGAATAGGAGGACAAAATTGCTTTTGTCATTCTTTTCCAGCAGATCTTGTCTAATGAATTTCCATACTAAGCCTGTCTCATCTTTCCATATTAAGCCTATCTCATCTTCATTTCTAAATAATTCCTCAAGTGTAACATTGATATGGAGAACGACAAACCCCATCACTTATAAAATGTCCTTCCTGACATCTCTGACATTTCACTGAGATAGTAAAACTTTGGCTGAAAACTTGAGCCACCAGTAAAATACAAGGTTTCTCTGAGCTTTGAGAAAATATGGAGCTGGCAGTAAATTACAGCTTTGCCCTTACAGATCACCTAAAAAAACTCAGTTGCTTCATCAGTGAGAATCCCAAATATTTTGCAAAATATTAGACTTTTCCAAAAACCACTGTCAACTTCTTGGTTGATTTTATAACATCAGATCCTGTCCTTATTTTTACCTCCTCAATTTTTATTGTCTCACAAGAACATAGAGTCCCCTGCTGAGACCTAGCTGTGGTAAATTAAGTTTATGACTTAAAAAAAAAAAATCTATGTTTAAGATACAACTATTAAGTCCAGATGAAATGATTCTATAGATCCATCCTGCGTGCAAAGAAATTCACTCAGGAGATTGTATCTCTGTAACTACGTGATTTCTATGTATAAATATTAAAGACATCAGCTAATCAGAAGGTTTTAAGGATGTCAGGAGCTCTGATCACGACTGTGCACCAGCATCAGTGCACCCCATCTGAGTGTGCAAGTTCTGCAGAGACAGATTGCGCACCCAGTTTGAGGGCAAGACACCCACCACAGCTGCACCCCAGCTACCTGTGCATGGCTTTTGCTGGTCAGGGAGGATCACAGGACACAGCACTCGTCCAGAGCCAAAGACTGCAGGCACAGTCCCCGTTGTGTGGGGCTAATGCTGTGCCACTGAAGATTTGTCTTGAGAATGTGTGTGAAATTCTTCATGGACCTATCAGCCTTCTACTGCCTGAAGACAGTTGCTTTGGGCAGAGATGCAGAAATAATAAAGTTATATCTCTGATAAGCTAAATACATAGGTAAGGTAAAGTCTGTAGATAGGTTACATTTTTTGTAGAATCACTGATATGGTAGGTGAAACTCAGATCTGAAGAGCTCTTGTTTCTGAGATATTTCCTGTTTTCTCCAGGTGGTAAGATGAAAGATCTTGTCTCTGCTATAAACCTCCCTCGCTTTTACGCTCAGAGCATCATGGCTACAGCAGCCCTACCACTGCACTACGTGAGACCAGCAATATCGTTGCTGTCCTCTGAGGGAAAACATGACAGGTTTGGAATTCCAGTCAGTGGTTTTAAAAATAATCTCATGAAGCTGGTTATGGAAATGTTAATTTGATACAAAATCCCCTATAAAACAGAAATGGTTTTGTTCTCTTCCTTTAGATTTACATAACCATGCGTTCAGGGAGAAGCCCTGTTCACATTGGCACTACAGCGAGCTGTTGCTGACGTATGTAAAGCCTTCCATGCTGGCTAACTATATGCTCCAAGCTCTTTTTAATAGCAAACAAAGATAAAAAGTTGAAATATGGTAAATATAAAATGTTTCAGGGGGTTTCTTAATATTTGCTGAAGCAACATTTTTATTCTGCTGTAACGCAGGAGATGCTGAACATGAGCATGGTTTGTTATACTGCCCCCGTAGCTCTGCAGAGCCACCAGAGTCAGCCCTTGCAGGGGCCTTGCCTTCCAGAAACCAGCATCTATCATGATACAAATGTTAATTTAAGCTTTCAATTGCTGATATAATTAATGGAATACAAAGCACACCTCATATCCTATGATACATCAAACGAGACCTGATATATTGTGCACATCAGAGAAACTATTACTTATGGCAGACTTGTCCTCTGCATTTTGCTAAACCTCACCGTTCAGTTTATGAGCCGCAATATTGTGCAGCTTTGCCCGTTCAGGTGTCCCCTTCATGATTTATTTATTTTTCCTGATTTTTATGCATTTATTCCATCTGTACTGAATAGTAGTGATTATTTATCACTGGACCTCATGGCAGTGAACCCTGCTTGGCTGGTATTCAGCTGTCTGCAGGTACCTCATTTGTCTTGTGGTTGCCTTGAGCGTAAGCCATAAGCCACCATGGCTACTCAGAAAGACACTTTATTTTTCTGCAAGGCAAATACATAATTCTGCAACACAAACACACAGTCAAGTGTAAATTGTATTTGCTTTGCATGGTCAAGTCTTGGAGACGCAGAGAAAAACCCACTGAATGACTGTGGGTGCCCTCAGCATTGCCGTGCCCCACACAGCCCCTTCCCGGGACACAGCCCCTTCCCGGGACACAGCAGTGCCTGGCCGGGTGCTGCGCTCTGGGACTAGAACGGGGCTCTGCCTGGGAATGGGCGCTAGAAGGGTGTGGAAAGAGAATGGTGTGGAAAAAGAGCCCAGACTCTTCATTTGGGGAGGGCTGGAAGGGAGAAAGGGAAAGACCACAAATACTGTTTGTTTGCCATGGGAGTTCCCAAACAGGCATCTCTTCCCTGGCATAAAGGCTTCTCCCTGACTTGCTGGATGTCACACTGAGTACCACTGCCTCATCACACCTCTCCTATCAGTCTGGACCACTGCAGTTACAGGGCTGAGCTGCTGTTTCCATGCTAATGGAAAGATGCTGGCCACTGAGTTTGACTTTACTATGGAGATGCCAACCCTTTTCAGAGCCAGTTAGCAACCAGCTGGCCAATGTGTGGACTTGGTTTTATAATGCAGATGTGATCCTTCCCAGGGGAGTGAAAGCCATTGAGAGCAGTAACATAAATCTTAAATTCATTATTAGCAATGTAGAACTGCTAATTGTAGAACTGTAATATAGAATTTTGTAATTGTCTAATATACACACACTTTAACAATTTAAAGAATGCATCTAATTACTGGCTTTTGACAGAAAGCAGGCTTGAAATAAGTCCAGAGCTGGTAAAGCGAGTGGCTCAGCGTCCTTGCAGAGTGTTTGCAGATGAAGTCAGAAGCCAGGGCTAAGAGTGGATCCACCAGCCAGTTGCCACAGAAAGGGGCAATCTTGCTCAGGCATCTCTTCCTCACCCTGCTTCCACTGCTGGGGGTGTTGTATTTCTTCTGTAGCAAAGGTCTGCAGCAGATGCCAGGAGGCATTTATTGGTACCGCTTTCTGGCCTTAGTGGGAGTTTAACCTCAAAACTAAACCAAGATTAGTGTATGTTTTTTTCCAATTGCATGGAAGCAGTGTTGAAGATTATGAAGATTTGACTCGCTAGAGATGAGAGTGGGAACAGCCTTCAGTCTGCCGTCCCACTTGAGGTGGATACTGGTGGTATGTGTGACTACGGACACGCAGGGCTCTCTGGCAGATTGGTGGCCACAGAGGTGACTGAAAATGGTTGGACGAAAAGATTGAAAACTAGAAAAATTACGCCCTCTCTGAAATGCTTATATGCCAATGCACGAAGCATGGGGAATAAACAGGAGGAGTCAGAGATATACATTAGATTGCATAACTATGACATAATTGAAATCACCAAGAGGTGGTGGGACAGCTCCCATGGCTGGAATGTTGTTATGGATGGCTATGTACTATTCAGAAGAGATAGACCAACAAGGCAGGGCAGTGGTGTTGCTCTCTATGTGCGAGAGCAACTGAAGTGTATTAGGTTCTGTCCAGGAGGTGAAGTGGAACACGTTGAAAGCTTGTGGGTAATAATTAAGAGAAATGGAAAAGGGAATGAAACTGTTCTGGGTGTCTACTACAGACCAGCAAACCANAGAGTTATAGAGAGGTAGTCAGGGAATGTAGGAAGGAAACAAGGAAGGCCAAAGCCCTCTTATAACTTAAACTGGCAAATGAAGTACAAGAGAATAAGAAGAGCTTCGGGGGAAAGCCAATGTCACTCCGGTCTTCAAAAAAAGGCAGGAAAGAGATTCCAGAAAACTACAGGCCAGTCAGCCTCACCTCCATCCCTGGAAAATCAATGAAGAGTGTCATGCTGGAGGTCATCTCCAGGCACTTGGAAGAGAAGGTTATCAGGAGTAGTCAGCATGGATTTACCAAGGGGAAGTCATACTTGACTAATCTGATAGCCTTCTATGATATTGTAACTGGATGGATAGATGCAGGGAGACCAGTGGATGTCGTCTGTCTTGACCTTAGCAAGGCTTTTGACACTGTCTCCCATAACATCCTTGTGGAGAATCTCAGGAAATGTGGGATAGAAGAGCAGACAGTAAAATGGATTAGTAACTGGTTGGACAAGAGAGCCCAGAGAGTGGTGGTCGATGGTGCCAAGTCCATCAAGGCACAAGCTGATTATGGCACACTGACCTCGTCACTGTCCCAACACTGCTGTCCCTCACAGCAGCGTGGACACAGACTGATGGCACAGCCTGCATCCCTGCTGCCCCCGGGGCCCTGCGGTGGGGCCAGGCTCCCTCTTCCCCAGCACAGCCACTGGCCTGGGAAGCTCCTCTGCCCATCCCCACTGGGGGGGTTCACAGGATGGATCTCAGGGTACGCTGATCCTCTGGCCTGGCTGAGGTCTAGGCTGGTAGCTGTTGCTGTCTTGCCATGAGCAGCATATGGTCCCCAGAGATGCGCACACGAAGGAAGCAGCAAAACTGCATTTGGCCAGCAGGGTAGTTTTGCACATTTTTCATTAAATCTATGTTAAATATGGAAATAGCGCTGAAATGAGACTTGCTTTTTCATCTGTGAGCTCATTTGCACATTTTGATGTTTCTCGTGTTTGGAGATAAAAACAGGACTGACAAACCTCTCTTCTGGCTTTCTGGTGGAGATGTACTTAGCTTTACTGAATTGACATGGTAAATTTGCTTTAAAAATAAAATCCCTGGAAATGTTATTCCAGTTGGATGAGCAAGGAAGAAGATTTTTTTTTTCTCCTTCTTTTTCTGTTTGTTTTTGTTTTTGGCTTTTTTGAGAAAGAAAATTAGTTTATTGTTGTTGTTCCAGAGTCAGAGCTCTCAGATGCAACCAGCACTACAATCCTGCCCTGGCCTGAGCCAGTGGTTCAATGACCTTGTCTTGGAAATTAAGACATTTGGTGGTCATACATGGAACTGATTTTCGGTGCTACTGATTGAGAACATCTTATCCATGAGTATCTGTAATTATCCAGAAGGTAAAAAGCTGTTGTGGCAGCAGGTCCATTTGCTATGAGGTCTGAAATTGGAGCGAGGAGTGATGAGAGAAAGCCAAATGGAAACAATAGCACCTATTTCTTTATTGATATGAGATCTTTCCATTAGCATGAATAAAGTTAAAAATCCCACCTGAATATAAAAATGCCTTTCTGAAATATAACTGTGCACTGCTTTATTTAGGCTCCTCCATGAAAGGTCAAATTTGAGTGAAGTTGCCCCAAATGAATGAACAGTTTTAAAGAGAACATAAGGAGTGAGAAAACTTGCAAAGAGTGGGGGAAAAAAGAGATTATCCACCAAAGGCAACTGCATCTTGAAGACAGTGAAAATCTTGGAGAAGATTTAATGACAGTTAAACTCTGTGACTCTCACTCCTCCACCATGCCAGCCCAGCATGGAGCCACGTGTACAGGGGGTGCTTGGTGGCACCTCCATATCCTGCTGTGAAGTGAACAGGAACTTGTAATTCTGGCCTGGAAAAAAGAACCTGCAGATTTTACTGCTGAGTGATCAAATGGGTGAGAATCAGAGCAACTTCTTGATGGGGTTATATGGAAAAGAGTTACAACGGGCAAAAGAGACGCTCCTGGTTCATCTCCTTGTGGCACCTGGAAACTGGAGCACTGTGAGCAGCTTTGGGGCTTTATTTAGAAGACAAATCTATGGGAAACCAAGGCTGTCTCTTAAGCAGAAGAAAACAGAAACCCCTACAGGGATGTGCCCACCACTCCACTGCCACCCACTACCCATGGTCTGAAAGGTGGGCAAACCTCTGCCTGCTCCCAGTGCCTTGATGCTGGTCCACCCGTGGCTGGGTGAGGCCAGCAAGGCAGTAAGCTGAGCAGAGCTGCTTGTGCTGAGTGTTCGCCTTTCAGCCGCCAGCAGCCTCGGCTCCCTCCTGCCCAGAAACCAGGTAAGTAGATTTCCAGGTCAGGGCCAAGCAGCAGCTCCTGCATGGGCTAATCAGGAGCACTGCTGAGAGCAGGCTGGAGCCGCTGCTGACAGGAAGATGCTTTTCATTAAGATGTCTGCCGTCGGCAGTGCAGAACTCACACTGAGCTGCAGAAACACATCTGGGCCTCTGCGAGCAGAGCGGCTGAGACAGGGACACTTGGCTGCAGCGGGGCAGTCTCTTGGTAATGGGAGAGGCATTTCTGAAGGGCATTATCTGTAACACAGAGGGGAGTGTTTCCAGAGCTGCCTTCCACTCTGTGCCTAGGGACAACTGCTGTTCCATGCAGCTAGCTGAAGTGCTTGGTCACTGCCATGTAGAGGACATTTTCTGGAGAGACAGTTCCCATTTCCTGTATAATTTCATGTTCCTGTAGACATGAAACGCATATTCACATTGCATGCTCACATTGCTCACTGACTCCATGAGGGCACTGCATCTTTGCAGTCTTGCCTTCTGAGTCTGTAAACAAACAGTGGTGAGAGTTTTGCTTCTTTTTAGTAGTCAGAGCATCTGCTTAACTGTTTATGTTCACACATCCACTTCTGGGGAGCAGAGCTGGGTGAGACAGATGCTTTGCTGGGTTGGCTAAATAGGCTTGTGAGTGGAGCAGGGCAATGCCCAGGAGTGGGGAGCGTGGCGACAGCTCTGGATGTCACCAGGAGCTGGGCTCAGGCTGCTGTGGACACCCAACTGTGGGGACCAGACCCCAAGCAGGAGGGAAGGGCTGAGACCCCCACCCAGGGGTGCAGGAGGTGTCTGGGTCTGTGGATGTGTGCTGGAGGGAGGGGTGTCCATGGGGTGCCTGGATCTTGGGCTTTGCACCAGCACGTCATGCGTCCCAGGAGCCTCTTGACCTTCCCAGGCTTCTCTTGTGTTCTCCAGAGCTCGCAGAGCTTTGACCTCGCAGGGCAGGATGGCTCATCAGTGGGAAGAGAAGGGTTTTGACTGGAGATGGCCATAGAATTCTTAGTATGCCCCAGCCCCTTCCTGCTACCCCATGGCCATTCACAGCACACTAGCAAATGTGCCTGAGAAACATTTCTCTTTATGGGCAAGAGGCTAAAAAAAAAAAAAAAAAGAAAAAAAGAATCCTTGTCTGGAAGCTAGGGTAGGAAACTTAAAGGTAAGAAGCACATTTTAAACAATAAGGATAGTAAGCAATTGAAGCAACTTACCCAAGGGGTGGATTGAGTTTTATCTGTTGAAGTTGTTTTTCTTTAACGCAGCACGGGTTCTTCTCCAGAAGAACTTCAGACAGCAGACAAAAGCAGGAGCACATGGCTCCTGGACTGCAATCTGCAGCAGATCAGACTGAGGATGAAATACCTGCCTCTTTTCCTAAAGAACCAAAAATCTGTGTTTGCCACATTTCAAAGGGACCTGGAACATGGCACCTGAACCTGTTTCTGCTGCCTGAGCATGGTGCTGTGGTGCTCAAGACCTTGCAGGACTGAGCATCCTGTCCTTGCAAGGTCAGCACCAGCAGAAGCTGTGGAGAAACTTGTGTGAACAACAGGGGGAGTAAAAGGGTAATTAACAGTGACAGTTCTTGACCCAGGTGTCCCTGATCTCCCTGACTCTTCTAAAGGGAGTTATTAGTCAAATGCAGTGCCGGTGTGTGAAACAATTATCACTAATTACCATCAAGTCATGGCATTCTGAGATTGTTAAACACAGCATGGAAATACTGTGTGATTAGAGAGACCATCAGGGCTCAGAGTTTTCTTAGGCAGCAGTCTGAGCACCTTCCATGCAGCATATTCCTGAAAATGCAAGATGATTCAGTGCCAGTCAGGTGACTTTTAATGCTTTTTAATCTGTACATAAAGTTAAAGTAAAAGAAGGCTGGAGACTGAGACCAGGAATGGGCATGGCTACACAGCAGGCAGCTTTAGCCCAGAATTGATGGGAATACCTGGCACCTTGTGACTGTTCGCACAATTACTGCCCAGATTTTGGCTAACCCAGCTCATGCCAAGGCCCGATGTGGGCTGGGAGCAGCATCACTGGGTCAAAGCCAGAGCACCAGGGAGATATGAGAGGTGGCCAGAAAGAGCTAAAGGGCCACGACACAGCCACCCTGCCCTGCAGACAGTGTCCCCTGCAGACAGTGTCCCCTGCAGACAGCATCTCTGCATGTTGAGCGTTGGGCTGTTTTATCAGAATCTGCTGACTCCTGCACATGGTATGAACCAAACCCCCTATGTCAGCTTACCCCAAAAGCTTCTGAAGCACATACAACAAGTTGCTGAGGCTTCTGTGCTTCCTGGTGTGACATGGGGACACCTGCACCGTGCCAGAGGAGGAAGGGTGAGGACTCTCCCTTCGCTATGAACCGCATTGTTCATAGGTGCATGTGTTAAGAGTTATGGGCTTTAAGTTATGAAACTTCATGACCTGAGTAAGTGGATTCATGTGATAGACTAGTCTGGGCAAAGGGGATTGAGTCCTTGTTTGTCACGTTTGTTTGTTGTATTTCTCAATGAGGTCATAAAATAAAGCTTAATTTACAGAGCACTTTGTCCTGTAAATTTGAGAGATCCAAATGAACTGCGATGCAGCTCTGTTAGGTTTCCTCACCAGCTGGACTAAAGCATGTCTTTGGCCAAACAAGGCAAAGCTAGGAAGGACCAAGCAGAGCTGGGGGCAGCAGTGGCTGGAGCAGGGCAAGGAGACTGCTGATGGGTGCCTTCTGCTCATGCTGTGGAGATTTTTAGCACCTCTAAATCTCTGGAAAGGGTTAAATCCAAGTCTGACTCAGGACCATGAACCGAGTTTGTGTTACGCTCATAAATGAGATCCAGCTGGCGAATGCCAACTATTGCAACCCACCCACAGACAAGCCTGTACCAACCGAGTGCCCCCCCTGAGGAGACCCCTGGGGAGAGCAGTGTGAGAACTTTCCAGGCATGGTCCTTGGCATGGCTGCCCCCGTGGCAGGATCCACACGGCCACACGTTGCCCAATGGAGCTGTGCACTGGCTACCCAAAGGCAGCAAGCAGAGGAGGAGGTGGCAGGGAGGGGGATATGAGGGGCAGTGGATGATCCCAAATACTCATCACAGCCCCAGCATGCAGAGCCTGAGACCCTGCCATCCCCAAACCATGTCTCAGGCCAGCTGGGGAGTTGTCTGCCTCAGTGGCACTGGGGTGGCAGGAGAAACTGCAGGGGACAGGCACATGTGCTCCCCACAGACTGCCCCATGGCAGCCGTGTATGGACAGATGGGTCTGAAAGGCCGTGACAATGTGCTCTCTGCCCTGGGCAGACAGAGGAAATACTGGAAATACTGTGTCACACTTAAACCAAGTAATTCAATAGCGCTTGGAAATTGCTTAGTCTCTTCCTTATTAGATTTATCTCACAGCTCTTCCTTCCTCCTCTGTAGGGTTCTTTATTCAGAATTTGCTCAAATATTTTCCTTCAGAAGATTTAATATCTCAAAGTGCAAATATCCAAACCCTGTATCATTTTGTAATTTCATACTCCATGGTTCTTTCATATGCATATCACTCATTTGCTACCCCTTTGAAGAATGCAGCTTGAGTAATGGAAGTGAAAGAAAACCCATTCAGTGCTGATTTTAATTGAACAAGCTTAGAAGCTGTGGGGATCCATGCCAGACTCCAGCTCGCTCTTTTGAAGAGCTATTGCTAGGCTTCTTTTGCCTTCTGTGAGTCTCTCTAGTTTTTTTTTCCAATTAGCAACTTCCAAAAAATATTAGTTATTGTTTATCCAGCTCTGCTTGTTTGGATGCTTATGCCTAATAATCATCAAATCTGCTTTCTCTTCCTGTTCCAGAGGAATACTGCGTTCTTTGTCTGGGGAGCCAAACATGAGCCTGCATTCAGGAGTAAAATTTTGCAGTGACAATTGACTCATTTTTGGTGTAGCCTTTTTGCTTCACTGTGGTTATGGCAGCGGTGAGTTTCTTGCAGGCTTTAAACTCTGACTGTAAAGACTGTAAATGAACTACATTTTTTTCTTTTGTGTATAAATGAGGTCTCTGGTATTTCTGCATTCTCCCATCCCAGTCAGCTGAACATGAGTCCTCAGCTTGTTGCTTGGATATAAGAGAGGAGATGGGACATGCAGAAGGAAGCCAGTGCAGATGGCTTGAATTATTGGATACCCTTTTCCATGCAAGATTTGGCTTAGAGAAAACAAATCAGGAACTGGTAGAAGAGCAAACAATTTTCTAGCCTATTATGGAAACAAGCTCTCCACACTGCTCATACAGAGCATCAAGCGTGCTGTGGGAATTTGAGCAGGCTGGTGAGGTCGACTTTGCTATTTTCTACTGAGATGTCACCTCAACAAAGAAGGAACAAATTATCCAAGAAAAAAATGTGAATAATAAAGAATTTTAAAAGACCAAAACCCAACAGGAAGAGAGTGTAAGTGTTAAGGGAGCACGTTAGTAAAATATGACAGGCAGACACATCTAAATACTATGAGAAGGAGGGAGTAGGAGATGGGCAGTGCAGCACATCTTTAGCTCATCACTTAGCATGACAAACTTTTCTCAGTTGTGCTTTAAGGTCTTTCCCAGACAAAAATGAGCTCATGCAATGCAAAATCACTGCGTGTGCTAGATCACTAATGGGCATCCAGCAAAACTTTGTGTTAGTCCTGCAGCTTGTATCTACACATTAAAAACCACTGGAAAACATAAACCACTTTTTTGAAAGCCATGTACCAATTGATAGAAATCTTCATATAACCATGCAGCAGATTTCAAAAAGATCCAAAACCACCTGACAGGTTGGAGCCAGGTGGGATTGGGCTCTTCTTCCCAGGAACAAGTGACAGGATGATAGGAACTGGCCTCAAGCTGCCCCAGGGGTGGTTGAGGTTGGAGCTGAGGAACAATTTCTTCCCCTGGAGGGGTGTCCAGGGCTGTCCCAGGCTGCCCAGGGCAGGGGGGGAGTCCCCGTGACGCCTGGAGGGGTTTCCAAGCCCCCCGTGGAGCTGTGGTGCTGAGGGCCAGGGGTCAGTGGTGCCCTGGCAGTGCTGGGGGATGGTTGGACTTGGTGATCTTAAGGGTCTCTCCCAACCAAAACGATTCTGTGATTCTATACCAGTGCTTTATTTCTCAAAAAGCAAATCTGTTAAAAGATCAAGCACTTACTGTATTTACTGTAATAATGAATTTAAGTCTAAGTTGAACTGTTTTTTTGGGGTTTTTTTAAAGTTTTTAAAATAGATCACTGCTTCAAATAGTTTCACTGGCTGAACCAAGTCTGACCAAGGACAAATTCAGCAGCAGATCCCACTCCCTGTGTTGGTTTCTGGTGCAAGGTCCCATTCGCCGGCCATGCCAGCAGCAGGGACAGGCAGAAGGGGCTGCTGGATGGCACCTGAGAAGCAGTGAACCAGCCTGGGCTGGTGCTTCACCACTCGTCAATGTACCCTGGGCAGAAACGCACCAGTTCACCTGGAACAAAAGCAGAAGTGACGATGAGGAGGGGGCCTCTCCAAAACCTGTGTGCTCGGGCCGTGTTTACAGACCCCTCACCCTATGCCTCCGCATCTAGAAAGGGCAATAACTGGATGCTCCACGGCTCTGGAAAGAACCGGCGCTTGCTGCAGCCTCACCCGGCAGCTGGGGAGGCTTCCGCTGCTGCGGAAGAGGTAAAGCCCAGGAACGAGCGGGAATTGCCTCTGCTATTTTTTTGTGCAATGCAACAGCTCCCCCATCTTACAGACTAAAGAACTTGAAATCGGAAAAAAAAAAAAAAAAGTCCCCAGGAAATGAGTACCAAGAAAACTCATCACGCTTGGCTGCTTCTCCTGGAGAGGCTGGCGCGGCTGGTGCCCGCAGCGCTCCCCGCTCCCAGGTGCTCCGAGGCGGGGGGACCCCTCCACGCAGCACCGCACTTGACATTTCGGTGATTAAGGCACCGAATTCTCTTCTTGTAAGGATGAGTAAACACTGCAGTTCCCAAATACTTTGTGATGAGGCACAACAGTCTATCTTAAAGAGCAACACTTAACCGCCTCTCGCCTTTAAGTTTTAGTGCGGATGCTTCGACTCGCAGCCACCCACCCGTCTGCTGCTCTGATGCGCTGCACTGCTGCTGGTGTCCTTTAGGGTGTACACGCAGCACGCTGGATCCACAGCAATGGGAGGGGCTCAGCGAGAACGGGCCGCTTCTGGCAGCCTGAAGGACTCAGCTTGGTGTGATGCTTGCTCAGCTGTCACTCCTCCAAACCTCTGCGCAGCCATCGCCACCTCAGGGAAGAGGCATTTTGCCTTTCTTGCCCCAGTGACAGTTCAGTTTTGCGTGGCCAGACCTGTGGCAGTCTCCCTGCTTCAGACGGAGCTCCAAGCACGGCTCTGGCTCACGAGGTGGGGCTGGATGGGAGCCTGAAGCAATGAGGGACCGGCAGCCCCTTGCGACCACCATGGAGGGCGGATGCGTGGGTTTGGGAGGTGTGGGGAGCCAGGTCGGTGGGCACAGCACTCCATCACCAGCCAGCTGCAGTGAGGTGGCACTGTGCCCAGGCCTGCGGTTCTGCCTTCGTGAGGTGATTAAGGGTTACAAAGAGTGCATAAAAGCAACTCTATATATTAGTTCTACAAAGCACCTTCCTCATAATTTCAGCCAAAAAAAGAAACTATGAAATCATTTAAAAATGGAGAGCTATGAGCGGGGAAAGATTGTAGTTTAAGGAATTACCGGCTCCACCAGGAAAAGTGCCTTAACACTGTGCTTAGAGCCAGAGGCCAGAGCAAGACAAAACTCACAGTAAGTGCTTGTTAGGAAGGGTAATGGGTGACGTGTGTTGGCTCAGCCCCGGCAGGCAGAATGAGTCCAGATCAGAGCTATGCAGGACCTCAGCTGAGTAATCCCAAGCATCACCAGCCCAGGGAACCATGCAGGCCAACACCATCTATGGGGGCACACTGCTGGGCACTTGGGGTATGCTTGCCCTGGAGACAGACCTGCCCCTTCCCAGGACACTGAGGTATTTCCCTAAACAGCCCACCCGGGGAATTGAAGGGAATGTTCAGACACAGACAGCCACCCAGTGTCACGCTGGGCATCCAGGAGCATGCCCAGGAGAAATCATAGCGGACGGTGAACAGAGAGAGGGGAATGGTTTCAGATTAAGACCTGCACAACAGTCACACAGTGTCACTCTGGTCTGGGTCCAGAGCTGGACTGCCCAGCAGCATTGCCCACTGAGCAGCTGAGCTGAAGGCACATCACTAGATAACCACTGGTCCTCCAGATCCAGTCCACACTTGTCACTGCTGCTGTGCTCCCAGGAACGGACACACATGACCTCCTGCATCTGGAAGCAGATCACAGCCCAGAGGATCCCAACACCTTCAGGGCTTCCCTGCTTTCAGATGAAGACCCCGGTGTCTGCACTGCTGCTACTGTGGCACAGCATCCACCTGGCAGCCTGGTGACAAGGCTGAGGGAGTGGGAGGTGGTGGAAGAGACATGTCGTGAGTAACGAAGACAGAGCCATCACTGCAGACATATCCCGTGACCCGACAGACTGGCTGTCCATCTCACCCATCAAGGAGTGAATCTCCCCAGCACATCCATGGCTGCCCACAGGCCCAGACACTCCTGGAGCAGCTGTTTTCCCACTGGGTATGTTAACAAGGAAGTGGTGCCATTTCAAACCCATATCCAACATGGATTTCAGGCTGGCAAAGAAGCTGCAGCAGCGCTTGCTTGGACTGCTGGGATCACAGAGTGCCTGCCATCACTGTAGTTGTCTGCGAGGTCAGGACTTTCTGGACTGTGCTGTAAAGGGACCAGTTCAAAGTGCTCCAGAACCAGTCCAGTGGCTGCCAGACCCTGGGTAGCGGCAGAGGCTGCTGGAAGGGCAGATGATGACTGCTGCTCTGGCAGGTGCACTCCTCCCTAGACCAGGGTCACGTGCTGCTCGGGAGACCACAAAAAGCAAACTCATTTTCCATTCATTTCAGAGGTCGCAAGGAGAGCAGTTTTCTCGGTCACATGGACAGACCCGAGCCAAGAAGAACTGATATGTTCCCTTTTCACGCCCGTACTGATGCCAGACATTGCACCCCAAGGCAGAGAGGTATGAGGATGATCACAACACCTTTCCTTTTCTGGGACAGGGCTCCTCACGTGTGCATTCCCAGCAAAATGCCAGTGTATCCCAGCAGCGTTGCTTCTGTTGCCTCTTTGTGCACTGAGCAGTTGAAAAGCTCTCCTTTGCACTGGTCCGGCTGCAGAGAGCATCCTGAGTGCTTAGGCTAGAGAAGCCAAGCAGATGTGGGCAACCCCTGAGGAGCAGGCAGCTGCCTGCCACTCCGATGGTGAGGTGTTGACAGAGGGAGCCCACTGCCCCTCCATGTGCAGGGTCACTGGCCTCATTCACTCCTCTTCATCACTCTTCTTGCTGCTCTGCTACGGGTCCTGCCACACCATCGACAAGTCCTCACAAAAGAGCATTAGAGAAAGGCGTCAGTATTTTGTAGCCTAAAATGTACTCTCCTCCCCATCCGAGATCCCCGGAGGCAGTCAATCACTAAAACCCTAAAAGCTCCCACATTCGTTGACCCCAAAGATAACTCAGCCGTTCCTCTTCCTGCCAGGATCATCCACTCCGAGTCAGGTGGCACAGCCCATGTCCTCAGACCAGGCGCTCCGAGGCCGGGCAGGGTGCGGGCAGGGTGCGGGCTGCTTGCCTGCCTCCCGGAGGGTGTGAACAAGCCCATCCACCATGCAGGTCAGCGCCGAACCTCCGCCGTTTCTTACCCTCGTGTCTGCTCCTGCCGCCGCCGGCTGATTCTGCGAGTTCACTTACCGGAGAAATCAGC
>VWZY01002759.1:220415-243362 GCA_013399075.1 Chloroceryle aenea | reverse complement strand
CGTGTGCGCGGCACTCCCTTCCCCTCCCCTCCGTCCTCTGATAGCGAGCGCTCCTCATCTGCAGGGAAGCAAATGTAGGACAAGATAAACCTTTTTTTTTCCTATTGGAAGGTTCCCGTTAGGGGCGATGGCAGAACAGATGTAGAGAAGCCAGTGGAAACCTCGCAGCCATGTTGATGTCACGAGCAGAATGTCCTGGTTCCCAGGAGCAGCTGGAGCCCAGTAGAGGCTGGGGAAGGGGCAGCGGGCAGAGGCACCGTCCCGGTTGGGGGCCGTTGGACACGGCTGGGTTGAAGCACTTGTGAAAGCCCTTTCCGGTGCTGCTGCTGGGGAAGCACTGGGTCAGCTACCCGTGGAGGTCTGAGAGCTACCGTGAGCACTGCCCTCTCTCATTGCCATCTATCTGTGCTTCCTCTCCTGCCTTCTCCCTCTCTCTGGGCCCGTGGTGTCTCTGGGGCAGGGAGTGCTTCTCATTGCGTTTCAAGAGCGGAAGGATGTGTTAGTCTCAGCTGTGGGTATGAACGTGCCTTCACCAATCCCCTAGACGGTGGAAAGCTGAGGGCGTCCATCTCAGCCCAAGCCTCCAGCTGTCACAGAGCTGGACAGACCAGGAGTCCCTGTGCCTTGGTCATTGTGCTGTCGTGTCAGTTCCCACCCACGCTCACATTTCNGCCTGTTGAAGTCAGCGCAGCCAGAGAGCAGGGCAGTGAGATGAGATGGGTCCATCTTGGGTCTTTAGAGCCTTTTTGGTGACCACTCGTGTCTGGGTGGTTGCCTGTGTGGAGGGGCCCTGTCTGTCTCTGGAAGCACCCATCCTGTCTGTGGACATGTCCAGGCGTGTGGTGTGGAGCTGCCCAAGTGAACTGGGTATGCTGGGACTAGTTCTGCCGTGGTGTGGTGGGGCTGTGTCCCAGCACATTGGGGCTGCTCTGGACCTGAGCCCTTGTGTGTGCTGCCTCGGGGGCTCTAGCTGGGCTCCCCAGTGCCACGGGGACATTCCCCGAGTGCTGTGGGCTGCATGCATGGTGTCAGCCCCCGGCTCTGTGGTGCTGCCGCTCTCTGTCACACTGGAGGTGTGCCGGTGAGCTCCAGAGCAAGGCCCGGCGATACTACTGCTGACTGGGGAGTCAGGTTCAGTTCTGCACAGATAGCCATACCAGAGCCCCAGTGTTCTCAGTGCCCAAACACCTTCCTCATCTACGTTTCTAAATATATACTGTACTCAGGGGATTATGCATTTGTTTAGATGCATAATAAATGCATTTAAATGCGTAAGACTGTATCAAAATGCATACTGGAGCTTGCCAGTTAGGCCTCGAGTCACAAGCCTCACTAAGAAGCTTCTCCTGGCACATTAGCTCGCCTTTCTGCTTTCAGAAAGAGCAATTACCGCTTTTATCATGGCAGTGCAGTCAGTGCAAGTAAACCTGGGACACTTCAGGTGCCTAGTACAAGTTCACAGCTGAACTAGTTCACCTGCTCACCAGAACACCTGCAGCTTCAGGGGTGGGCTCCAGACTGTCCTGCCCCAGCGAGAGCTGGTGGGCCAAGTGTCCTGCCTTGCGGCCAGGAGAAGGGCCAGGTTCCATGATGGGGCGCTGTTCAGGATGGCTTCCTAGGGGCTCCCTTTGAATTTCTTGTACAACTCTTGTCATGTGGAGAGACTCCTGTTTGCCACCAAAGGTATAAACGGTGACGGGCTGTGGTCATGAGACCAGGGAAGAAGGTGAAGAGGTGGCTGCTCAGCCCAGGAATCAGGTGTGGGAGAAAGCTGGAGGAGCTGGAGAAGAAATGTGGCAAAGCAGCATGGCGAGGAGGAAGCAAACAGATCTTTCCCAAACAGACCTCCCTCCTGTGGGCTGCTGCCGCCGTGGTGGCTGAGCATGTGGTTTCTGCCCCAGAGCTGAGCAGATGCGAAAGGGGGCAAGCCAGGAGGGACGGGCTTGGCAAGCGAGGGTGCCTGTAAGCACGGTGGAAAGGTGGAGCACCTTGAGGTGCCTGGAGGGCCCGTCCACCTGCTGGGGCACGTGGAGATATTTCAGACGCTGGAGAGCTAATGGCTTTCCATTGCTGATCAATATTGCCTATGCTTTCAGATGTGGTAGCAGGTTCAGTTTTATGGAGCAATCTTTTGAATATTCTCTGAGCAAGCAGCCAGTCCAGAAAATCGTTCTAATGGCTTTGCTATTAACAGGACTGCAGAACCTGAGCCAAAGAGAAGAGGCTCGTCTAAGTGCTGTTGAGGCATTCTGGGCCAGGCATGCTCCACACATTAGGGAAGATTTGTACTCCTTTGACCAGACATCACTGAGTGTTGTCTATTTATACACATCTAAATATATCCGCTGCAGTCTTCAGACTTTTCTAGCTGGTAGTAAAATTACTTTTGAATATCATGCTATTAAAATGTACTTGCTGACACTATTTGATGAGTTTTGTGCTAAGAGAGGGGTGTCTGTGTGTTCTAAAACGATTCTTGAAGTAGTTACCTAAGCTGCGTGTTTTCCGTGTGGTTGGATAGCAGAAGGAAATGTGGTTGCATAGGAGCAATACTGGAGACACGCTCAAGCCTGGAAAGCCAAATCCAAAGCAGTATAAGGTTTTGTTTCTTAAGAGTGAACCGCTCTTTCTAGAAATAGATATCAAATAATCATGTATTTTGCAAGGAAATAGAAACATTTGCTTCTAATTAGTCAGATACACCTTCTGGTTCCCCAAAGTTTGAGACATTGTTTTGAAAACAACATGTCAAATCATGGAGAATAAACTTCTCCTTTGCTTGGGGGGTGTTGCAGGTTGGGGGATGCCTTTGGCATCAGTGCTCCTGCCATGTAACCACATCCTGGAGGGGCTCTGAGGTGGGACTCACTCTGAGATGGAAGCACGGAGGAGTTCAGGGAGGAGGAAGACAGATTCTCCTTCACAGATGAACTCAATGCTCTGTTTCTGTAGAGCTGTGGATCTCAGTGTGGGGAGCTAAGGAAGGTCTTGTGGGGCTCTTGAGGAGTGTTGGAGGCCTCTGATGTATTCCCAGGTAACAGGGTTGCTTGTGATGACAGCAGTGGCTGTCCGACTGGCCTGCAGCCCATCATGAAATAGTAATGACCATCAGTTTATTTTCTGTGGCAGCTCTCAGTNGCAGGGCTCTCAGAGGAGCTCCTGCCCTCTGGCCCCTCAAGCCGGATCACTGCAATGCCCAGGGTAGCCTGAGGACAGGTGCTGTGCCCCCTGGGCTACTTCTGGCCCCGGGTCTGAGCTCCACTAGCCAGAGGGATGCAGCGCGGTGAAATGGTGTGGTGCCAGGAGCAGAGCCTGGCCAGGGACCCGCTGGCACACGTTTACATGGCAGCTGCTTTCGCTGCCCACTTGTCCCATTATTTAGAGGGGTGTAAAGGGGTCTGCGGTGTCCCTGCCTGTGTGCCCTATCCTGGCTGGCCTGATGTCCCCAGCCTGCGGCCCAAGCAGGGTCGTAGCGCTTGTGTTCCTCTGGAATAAATAACTCTACAAATAAAATTCGCCTCAAGCAGGCTGATTAATGCAAGAGGTGGTTTGTCAAATGGATAATCCAGGCGATAATGGGAACCTTGGTGAATGCCTCTCTAACTGCAGAGCACGTGGCCAGCACTAGCTCTCTTTGAAGCTGTGGAACCTGTGTCCAGAACCTTGCTTTTGAGGTTGCTCTTCTAGATGAAATTTCTCACCAGGAACTGTCTCTTGGCAAAGCATTTCCCTGAAACACATGATTAGTTTTACTTTATAGTGGAAAATCTTTTTTTTTTTCCCTTGAAGCTTTGGTTTAGAAGCCTCTGTCAAGATCACATTGGACTTCTTTTGGGTTGGAGACAGACAAAACTCTTTAGTTTTCATTGCTTCAGCATTGTGTTGCCAGGAATCTGATATTCCTTGAGTATTTATTTCTAATTCTTTGTACCACCTAGTCTCTGTGCTTGGCCAAGGGGGACAGGGAAGCAGCAGGCCCGAGCTTGACCCGCTGTCCCACAGCAGTGAGTTGTGACAGCTGTGTACCTCCTACGGCAGAAGAATGGTCTTACTGGCTGTCATACAGGTGTACAAGGAAAACGTGTACAAGGAAAACGTGTCCAAGGAAGAAAAAACAGTAGAAAAAGTCATGCCGAGAGGAATCCCCCAAATCAGTGGTAGATACCCTGGTGACACTGCTGCTGCTCCCAGGATCCAGGGTGGGATTTCTGTAATGGTACTGAGAAGTAGCGCAGAGTTGTTCTGCTGCACGTGGATGAGGTGTAGGTTAAACTTCTCTGGGTTTTAAGCCAGACTGAAGAGTCTGCCTGTTAGGTGAAGTCTGTGCCCCAGCAAAGAACAGTGCCTACAGTTGGCAGCGCTGCCGGTGCTCTGGGAGCTGCGTTGTTTTTTTGCTTTTAAACTACTTTATGTAAAGACTCCCTGATACAGCTCCGTGGGAGCAGGTCTGGGTAAGGCGAGCAGGATTTGTCACCTCGTCAGCTGTGACTCAGTGGTTCTGCTGTGTACACGGTGTTTCACAAGAAAGCCTCCTATTCGGGACTGTGATTCAGCTCCGCTGCGCTGTACGGGGCTGGGTTTGCTGTGCTGTGGGCAGGCGTGCTGTGCTGGGGGCTCCTCCCGACACGTCATCGTGGCAACTCCTCTCTGTCAGTGTGGCATCTCCTCTCCGCTGGAGCCTGGCTGTGGCGACGCTGCTCTGATGGGTCAGGACCAGGCTCCAAACTGCAGCTCCAGAGCTGCCAGCTGAGCTGTGGCCACTTCTGGGGACAGCCAGTCTGCAGGCTTGCTGGCAGGGGGCTGCAGACCGGTAGCACCCTGTCTGGGACAGTGCCGGGGCTCTGAATGCCGCAGCTGAACCCAGGCCAGCTGACTGCCCTGGTTCTGTGGAGATGGAGTCCCAGGTCAGCCATGGCATGTGGGCCGTGAGCAGTTTGGAGTCAGCCAGGGCAGCTGCCCTGAGCTGGCTCCAGGTGTGTCCAATGCCACAGACATCATGCTCAGTATGAAGGGGGAAGTTTGCTGAGGATGGGGCTCCTCCAGCTCCTCCTCTTCTTTCTCCTCCTGCTTCTCACCATCTCTGGAGAGACTCCCTCACCATCCTGCTCCCGAGGACTGTTCTCCTGTCTGTTGTGGCCGCCATGCATTCACGGGGCTGAGCATAACCTTGTTTACTTCGTACTGGCATTGGTATAAGTTTGGCTGTTTCATTAAATCCATCTTCATTTCAACCGATGAGTCTCTGCTCCTTTTCCCAATCCCTCTTCTCAGCTGGGGAGGGGTCACTGGGTGATAGAACAACTGCCAGTCTGTCCCTGGTATGGGCTAAACCAAGACCCTTTACACTGTGGTGTAAAGAAATGAGATGAGAACTGTGCAAGCTGCAGGTGAGGCTCAAGTGGTGGTTGTCAGCACACGATGTCCCGACAGGCACTTTGCAGGGGTTCTGGGGATGTGCTGTGGGTAGATCTGGATGGTGACCTTTCCTCGTAGTGTCGCTTGTGGGTCTGGCAGCACTCGGACCCCATCGGTCACAGCTTTGGAAGCTGGAGGGGCTTTGTTGCACATCCCAGCCCTGTGCTGTGCCTCCATTGTGAGCAGCGTGTGCGTGCCCAGCTGCTGTGGGACAGGGCAGGAAGGCAGCCAGTGCATGGCCTGGGGAGAGCTGTGCTGTGCTGGGGACTGGGACTTCGGGTGCATGTGGAGAGGACCACAACACATTGCTGCGGAGGCTCTGCCTGGCGTTTGCAAACAGAACACCCACACAGGGACTTCTCCATGGGCTGTTTATACCTTGGTGCCCAGGTCTTAGCAGCGATGGATTCCCTGGGCTGCTGCAAGCAGATTTGTTCTTGAAAGCATGTGGCAAGGATTGAACTTAGAGACAAGTTTTGAGGGTGCTGTCTCTTCTCTAGTGCTCCTCGTTCCCTTGCATGGAGCCTCCCTCTCACCACAGATGCCCCACTTACTCCTCCCCTCTCTGCATCCCCGTACTGGGAAGCAGCAAGCAGCCCTCCTGTCTGGGTCTGGCGCATGTCGGAGATACCCACGGGGATGTGATTTGTGCCCTATGGCATCTCTTTGGTTGTCTGAGGTGAGGAAGTTCCTGTTCCAGACAGAAAGAAGACTTTTGAGCTCGTGGTTTGGTAGAGGGGAGTACTTGCGTAGCCGTGTGTGCGGTGGTGGGTGGACATTGTGCTCCCACAGCGAGCAGCTCAGCACGAGGGCCGGTCAGCCTGGCCATTGCCTGCATAAAGATTTCTGTAATTACAAGTTGCAGAGTAATGCTTTTGTCTTACCCTGATGGTATAAAGCAGTCTTGGTTTCGTGAGAGAACCTCATCACCCCGTGGTGTAATCCTTGTACCTCCAGCGCCATTAGAATGGAGCCCTTTCGCTGTTACTGTTTTAAAGCTCCACTGGTGCAGGAGCTGACTGGTGGATTCTTGTCTCTGCTTGAGGGTCGGGAGGCTCTACAGAGGGATCTGGACAGGCTGGATTGATGGACTGAGGCCAGTCGATGAGATTCAACAAGGCCAAGGGATGGGTCCTGCCCTTGGATCACCACAACCCCCTGCACCGATCCAGGCTGGGGCAGAGCATCTGGAAAGCGCCCATCGGGAAATGCCCTGGGAGGGCTGGTTGACAGGCAAATGGAGATGAGCCAGAGAGTACCTAGGGGAACAAGAAGCCGACAGCACCCTGGCTGTGCCAGCACTGGTGTGGCCAGCAGGAGCAGGGCAGGGATCGTCCCTCCGGGTTTTGGCACTGNCATGGAGCTGTGGTGTTGAGGGCCAGGGATCAGCGGTGCCCTGGCAGTGCTGGGGGAACGGTTGGACTGGGTGATCTGAAAGGTCTCTTCCAACTAGAATGATTCCATGATTCTGTGGCTGCTCATCACAGTGGCACCTGCTGGGCTCTGCCCTGCACCGGGGCTGCACTCACCCCTGAGCTGCTGCCATCCTGGGGATTCAAAGATGGGTCTGGGGACTTGAGTGCTAGAGGGGTCACGGCCAAGAGCCCTGAGAGCAGAGCTGACTGGTGCCTGCCTCTGCCTTCTCCCTTCCTGGAGCTGTTCTGGACCTGGCTGTGGGATGTTGGGGTGCCTGGAGCTGAGATGGCCCCAGGGTTCATCTCCCACTGTACTGCAGATGTAGGGTCTTGGGGTGTCCTCTGTGACCCCAAGCAAAGTGATGGGCACTGGTGCACATCCCGGGGTTGATGGGGGACCAGCAGCATGGGTCGTGGCACGGTGGGTTTCTCTCCCTGCTGCCCTGTGCAGTGGCCGTTTGCTTAGCTGTGTGTCAACGAGCAGAGCAAGCTCCATCCAGCTGCCCACGCCCCAGCAGCCTGTCCTGGAGATGTTGGGATGCGGTGGCTGAAATGGGAGGTCGCTTCCCCCAGGGCTCACATTTCTGTTGTATTTATTATTGCCCATTACTGCCCAGGGTCACACACTCATGTTTCTAATGCATTTTATTTAAGAAACCTTCTGCAAACAAACACCTTCTGTGGACTGAAGTAATCCCCACGTCCTTCCCTGTTCATAGGAGGAAAGCAGGATAAGCACTGTGGAAAAAATGTAGGAGGTCAGGATGGGTAGTTGCAGCTGCCTTTTAGTTCCAGGTGAAGATTGTATTAATTTCTAAGGGTACAAATTGGAAAAATAGATTAAAAAAATAAAGCTTTACTGGTGTAGCATTGTGCAGCATATAGAAATGAGTCGAAGATAAACTGCTTAGGTAAATGCGCTTTGATGGCGTGCGCTGCTCAGCCATGTCATCTGCAGCAGCTCAGTCTGAGTGTTGCAGCCCCTTGCTGCTTGCAGCCGGGCCGTGTTATTGTCTTCCCCAGTCTCGCTGAAGGGTACAAAGAGCTGAGCTGAATAAGCTTAATTTCTTCTAAGGAGCATTAAATAATCCCATGTACAGACCGTGTGACTGTATTTAAATTGCATCTGGAAAGTTAAAATAATAACAATAAATAAATAACAATAATGAGGAGGGAAATTGAGGCCAGCAGGATGTGAGACTTGGAGTGCCGTGGAGAGGCTGGACTCGCTCATCGCCAGCTGAAATGCAGGCTGTACATGCAAGGAGATACCCAAATGGTGCCCCGACGGTCAGCAGTGCTTCCTTGACTTACACAGAGGATGCTGAGAGGGGATGGATAGAAGAGGAGAGCGAAGAGCAACAGCTTTATGATTACTACCCAAATTGGAGTCACTCGTACTCTGAGGGTGCGGTGTGTTCCTCCTATAGTGCTGGAGATTGCTGATCTACCTCTGTGGAGATGGGGACACGTCCTGTGGTGAGTGGCAGCATGGGTGCAGCACAGGACGGTGCAGGGGAGGGCAGCCGGTGTGTGGGGGCATGGGGTGCCATCCGAGACACAATGTCCCATGCCCTGTCCTTTCTTCAGCCTTGCCTTTGGCTGGCCCTGCAAGCTGTTTAAGTAGTGCTGAGTGTTCTCCAGTATTCTCTGGAGAGATTCAACCCCTCCTGGATACTGCGCTGCTGGGCCCCCTGCTCTGGGTGACCCTGCTGGATGGAGCAGGGGGGTGGCCCCAGAGCATCTCCAGAGGGCCCTTCCAACCCCCACTGTGCTAGGGTTCTGTGATTGATTCTGTGATTCAGATGCAAAAGTGAGTTTTTTGCACTACAGGCTTGATCCTGAACTGATGACTTGTGTGCACAGGGTGTCACGGAGCGGGTTCTGCGAAGTGTGGTCTCCCTCTGCCAAGGCCAAGTCTCTGCTGCCTTTTCAAACTGCTGTGTTTCATGGATGTAGTCTTGGTTTCCATCTGCGTTAGCCAGTTATGTCATTCGACAGAAGAGGTTTTCTAGGGTGAGGTGATGGATGAAGAGGACCTGCTGTCACCTCTGTGTTTGAGGATGTTAGGCGGGGCTTACGTTGGTGAGGTCTGATCGACTGAATGTGGACCTGAGAGGCTGCAGCATGACCACCCCTCGCGCTTCACCTGGAAGAGGCCCCATGTGCGGTGCACACCTTGGTGGCAGGGTCACCGCAGCACATCAGGGTGGGCGGACAGCCTGAGGTGGAGGGTGCCTGCATGGCAGGGCCACTGTGCTGGGCACAGGTCTGACTTGCTGGCTCTGTGTCCATGATGGTTCTGCAGCTCCCAGGAGCGGTGCTGATGGTGGTGCTGATGGTGGTGCTGGGTGGTGTGGAGCAGAGCAGAGTGCTAGCTCGGCTCCCTTGCCGGCTCGTCCTGGAGCCAAATGCTGGCGTATGACACTCCTTATCTCTCCAGCTCAGCAAGGCAGCGCTCAGGGCATCCTGATGGATTTGTGACACTCCCCGTGGGACTCTGCGCTCATAAACCAATTAAAGGATTACATCGTTATAATGTGGAGAGTGCTCTTTGTTTATTAAGTATTACAGGTACAATTCAATTAGTGACAGGCTGACCTGCTGATGTCAAGATGTGGATGGCAGCCAGGTCAGGGTCCAGAGCTCTGCGTTCCTGTGGCAGCTCGCTCTGCCTGCCCTCCACACCTCGACGGGGCGGGCGGAAGGGAGGCGCCCCCTGGGAGCNNNNGCTCTGCCTGCCCTCCACACCTCGACGGGGAGAGCTGAAGGGAGCAGCCCCCTGGCAGCTCTCCCTGCCCTGCTTAGGGCTGGGGGAAGCCAGGGGAGGGGGCCTCTGCAAGGTGCCCACCCAGCTGCACCCCTTCCCTAATGTCTGCCCCTACTGCTCCAGCTCCTAGTGGGAGATGAGCCTGGGTGAAGCTGCCCAGCCGGTTCCCCTGCACCTGCGCTCACTCACTGCCTTCCCCAGGGGGCCGTGGCTGCAGGGGCAGCAGTGATACCCACTGTGGCCGTGTCTCACATGCTGCCAGGGTGGTGAAACCCACGTGCTGCCTGGTGGCCAGGGCCCAGGTGCCTTTTCTGGGCTAAGGAGCCACAGATGGGGCTGCTCTGGCAGGGGCTGTGGATGCATGGAAAGGCAGGGGGAGAGCAGGACCTGACTCACCCAGGCTTCTCGAGCACTGATGTCCAGCCCGTGCTCCTGCACGGATTCAGTGGAATAGCTGCCCCAGGTGACTGCTCAGCACAAGTTAGAATGGGAGATTTTGGTAAGGCTTTTACTACTGTGTTCCTTTATGAAGTGGTTTCAAGCTAGGCTGGTATTTAGTGTTCAGCATGGCTCAGAAAGCAGTTTCCACAAGCGGTATCCAAAGCGCGGTCTGTCCAAGGGCACAGTGTGTGCCGTCTGTACCAACCACGTGGGTGACCATGGGTGGCCACACTCTCCATCCAGACCCCAGCTCAGGCTCTGCTGCCAGTGCTGCACCGCGTTTGGCCTGGGGCATTGCAGCGGGGGCTTGGCAACCACAGCTGGAATGCCACGGTGCAGATGGAGACGTGAACGGAGGATAGAAACATCTCTTCTCTCTGGTGGGGTCCTAAAAAGTTGTACATGGGGAAACTGCCCAGGTGTGGGCTGTGTGGCCACATCCCAGCAGTGCAGGGAAGCTGTGGAGGGATGTTCCCTGCGGGGACGTGTGGTCCTGCTGGGGAAGGGGCAGCTCAGAGGCGTGTGTTTGTGAGCTGGGGTGCCTTGGCCTCAGAGCAATGCACGGGCTGGGCACAGCTCTGCCAGCACAGAGTGGGGAAAGAGTAGAAACAGAAAACATCTTTTGCATCAGTAAGACTGTGCAGCAGTATCTCAAGAGCAGCACTGAGCTAATTTGGTGGATTTGGAGATTAAATTAAACTTGAAATCTCAGTGAGAACTGATCTACTGCCAGGCAAGAGACAGACCATCAGACTTGTCCAGCACAGCTCCAGTGCATAGCTGGGACAGGGTGGGTGCAAAAGGTGTTTCCAGACTACCAGAACTTTCCAGAAAGACCAGTTGGTTTCACTGTCCAAAATAATGAATACTGGTCAGAAGCAGGCTCTGGTTTCCATGCAACCCCATGACAAAATTACGCTTTGTTTGCAGCACAGACCAGGCAATGCCTCCCTTCTTCCACGCTGCATGCAAACATAATGTGAAAAGGAGGATATCTACACGTGTCTGCAAATAGAGACATGAAAACAGCTCATGTAGCCTGGCAGTGCTGGAATAATACCCGAGAGCCACAGAGAACCATCTCTGAGGACCAAAGACTGACTTGTAAACTCTGGAGTAAATTGTGGCATTATTTTGTGGCACTTATTTCTCAGTTGTGCTTTCCAGGGAGTTTGTTTCTCTGCTGGTTACTACTCGTCAGAAGGAGAACCCCAAACAGCATCAGCCTGGCAGCTGCTGTGCAGCAAACCTGGTGCAGAGGGGAGAGTGAAACAGGCCTGGGCAGCAAAGTGTTCCCCTCCCCAAGGAGGGAAAGGCAGAGGAGGGTGGGAGGGCCACCCTGGGCTGTGGGTGCGGAGGGGAGTGAGCAGAGTGCCTGGGGGTGATGCAGGTGGGGAGCTGCCCTGGACCCCCCCTACCCTCGCCCCTTGCTGCCATGTCACTGCCCTTGCCCCCCCTGCCCTCCTCACTGCTGCCCTTGCCCGTCAGGAGTGGATAAAAGCCTTTCTGTCCTGACAGTTTATGAGATATTAGATGATAAACCCCTGACTCTCCTTGTAGGAAAGCAGTTGCGGGAGAAAAGCGTGTACTTTTTGGGCACAGGGGGAAATTAATGCTGATTTCCCAGTTCCTGTGAGGCTGTTCTGTGGTAACCATGGCAACCAAGCTTCAAAGACAAGGGGTTAAAATACAGGTTTCCCAACTTTGGTATCGACAGAGGAGCCTTCCCCCAGGAAGGTGGGGGCTCTGGGGAGCGGTGGCACACGGGGCTGCCCTGCT
The DNA here is from genome assembly GCA_013399075.1 of Chloroceryle aenea. Classification (NCBI taxonomy): domain Eukaryota; kingdom Metazoa; phylum Chordata; class Aves; order Coraciiformes; family Cerylidae; genus Chloroceryle; species Chloroceryle aenea. Next base: position 231,542 of record VWZY01002759.1, on the reverse strand, counting down.
GCCGGCTGGGCTGGCACTGTCACACTGGGCACCCACAGCAGGTCTGCCCAAAATGCTCAGCAGCCAGCACCCTTCACAGGAGCCGTGTGTTCCTGGGACTGATGCCTTCCACTACACTATGTGTTGGGCTTTAAACCTCCCAGCTGCTGCTTCTCTCCATGAAGCTCAAGCAGCTTCTTCAAATCCTTCCCAGTGTTACAAGATCAGAACCCGTTTCCTTGGCGGGCCAAAGCGAAAGCTTGAGATCTCTGTGGACAGTCACAGCCTGGCAGCTCTTCGGTGATGCTTGGTGTGGGTTTCCATGTGCTGGCACTGATGAGCTCTCCTGACATCTTTCCTTTTCCCAACTTGGCGTGATGCAATGTCTTATTTTCCATTTACCTCTGCCCTGCTGCTGCTTCTCAACAGTGTAGTTCGTTAAGACTGCAACTTTGACATGGATTCATTCCCATGAAGTTTGTACACTAATACGGTACAATCGTGTGCAGTAGGATGGTATTGAAATAATTCCAAATGTCAGTTCATGTTGATGCATGAACGCTGGTTCACCATGGGATTAATTGCAGATAGACCACCTCCGGGCACCCAGGATCTCCAGTCTCCTCAGCGGTCTCAGTTACCAGCCAGCACTTGTGCAGCCCAGATAATGGTGTATGAATGAGTTAATGGTAGTTGGAGGGGGAGAAGGATACCTGGTACCAGTTAATGGACAGTGGGGTTTCCCAGTCCCTTGGGCTGTGGAGGAGGGGTTTCATCAGATCTTCCTACCCAGGGGTCTTACAGAATCCCAGCACGGTGGGGTGGGAAGGGCCCTCTGGAGATGCTCTGGGGCCGCCCCCCGGCTCCACCCAGAGCAGGGCGCCCAGCAGCGCAGGGTCCAGGGGGGGTTGGAATCTCTGCAGAGAAGGAGACTCCACAGCCTCTCTGGCCAGCCTGGCACAGGCTCCCACACCCTCATAGTAAAAGGTCTTGGACCAGTTTTATCCATGTTAGCAACCAGAGACAGAGCCCAGGACTCCCCAGACCCTGCCCTGTGATGTTCCACTCGGTGCAGCAGGCTGAGATGTTCTGCACCATGCCAGTGCCGTCCTGTGGAGTGATCACAGACATTTGCAGTGACTTGTGAACCTGGTGGTCTGTGTCCAGCAGCGTGTGAGTGGAGAGGAGGGCAAGGTCCCAGTGCTCCCACAGCTGTGCCAGGGCAGGGCTGGAGCCTTGAGGAGGGCTGATCTGCATGTTGCACGGGTAGTAAGGACACATGTTGATGAATGTTGCAGGTCCCAGAGTGAGAGGGGAGGAGGGGGCGTGGCGTGGCCCTCCTCGCCTGCAGCCTTGCTGGGATTCCTTCTAAACCTGGTATGGCTGATGCTGTAGGGAGGAGGATGAGTGCAGTGGGAATGCCCCGGAGTGTGGCAGTGCACATCAGGGTGATGGGCTCCCCTGTCCCCATCTTGCCAGCGCAGTTGGCCAGTGCATCCTTCTGCAGGAAGCCTCCTGTCTGACGTCTCATGACTTCTGCGGAGGTGATGACGCTCGTGTCCCACACAGTGCCCATTTTTCACATTAAATCAATGTATTCCTGCATGTGATCACAGAGGACAGAGCTGACGGCTGAGTCCTTCTGCTGTGAGTGGGCTCTGCTGTTTCATTAGGCTTGGTTACTGAGGGGCACCAGGCTTCAAAACGAAATCACTTTGCTTGGTGAAAAGTCTTTTCCAATATATTTTCAGCTGTGCCCTGGTGGGTGCATGTGCTGAGTGTCGAGATGTCGGAAGGAAATTGTACATGGAGACAGCTCTTTACACTGAGAAGATGCAGTGAGGACAGTCAGATCTCCTTCGGGGATGGTGTGGAAGAAAGGCTGCCATGGTATCACTGGGAGCTACTGCTCGGTGCTTGGGGATTTGTTTGTTTGTTTTTCTGTGTGCGTATGGAAATGAGAGTTTAACTGATGGCACGTAGCAAAGCGGCACGTTCCCCTCATTTGAATGGGTAAAGCAGAGTGAGGCATTGCAAAGTTCTGTTCTAGTGCTGTGAACACCTGCTCTGTGCATGGCTGCTTTTAACTTATCTCCACAGCTCCCTGACTGGAGGCTGGAGCCAAGTGGGATCGGGCTCTGTTCCCAAGGAACAAGCAACAGGACGAGAGGAACTGGCCTCAAGCTGCCCCAGGGGAGGTTCAGGTTGGAGCTGAGGAACAATTTCTTCCCCTGGAGGGCTGTCCAGGTCTGTCCCAGGCTGCCCAGGGCAGGGGTGGAGTCCCCGTGACCCCTGGAGGGGTTTCCAAGCCCCCCATGGAGCTGTGGTGCTGAAGGCCAGGGGTCAGTGGTGCCCTGGCAGTTCTTGATTAGTGGTTGGACTTGATGATCTTCCAACCCAAACGATTCTGTGATTCTGTTCTATGATTCTGTGATGGCAGGGGAGGGAGAAAGCAGATGACCCCACAGTAACACCAGGCGTGTCTGTTTTGGGAGCATCCTGGCTTGTTTCAGGCTTGCCCTGGCCTGGCTGGGCATGGCCAATGCCTGGCTGGACCCTGGTGCTGTGGGGTGGTGGGTGAGGGTCTGACCCCAGGCAGTGAGGACTTGGCCCCTGGCCACCTGGCCAGCTCTTCCCAAGCAGGGAAGGAGGTGAGCTCCCTCTGCTCCTGCAGTGCCAGCCCAGTATGTCTGAAGCGCACGTAGTGGCACTGGTACCACTAATAACTCTCTTTGATGAGTAAAATGTGCAATGTTGATAATAAAGTGCAAGTGCAATTTAAAGAAGGCATCTATCTTCCAAAAGACTTTAAAGTCCTGTTTCTGGGGGAGATGTGACATCAGTGTGCTCACAAAATCAACAGCACTTGAAGTGCTGAGTGTCACGCTAACCTGAAAAGGGTTTTCAGTCCCGTGAGCACGACAAGTGCAGCTCACAGCATTGCTCTGATCTTTTCTGTCCCCATGCTGGAAAACTGAAGTGCTTAATTTTTCTCCACCTCCCCCAACCCGTTTTTAATTACAAAATTGAACGGAGGACCAGAAAGCAAAAGAGATAGAAAAGAGAGAACTTTGATGTCAGAGCTGATTAATTTTGTTAAAAAAAGGGAGTTTTGGATTCCTTAAAATAAAATTTTATTTTCAGTGAAAAGCTTTCTTATAAAAAGAAGCTCAATTAGCATCATCTCTTTGCAGCGGAAATTAAGCTCATGAGAAAGTGTTTGCAGCTCTCAGAGCCTCCAGTGCAACAGGAAGGGTGCGGTTGCTTTTTCTTTTTTCTTGCTTTTTTTACTATCATAAAACTTTAAGGAAAAAGAACAACCAGCAACAGGAGTTGAAATGTTGGCAACCAATTGTGGTACACTTATGGTAGCAGAGGTGTGTGTCCCTGCCACGGAGGAGCCGCTCCCTTCCACCTGCCTTGCAGAGGGGTGCAGAAACATCTCATCTCCTGCACGACCTATTCGGGGTGGTTTGGATTGCTCGGCCTCCCAGGGCCTCCTCCAGGGCAGCTGTGGGAGGCACAGGGTCCACCCATGGGTGCTGGCAGGCGGATGCTCNTGCTCCACTGCCAGAGACATGCGGGGCTGGCACCCCAAAACCTGTGTTGCCTTTCGCATGGCTGGGTGGGAGCGGGTCCTGCTCAGCAACCTGCCCCATCGAGCTGTTGGTGGGCACAGATGGGACCTGCTGCCCCAGGACCCACCACTCCAGGACCCACCGCTCCAGGACCCATCCCTGGGTGTCCCAGGATCCACATTTAAGCTGGGCTTCAGCATCTGGGTGTTTCCTGCAGTTGTTACTAAGGGGCAGCTCTGTCAGGAAATACCTCTGCTAAAAAATGCCATTTTTTGGAATACAGAATGCTCCGCACAAGTACAATGACTTTTCCTTACGTTGAGGACATGTTTTGGAATGACCCGCCCCAGGATCATGGGTTTTGTGGGACCTGAAGTGTGCAAAGCTGAGGTCCTGGCCACTCTGCAGAATCAGAGGGCTGTGCTGTTCCATTGCTGCTGCTGGCACTGGGGACAGAACTGGTGGTACTGGGCCCCTGGCAGTCTCAGGTGTGCAACCTCCTCTGTAGTGATTTAGAAAGAGAAACGTTGAATCCTGTTCAGTTCAGAGTGAAACTGAAGTTAAAAAACTGTCAAGATCCCCCGTTGTCATCGGTGCCCGCTGTGCTGGCTGCAGGTGGTGAGTCACACCGTTCTCCGCCACTGCAGCGACAGCGATGGGAAGTCAGTCCAGGCATGGCCTGTCCCCTCCTGCTCGATCCAGCACAGGATCAGAAAGGCCTGCAAAGGGTCGCTCTGGGAAGGGCCAGTCCTGCCCCCGCCAGCCTCTTGGCAGTGCGTGCTCAGTGGCAAGCAGGTTGCTGTGGGTGTTGCAGGGGATGAGCAGCCCCATCCCGGTTCGTCTCTCTCTTACTCCCAGGTGTAAACGATGGGGTGTCTGAGCAGCAGGAGCAAGGTGTGAGGGCCTGGGGCAAAGGTGCACTGCAGCCAGATGCTGCTCCCTGTGCTGGTGGCACCTGGGGCCCATCTGTCCATCTGGGGTGATGGGCGATGGCATCTCCCATGTGTCCCCCCCCTTCCTCCCTCTTGTTCAGCTCCTCTCTGACAGCTCTGCTGGGGTCAGTGAGTGGGGACGTAACATGAACCACATCATGGAGAACTGCATCCCTGTGCCTAGAAGCCTGGAAATGAGGAGAGTGATGTATTTTTAAATGCATTTTTAAAAAGGACATTCTGGGGAGAGCAAAGTACCTCCTTTGATTTCTGTGCATAAGGATAACTCAATTAGCTTCAGTAAAGTCATGCTAATTTACCTGAGGTAAAAGTTTGAGGTTTCTTGTTTCTACAAGCGTCTTCCTGCATAATGTTGCTCTTTCTGCTTTTTTGAAAAGGGAAGTGCGTAATTTTCCTGATATTAATTAAGATAAGAGAGAGTTATACCTAAATGTACTCAATGGAAAATAGATCAGATTAAAACATGCCCAAACTCCAGATTAAAATCACCGGTCACTGGTGGAGACCAGGCACCCTGAGCAGCGGTGGTTCCAGTGTCCAGCTGGTCATAGGGTGATGTAGCCAGGGGTGCAGATCCCCACCTGGGATCTGGACGGGCTTCATTGCCATTTTTCTTTGAAAAATGTGGAGAGTGGGGAAGGCTGACGCAGGGAAGAGAAGCAACAGAGTGGCCATGCTACGGCTGCTGGGTGCTGGGTGATGTCTGTGACAAAGCTACTGGCTGTGCTGGTCCCCTGGCTGCAGAGCTTGAAGGGCTCACGGCAGTCACTCGCTGCCTGGGTGTCCCGGTGGGGGTTCCTGGGCAGCCCAGTGGGGGTTCCTGGGTGGCCCAGTGTGGGTGCCCATCACTGTGTGGGTACGGAAAGCCTGTCTGGCGAGGGACGAAGGCTGCAGCCCCACAAGCTCTGCTCCCCAGGCACTGGGTGTGCCCAGCAGGCAGTGCCCAAGGATATGCTCCATGTGTTGAATTCCCTTTTGTGGATCAGAGAAGGTGTTCGTTCTGAGCTGGCAAAACTCAGTCTGCAGTGAGATTCTAGCTGGTTTTGTTCAGACCGGGTGTAACACAGGAGTTGCCTTTTACCGTTGTTCTGGAGCATCCCGCGCTGCTCCTGTGAGCACTGGAAGTGCAGTTTGGGTGGGAAGTTGTGGGAGAAGGTTATCTAGATCTCCCAAGAATTCTGTCTTCTCCAAGTCACCATTTAGACTGTGCTTTTGCCAAGAAAGGTTGGGCCAGATGATCTTGAGGTCCTTTCCAGGCCGGGGTTCTGTGATTCTGTCCTTCTGTGATGCTGTGAAGGTAGTGATGGGATGCAAGCTGGAGAAACCCACCACAGGCTGTGGGGTGTGCAGCACGATGGTCAGTGCCTGGCATGGTCCTTGGCAGTCTGAGGTGTTCGGGCTCCTCAGTAATGGTTTAGAAGGAAACAGACTGGCCCACAGCTGGATGGTGGTGTAACAGCAGCACTTGAGGTATGCAGCCCTTGCGAGGCGTTGCCGAGTTCTCCAGCCAGGATTAGCTCAACTCGCAGTACAGGTGGATGTGGGGTTTTAGGTGTCCATCCAACAGCCTTTGTTTCACGAATGCAACAGAAATCTTGCAACAGCAGTACAGTTGATCAATCTTTGAAGCAGCAATTAAAATCTAAACTTCTTTGCCAAAGCCTTAAGTATGTCTCTTATCTAAACTGCTCAGACACATTGCTGAGTTAAGAACATTAGGAGCAAGAGACCCATTAAATTATCTGGCACAGAGGAGATAGCAGTAAAACCTGCAGAGTGACGGGATCTCACACTGCAGATTTGATGGTATCTTCTTTATACGCCAAGATGTAGAAAAGGAGGGAGAAGATCCCTCAGAGTAACTCCTCTGGGCTAGAAGTTATGAAAGCCACTAAGGATTTATTTTTCTATTTCCAAAAATCTGTGTAAAATGTTTTTGATCTTGTGTTTGTCCAGCTGAAGGGGAACAAGCTTTGTTTGCATGTTTCCACTTTTTCCATCCCACAAGACCTTTGATCTGTCTTTGGGAAAAAGACAAAGTTACCACACTGTTCTGTCAGCCCTTCCCTGATTCATGAAAATGATCTGTGCTGATTAGATTCGGAAACTGCTCAAGACTGTAACTCAGCGATGAGCTAAGATCATAAAAATAGTCTCCATACAGCTTCTCCACGTTTCAGTGACGCTCTTCATCAGCGGCCCGGTGTCTTTGGAAGTTCCGAGTTGCAGTTTATTAACACAAACACTCTCGTCTTGAGTTGCAGGCTGGATTTATTAGCAGAGCTCGGTGCTTAACGACCGGCACGCACTTGTGTCGGCACTGCCCCGAGTAGCCCAAACAACGTGGTTTATTAATGCTGAGCAACAGAGGACGGAGAAATGGCCAATTAACACATGAAATAATGAGGCACTAGCTCAGGCAGTGACGTGTTTTAAGACTGTGGGCCCAGAGCAGCTGTCTGGGAGCCAGGGTGCTTTGGGGTGGCTGCAGGAGCGAGAGTGCTTTCATGTGGCTGGAGGAGCCAGGGTGCTTTTGTGGTGCTGACAGAGCCAGTGAGGTTTTTGGGGTGTGGGAGGAGCTGGGGTGCAGGTGGAGCCAGGGTGTTTTGGGGATTCCAGAGGAGCTGAAGTGTTTTCAGGGTGCTGGAGGAGGTGGAGTGCTGGTGGAGCAGTGGTGGTTTTGGGGTGCCAGAGGAGCTGTGGTGGTTTTGGGATGCCTTTGGGACCTTGCTGCCCCATTCCTCGTCACTGTGGGAGGCTGGTGGGTGTAAGCTGTCCCTTGGGTGAAGGGTGGCAGGTGCTGCTGGACCTTCTTGCCACCCTTTTGTGAGCCACATTTCTGCCGGACTGCACTTTTCATTCTGGGCCCTGCTCTGCTGAAAAGATTTTGTACACTGAGAATCTTTCTGTTGTGCCTGAATATCTGTCTTCTGAGGCCAGTGGAAGTTTTCTAATTAAAATGTTAAATATCCTTGGGTCAGGTACCAGGTGCAGGAGGAGAATTACATTTCAGATACAAATAAAAAGCCTGTCATAGGACTGGACCTAACTGTAGGCAAAGAGAGAAGCACCATCCAGGGGCATGCAGAAAAAAAGAAGTTTTCAGTGATTATTTCTGTTTGCCATTTGCAAAGAGGTAGAAAAACACAAACTCACGGAGACAGTGAGATCTTTTCTGCTTCTACAAGAACTAAGAAAAAGGTTAAAAAGTGACAGTTGAAGTGACGCATTTTAAAAGTGGCAGAACTGGATAACTGGTACCCAGGAGTATTAAAATAATTGGGCAAGGAGCTCCCAGAGACAGTAATGATTTATTTTTAACAAATCCTGGAACACTGGAGAAACCAGAGGAAAAGGAAAGGACTAATGAAAATTGATAGAAAAATTAAACATGATTGGGTCCGGAGGGAATTGTGCTATTGGCTCCTCCCGGGCTGGGTTCCTCTTCTCCCCCTGCCAGCCCCCCCCAGCTTCCCTCTCCTCGGCAGCTCCAGCCGGCGCATTGTGCTGGACCTCGGCTCTCGCTCCTCGCACGGACACCCCTGGCTGGAGGTGCTCTCAAGGGTCTCCGCGTATTTCATAAAAAGCCATCTCAGGATGGCTTTGAGTGCCATCTCAGGAGCATTCCCAGTTTTATGGGCTCAGGGGCTCTTGCTGTCCAGCACAGCTCTTGATTCCTCTCCAGGGTCTATCCCTGAGATTTCATTCTCCTGGCTTCCCTTTCTATATCAGAAAGGAGTTTAATTGTCCCCTCTCCCACCTCTTTCCTAAGCCTGCCTCTCAGCAATTAGTATTCCCCAGGGATGGTGGTCGCCATCCTGGTCCCCACAGTGTCCTGAGCTGTGGTCTCTGGGCTTGGAGGCTTTGACCATCCTGATCAAAGGCCTTTGTCCTGATCTGTGCTCACAGAGCATCGCTGGAGAGCACAGCTTTACACTTCACAGGCTTCTGCAGGTTCCCTGGTCTCCATCCTGCCCAACACAGATTTCCTTACACATTTCCCTCAACTAACCCCCAAAGCATACCAGGTTTTTAAGCCCTTTGACATTGTTATTCTATGGCCTCTAAATAGTAAGCTGGCAATTATGGAAAAACCAATATGAACTGATAGCACAGGCCTGATTGCACCACGGAGATAGGCTTAACGACTACTGCAGTGCGTGAGCTTCTGTGTCCTCTGCAAATTTAATTTTCACTCTTTCTGAGAGGGTCAACTCCCTGATTCTGGAATCCAATGGAGGCACAATGGGTTATGTTGTGTGTCACGCAAGGCAGTGACTCTCTGGGTGCTGCTGGGAAGGGGCCACTGGGAGTGGTCCTTGGTCACTGCAGCCGGTGTGGCCAGACCTGCTGTGTGCTGGTGCCCAAGGTCTTCCTGTCAGACCTGGTCGAGCACCCCTCTGCCTGAGAACCCCTGGGGCCAAGCACCTCTGGGCCTGAGCACCCCTGCACCCAAGCATCTCTCTGCCTGAGCACCCCTGCACCCAAGCATCTCTCTGCCTGAGCATCCCTGCACCCAAGCATCTCTCTGCCTGAGCACCCCTGCACCCGAGCATCTCTCTGCCTGAGCACCCCTGCACCCGAGCATCTCTCTGCCTGAGCACCCCTGCACCCGAGCATCTCTCTGCCTGAGCACCCCTGCACCCGAGCATCTCTCTGCCTGAGCACCCCTGCACCCGAGCATCTCTCTGCCTGAGCACCCCTGCACCCGAGCATCTCTCTGCCTGAGCACCCCTGCACCCGAGCATCTCTCTGCCTGAGCACCCCTGCACCCGAGCATCTCTCTGCCTGAGCACCCCTGCACCCGAGCATCTCTCTGCCTGAGCACCCCTGCACCCGAGCATCTCTCTGCCTGAGCACCCCTGCACCCGAGCATCTCTCTGCCTGAGCACCCCTGCACCCGAGCATCTCTCTGCCTGAGCACCCCTGCACCCGAGCATCTCTCTGCCTGAGCACCCCTGCACCCGAGCATCTCTCTGCCTGAGCACCCCTGCACCCGAGCATCTCTCTGCCTGAGCACCCCTGCACCCGAGCATCTCTCTGCCTGAGCACCCCTGCACCCGAGCATCTCTCTGCCTGAGCATCCCTGCATCCAAGCATCTCTCTGTCTGAGCACCCCTGCACCCAGGCATCTCTCTACCTGAGCACCCCTGCACCCAAGCATCTCTCTGCCTGAGCACCCCTGCACCTGAGCTCCTCTGTGCCTGAGCATCCCTGTGCCCAAGCACCCCTGCACCCCTGGCAGACAGCACTGAGCAGTGGCTGGGGTTCAACACCTCTGCCCAAGTAGCCCATTCATTTCTGTCTTCCCCTGACTCTGCCACTGATCCTCAATTTGCTGTCTGTCCTGTTTCCAGAGCTCTGCTAACATTTTTATGCGGCTTATCATTACTCTCTTCTGTTGTTTTTCCTTATATCAGGAAACCATAAATATGTATTTTAGAGCCGTCAGTTTCTTCAAGCATGTGGAGCACTACCTCCTGAAAAAATCCCAGCAGCAGATTTTGAGCCAAAGGGAAGATTGCAAAAATAGTTTCTCCCTTATGGCACATTGAAAGTTTCTCTTTTAGGTGAAATTGCCCAACCCTGACAGATGTATCTGAAGTTTTAAAAAAATATGGGTCCCAATATTTCACTGAAACTGTCATCCTTGGTAGGTAAAGGAAAATATTCCTTTTAGTGTGCTCATTGATTTCCTTTGGATCTAAATTCAGACGAAGATCCATTGGTTTCTCTCCGTGGCTGCATAGGTGCGGGCAGCAGCTGCTGCATTCCCGTTTCCAGTGGTGCTGAGCCAGGCTCCTTTGGTGGTCACGCTCTGCTCTGAGTTCCCGTGTGCAGCCAGAGGGGTCCCCGAGATCTCCGTCCCCTCGCTGGCTGCGGAGCCTGTACAGAGGTCTGGGCACTGGCTGCCTGCGTTGCGGTCCCGAGCACCCTGACAGCACGGGAAGAGGCAGGTGCTGGCTCTTGACTGGAGACTGAATCAACTCTGTTTCTTCCCTGCCTTCAGCCAGGGGCTGGCTGCTGCCACTCCCAGCCTCCCACCGCGTCCCTGGGGTCCCTGTAAAGCCCCGGTGGTGCTGGGGTGGGATGTGCACAGGTTCTGCATTGCTGGTGCATGGGAGCCTGTCCTGGGGGACAAGGGCTGGCCCAGCACCCCCTGTGGCTGCTAAGCACCAATCGTGCGTGGTGATGGTGCCAGTTGAGCAGCCTGGTCTAGTGGAAGGTGTACCTGCCCATGTCAGGGAGCTTGGAACCAGATGACCTTGAAAGAACCTCCCGGCCCAAACCATTCTTTGATTTCATGATTGTTTCATCCCACGAAGTGGACAACGAGGGAGGTGAACCTTTGCGATCCCCCAAAAGAGGCTGTCCCTGCATGGCAGGGCGGCTGTGGCAGGAGAGTCACGACAATGACTCTGAGGAACAATAACAGAATGATTTATTAGTTCTCCCTAATGGAGCAGTACGGATAAAAGTGTTAATTTTTGTAGGCGATTATTTTACGGCGCGACTAAATTGTGAGGAAGAGGAAGAAAGAGTTACTAGAAAAGAGGAGAAGACGGCGGGAGTGAGAGAGGGAAAGAGAAAGAGAAAAGGTTCTCACCACCCGTGGA
>VWZY01002759.1:165090-187150 GCA_013399075.1 Chloroceryle aenea | reverse complement strand
GGGGTGCCTGTTGCATCCGGATCCAGGAAGATGATGAAAACCAGGTGTGCCACTGCCAGCCTGCAGAGCAGCCCATCAGGACCGGGTATAAATGGGGCCAGGGGCTGGGGAGGGAAATAGGAGAGGTGTGGCTGTGTTTGGTTGTCTCTGCCAAACAGGGCTGGGAGCAGCACTGAGGTTAACCTAGAGAGGCTTCACAGGAGCAGCAGAATGTACATGAGAGGTGTTTGTCTGCTTTCTAGGAAGAAAGGGCAAGTTATATAAAGGAAGAGACCCCATCCCAGAGCAGGTCCTGGGCAGCCTCTCCCTGAGGGGTGGGTGATGAGGGTCCTGCACAAGTGTTGCTGGTGTTGGAGGAAGGAAAGTAGCCCCAGAGCCTGAATGTGGCTCCAACTTGTTCTGCACTGTCAGGGCGGGCAGGAATGAATGTGCAGGTCAGTGGTGGTGCTTTGGATGGGTCTGTGTGAACAGCTTCTCTGCCTGGGGTCCTGCTCGCACATGTGTCCAGGGGTGGGCTCTGTAACAGCATGTGGCTCGGGGGAGCCAGCCTGGGTCCCTTCTGCCAGCAGCTTCTGGCTGCCCTGTGGCTTGGTGTGAGCAGAGCCCTGACCCCATGGGTGCTGGGGGGTGGGTGTGTGTGTGTGTGTGTGTCTGTCTGTCTTGCTTTAGAGAGTCTCTGTGTCTCAGTGACTCTTTGTGCTACACAGCTCGGCAAAGCTGAGCGCTGATGGGGCTGAGAGCTCTGCCAAAGCAGTGTTCAGAAGCTAGTCTGCTATTAACAACTTGGGGTTTCTGCACAGACATTCCCGACACTTCTGGATTTTGGAGTGTTAATGGATTATGGGAGGCTAAAGATCCATGGTATCTCGCATGGGCATCAGGGCTCCTGGCTCTATTGAGAGGTAGTTTCAGGTACTTCACAGAAAATTGGTGCTGTGCAAGAGTAGCAGCTCTGTCTGTGCTTCACCCTCAGATGAGGTGGGCTCAGCTTCCTTGTGTGATGAAATGTCTGAGGCTGTTGAGGTTTTGCTTCTGGATGATGCTGAGTTCTAGAACTGCAGAACTCCTGCTGCCTGCTGCTTTCCTTAGCCAAGTGAACCTAGCCTGATGAGATTGTCTCCTTGGCTGCAAAAGATGGGGGTGAGGGATTCTTGTCTCTTGTCTCTTGGCTTTTCACTTTCTCTAATATCTTGTTGCTTATCCCTTTGGGAGGCTGTGGAGGGTGGCAGTGCTNAACCTAGAGAGGCTTCACAGGAGCAGCAGAATGTACATGAGAGGTGTTTGTCTGCTTTCTAGGAAGAAAGGGCAAGTTATATAAAGGAAGAGACCCCATCCCAGAGCAGGTCCTGGGCAGCCTCTCCCTGAGGGGTGGGTGATGAGGGTCCTGCACAAGTGTTGCTGGTGTTGGAGGAAGGAAAGTAGCCCCAGAGCCTGAATGTGGCTCCAACTTGTTCTGCACTGTCAGGGCGGGCAGGAATGAATGTGCAGGTCAGTGGTGGTGCTTTGGATGGGTCTGTGTGAACAGCTTCTCTGCCTGGGGTCCTGCTCGCACATGTGTCCAGGGGTGGGCTCTGTAACAGCATGTGGCTCGGGGGAGCCAGCCTGGGTCCCTTCTGCCAGCAGCTTCTGGCTGCCCTGTGGCTTGGTGTGAGCAGAGCCCTGACCCCATGGGTGCTGGGGGGTGGGTGTGTGTGTGTGTGTGTGTCTGTCTGTCTTGCTTTAGAGAGTCTCTGTGTCTCAGTGACTCTTTGTGCTACACAGCTCGGCAAAGCTGAGCGCTGATGGGGCTGAGAGCTCTGCCAAAGCAGTGTTCAGAAGCTAGTCTGCTATTAACAACTTGGGGTTTCTGCACAGACATTCCCGACACTTCTGGATTTTGGAGTGTTAATGGATTATGGGAGGCTAAAGATCCATGGTATCTCGCATGGGCATCAGGGCTCCTGGCTCTATTGAGAGGTAGTTTCAGGTACTTCACAGAAAATTGGTGCTGTGCAAGAGTAGCAGCTCTGTCTGTGCTTCACCCTCAGATGAGGTGGGCTCAGCTTCCTTGTGTGATGAAATGTCTGAGGCTGTTGAGGTTTTGCTTCTGGATGATGCTGAGTTCTAGAACTGCAGAACTCCTGCTGCCTGCTGCTTTCCTTAGCCAAGTGAACCTAGCCTGATGAGATTGTCTCCTTGGCTGCAAAAGATGGGGGTGAGGGATTCTTGTCTCTTGTCTCTTGGCTTTTCACTTTCTCTAATATCTTGTTGCTTATCCCTTTGGGAGGCTGTGGAGGGTGGCAGTGCTGGAGGGGGTTCTGCAGGCACTGGGCTCACTGGGATGGTGTGAGGAGGGGCCCAGCCTGGCCAGCACACCTCTGGGCACTGTTCTGGTGGGGTCACCTGTGTCAGATTGCTCCCCTATACCTTGATTGTTGGCTGCATTGAGCTGTAACCTCAAACAGAAGCTCAGTCAGTGACTTCTTGTCTAAGCAGCCAAGCAGGCCGGGCGCACAGTGCACTGAGGTGCCTCCCTTGGAAACCTGCAGCTGCCACCAACCCCCTCGGAGGGAAGATTTCTTTCCCTAAAAGGGTGTTGTTTGTTGTGGAGTTCACCAACACTAGTGAAAACCTAAAATCAAATGTGTCTGGAGTTTTTGTCAGGTTGAAACCAGTTCTAGCAGGTAGGTGGAAAGCAAATACTTAGAAAAATGTTTATTTTGTCATTGCATTTAAAACACATTCCTGAAAGAAACCAAAATAGTTGTAGCTTTCTTAGCAGACTTCTCAGTAAAATGTAAGCAGGGGTTCAGGCTGACCTGTCAGTCTGTGCACAGCTGTCCATCCAATGCACTCCCAAAAACTGAGGAGGGCAGGCAGCCAGAGGGGACCGGTGGCCCTGGTGCAGTGACAGTCCCTGGGTGCTCAGCCCTGTGCTCAGAGGCTGTGCAGTGCCTCAGTGCCGTGAGGCTTGGAAAGTTGTTACAGTGACTGTGTCCAGCACCACAATCAGAGTCATTCCTGGTGAGTAATTGTGCCATAAAGCACAACTGTGAAGGCCACTGTCTTGGAATAGGCTTCGCTGTGGTTCCTGTTACTTCAGTCTGTAGCTATGCTGACTGACACTGCTTTGTAAACAGGCTGCAGATAGATTTGTCTATTTTTGCTGATGTGGTAGATAAATGTAGTGCATGAGTAACCTTCCTGTCCCTATTACTCCCTAGCATTAAAGGAGCAAATAACTATCCTGGCCCATGCGTGAAGATGAGGGTTATCCTTCCAAGTGCTACAGCAAGGAACAAACTGCAAATAACAGCTTGGAGAGGCTGCTATAAACCGAGCCTAACAGAGCCCTGCCAGAGAGGAGAGCTGAAGCTGTTTCTGCCTCTCATTTGGAAACAGGGGCAGAGTCATCAATTGCACTGTGACTGTTGCCCCAGGGCAGGTTTAGGTTGGAGCTGAGGAACAATTTCTCCCCCTCCAGGATTGTCCAGGCCTGTCCCAGGTTGCCCAGCTCAGGGCTGGAGTCCCCGTGACCCCTGGAGGGGTTTCCAAGCCCCCCGTGGAGCTGTGGTGCTGAGGGCCAGGGGTCAGTGGTGCCCTGGCAGTGCCGGGGGATGGTTGGACTCCATGATCTGAAAGGGCTCTGCCAATGAAAACAATTCTATGCTGACAGTGACTTCATGTCTAAGGAAACCATCACAGGAAACATTACAAAGTTTGGGCATGACTCTTGGGGCCCTTTTGTATCCATAATTAAACTACTGACAGGTGAGTGTCAGTGATGCTCTGCTGATGATCTCTTGTGAGCATGATCCTGGTCACCATGTGATTAACATCCAGCTTGGGTGACTTTTCCAGGTCGAAGGCTTCTACACCTCAAGTGCCTGTTTCAGACAGAGGAGTCTCCTGCAGCACAGCAGAGCCACACCAGGCTGTGTGACCGCATTACCCCCATGTTTCACTTGGCCACGTGCTCAGGTACCACTCCAGCAAGCCACCTCCTTTTGCTGAGCCATCTGTCCCTCCAGCACTGTTGAGGCTGGGATGTGTCCTCTCCGCTCGCTGCCACTTCAGTCATTCCACCCACTTGCTTCTGATGTCAATAACATCTGCAGAGCAAAATTAAGTGTCCTTAATAGGCTCTTGTAGGGGTCTTATCAAAAGGCATTTGCAATTCTTCTGGCATTTTCCCTCTGCTTTACAAGAAGTGCATTTGTGGTGTGACACTGCGGTCGGTGACTGTCACTGCGATAAGACAGCTATTGCCACTGACGGCAGCGCTGGCCGCTGTGCAGCCGAGTGCATGGGGACAGTGGAGGATTCTGAGTGGGTGCTCAGTTGTGACAGTTTTATTTCGCTTAACAGATTTCTGCGACGAAGTTGCCCAAGATTTCTATTTTAATGTGCTCCCTTCCTCCCTCCCGTTGCCCAGTTCACCCGGAGAATTCCAAGTGGCTCTTCTCTGCAGCCTGCAGGCAGCGGTCCAGCTCTGGTGGTGACCTTGCCCTGGCTGGGCACCCGCAGCCCAGCATCCGTGCCCTTGGTGCCTTCTGTCTGCCCAGCACAGACAGCTCAGGTGCCTGGGATGGGCAGGGGGGTGTCTTTTTGAAAACCCAGACCCCCATGGTGCCTTAAAAATAAAAAATGGATGTCATTTAAAAAGAGGGAGGTGAGCAGAACTGATCAGAGGGTTGTAGAGGGTAGTACAGAGGTAATTTTTTTTATGTGGCAGAAGCAGGGATGAAATAAAAAGGGTTGTGGCTTTTCTTGTTAGCCTCTGTCCTTGCATGGTGGAGTAGTAAAATCCAGTCCACCTCTGCAAGCAAATGCATTCCAGTTTCTGAGCACATAATGATGCTTTAAAGGAGGGGGGGAGGGGAAAGAAGCGGAGAGGATCTGTAGCACTTCAGTAGTGTGTTTTTACATTAAATTGTCATTATCTTTCTTCCACTGGGTGTGGAATTGTCCTTCATTTACCTGCTGCTTAGCTGCTGGATGCTTCGGAGCACAGCAAGACACAGAGGGCTACCTGATGGCCTGTCCATGAAAGGGTGGGAGGGTTGTGGAGAGGGGTGTCCAGTTCCATGCCAGTCCCCCTCCTGGAGCCCAGCTTGAGAGATGCAGGGTGCCTGACTGGGTGCCCCAGGTGAGGACAAGGCTCTGCTGGGCTGGATTGCTGCCTTGGACTTGATGATCTTAAACATCTTTTCCAGTCCAAATGATCCTGCGATTCTTGGAGCGTGGCCCCAACCAAGCGCATATGAGATGGGCCGTGCTGAGGGAGGGAGAAGGTGATGGGGAGAGCACCACCCACCCACCACCCTCTCTGAGCATTAACCAGCTGCTGCTGCTTGTCCGAAGCTGCAGCTGTCTGGCTGTGTCCTGCCACCAGCCTGTGGGCAGGGGACAGGTTTCTCACTTGGTTCCTTCTCACTAAGAGCTGCCATGAAATGGGCTACGGTTCCTGCTGCGGCCATTCACATCGAGCCTCCTTCCCTTCTCCCCCAGCTGCAAGCCGGTCTCTGAAGCAATAAAAATATTTAAGAAATAATTGAGTAAGCGGGAGGAACCGCTGCTTCTTTCTGCTTTTCCAGATTATCTCTGTGGCAAATGTAACTACTTGATGTGAAAAAAGAAATTGGATTCTTTAACAGCTCTCTTCTCTTCTCATCTTATCTTCTTTTTCTTTTTTTCTCCCCCAAAAGAGGGTTTAGTTTTTCCTATTTGATATATCTTCCTCTGCTTTAAATTTATCTTACATTATTCATCTTTACACCCCTATTCAGAATCAATGAGGCAGTGAAACGGGAGATTTACATGAGAAGCGGTTTGTGTATTTTAGAAAGTGTACTTGGAGCCTTCCCCTGGCAGTGGTCTTGGTTATTTCAAAAGTGGGAAAACCAGCTCGTTTGGCTGGGGCTTTTGTGTGTGTGGTTGGTTTTCTTTCTTTTTTTTTTTTTCTTTCTTTTATTTTTTTTTTTAATCCATCTTTTTTTTGCTGTCTGGAACCTCTTCAATTCTCTTCTGTTTCCCACTGTTGTTCTCACTGATACCAGATTCATTGCAAATACATTATTCCCATCAAAGTGTGTTAAGGAAATAAATCGCCACTGAAATGCTTTTTTATGTGTGGGCTTTTGCCTCCTGTAGCTTCACTAAGCTAAAGTGAGATGCTCCCCCAGCACCAATTCTGGTGACAGGAAACGTAAACTTGGCAAAAAAGGTGATGGGGGGAGAGACAAAGCACTCCAGGAGTGGAATTTGTCACCTGCTCTTTTCGTGTCCTGTGTGCTCTCTGCAGACCCATAACGCTGGGATCCACGTGCTGGCAGATAGATGTTTATCAGCACGAGCCCCGGGTGGAAGCCTGTGCTGCTGGAGGAGCAGGGCTGTGGGGACTGTCCTGCCTCGGTGGGGACTGTCCTGCCTTGGCATGGGGCTGGGCACGAACAGGGGCCTGTGTGGGGCAGAGGGCGTTTGGAAGCAAACAGCAGGCACTAGAAGGAAGGTGCCTGGTTGTGTCAAACACTTTACCCATGTGAGCCTTAGCTGGAAATTGTTGCATGTGCCCCTGACTTGTTATAGCACCATTGCATCCCCTGAATCCAGCCTGTCTGGAGACCAGCTGACTTTCCACTAGTCGCTCTTTATCTTCTGGGGGAAGTACCAGGTTACTCCTGATGAAGAGGACAAGCAAGGTCACCCCACGCTGGACCTGTTATTCTGCCCAGGCTCGTTTTTCCTGCTGTGTTCAAGTCCGAGGATCAAAACTTGTGCTGTAAGTTGCCACGTGGTCCCCAGGTCAGGCCAGGTGAGTGTGGAGAGAGCGGCTGCTGCCCCTTCTGGGTTCCGATACCCTGGGAAGATGGTGCCTGGCTGCTCTTGGCTGGGCTGGGACAGTCATCAGGGTTATTGGGTGGACTGAGACCTTGTGTGGAGTTCAATGAAATGCTCTTTCCAGGCTGGAAACAGATCATGATGGAGCACTTAAATATTTAAGTACTTTTATTTCCATTCAGAAATTCTCGTGCTGTTTATTACAGATATTTTGTTGTAAAATACTAAAAATGCTGCCTTCCTGGCTGTGTATGAATAAACTTGGACTAAAAATGTTTCCTGACCTTGGAAAGGTGAAAAAAAAACAGAGGCAGGCAGATCCATCCCTGTGATATAGTCATAAATCCAACTGGAATGAAAAGTAATGTAGTCATCCCTTTGGAGTTATTTTTCTGTAAGAAAATAAATACTGAATATCAAATTCACATCCAGTTGCTTTGATACCAATGGTACTAGACAGTATGAATTTCTTAAAAGGCAGAATTTACATTTATACCCTCTGCCTGAGTTTGCAGGCAGCCCAGAGCCGAGCTCATCGCTGGAGCCGAGGTCTGAGCTGCTTCCTTCGGGCAGCTCTGAGGGTTTTGCTTCGGCTGTGACAAGCTGGTTTGTGCAGAGCGTGTTCTTTGAAATGCTGCTGCCAAAACAGTTGGGTGAAAAGTACGTGCACATGCCATTTAAAAGATTTTTAAATCAAAGAATGCTCTTAATCAGCCTGATAATTAGCTTAGATGGAAGACAGAATGCTGTAGCGCCAAGTGCCCATGTGAAGTTTTCTGCGCTCCCGTTTACTCACCTAAGGACACCTGCCTGGGTGTTCTATACACTGTTAATGGTGAAGAAGTCCCGGAGGGCAGGGTGCTGGCAGATGCTTGTCGCTGCCACAACAGCGTGTCCTCTGTGCCAGCCTCCTGCCCCACGCTCTCCTTCCAGTGGCGCTGGCGAGGGGCGAGTGGGGGGCAGAAGAACCGGGATGGAGGTGGAGTGTGCAGTTCTGGGCTGGGCATCTTCCTGACAGACCCCCTGAAGTCCTGCAAGGCCACGAGTTCAGGTTCTCATTCGTTTTCATTTTACTCTTGCTAAAGAAGCGCTGTGGGCTCTGCCCTGTCCCCACCCCGCAGGGGGGTGGATGGTGTCAGCGTGTTTGCCCCGGGACAGTGGCTGCCCGGGCGTTGGGTACATCTCCACTGGGTTTGTTTCAGCTGCAGTTTAACTGATCTTGTTAATGACTTGCTAGTGCTAACAAGGAGCTGTGCCCGTCGGTGTGGACCATCTGTGACCCCATAATTAATAAAGCTGTGATGGGGACGGGCATGGGCACAGGAGGGTCCCGGGGGAGCAGAGTCCCAGCGCTGGGGAGCTCCTGCTTGAAGAAACACCAGGGAATACACCCATAAAGATTTTAGCTGCATTTTTAATGGCTTTTTAAAGAATGATTAGATAATTTAGAGTTAGTGCTGTCGTAACTGGACTAATAATAACTGCTTCTCATATTTTGATCAGGCTGGTAAAATGTTAATTAGAGCAGCAGTAAATTCCTGGCACCTCAGATCCGTGCTCCCTTTTGCCCATAACAAGATTTTGAGTATAACAAATGAAGTGTATATATTTTTATGGCGAGCCATAACACTTCCTCTGAGGTGTCTTAGGTTTCACTGGATGATTCCAGCTAATTGTCCTTGAATTCATTATAGAGAAAACTCTCTGCTGTTGTTTGAACTGACTGAGATTTTTAGACAGGGAAAGTGACCATTCAATGGCGATAACCTGCCAGGAGTGCTTATTGCAGAGGCCAGTGTTTAATACCTTGGCATTCCTCTTTTGTTTCAGCTAATGTAAGGCAATAATTATCATTACTGTGTCATCTGCCTGGAGTGGGGCTTGTCTTCTGAACCTCTCTTGGTAGCAGGGCAATTCCGTGTTTCCTAATTGCTGGATTAATGTTTTGAGCTGTTGAAGGGTGGCAGGGAGGGATGAGCCCTGCAGGGGCCAGGTTCAGAGAGAGCTGCCCGGGGCAGCACCAGCATCCTTCTGAAGGGCAGCCGTCTTCAGCCCGCAGCAGCTTTGGTTCGTAATTTACAACCCATTCACTGGGATTGTTTTGCAAACACGTGAAGCAATTGAGTTTACGTGATTATCTGCACGGGGTAAACATAAACAGAAAATGACATTTGCAGAGGTCGGTGTAGCAGCTGTACTTCCTACTGCAGGCATTCTTTGAAATGGCTTTTTTGTTGTTGTTATTGGCATTTCAGTGAAGCAAGGATTGAAAATACAGCATATTTTAAGGGTATGAATAATCATTCTCACTATCTGATTTATGTTAACTTATATAACGACTCAGAGCTTAGGAAAGTCATCTTGTCATTTGAGGTTTTCTTTTCCCCTGCTTTCGCTGAAGGGTTTTTGATAGGAAAACAGATGCGAAGCAGAGTACACGTAAGGAGCAGGCACAGCCACAGAGCTGATGTTTTGCAACTCCTTCTAAATGTTCCTCGTGTATTGATGTAAAACTTGTGATCAGACTACACCAAACTGTTTGACATATGGATGTGTGCCGTTCGTGTCTGGCAAAAGCACAGGAGGTGGCACAGTGAGCCAGACACGGTGGGATCTGGGAAACGGCAGAGTTCTGGCCCTAGGAAAAGTGAGAATTAATAAATGTACAGTACGGCTGCACCCTGGGGGCTGGCTGGGGGGGCTGCGTGTGTCGAGTGACTATTTGGTGCTCAGGACACGGAGTGAAATAAAAGAGGCAGAAAATGCAAGTCTCTGGCTGTGCCAAGATCGTGTTTGAGTATTAGTGTCCAGCCTGCTCTGGTGACCAGCCTGAAGGGACCGGAGCTGCCCTGGGGCCAGGGCAGGAGCAGGCTGTGGGCTGGGAGGTGCAGGGAGCCCTTAGCCCTCCCGTGTGCGTGCTGAGCAGGGGCTGTGCCTCAGCTGATGTGTTCCTACTTACTCGCCAACGCCACAGGAGAGACTCATTAACTGCATTAAGTGATAGGCAATGGCTGAGACTCGTTATCATTATCGAGAAATGTTGCTGTACAAGCTGACACGGGGTTACAACAGAGATGTATGATCCTGGCAGTCGTTCTCCTTTGTACTCGCCTCAACCCCCGCCCGGTGCAGACTCTGACCTGGCCGTGGGACGCGGCAGCAGCTCCAGTGGTCAGTGTCACTGAGATTCTTCTAGTGCAGGGGGCACAACCAGACCATCCTTCCAAATGAGGGGGGGTGGATGCACCCTGCCTGTGTCCCCAGGGGGCTGACATCCCTCCTTTGTTGTCTCCCATGGCGCAGCTCATCGGAAAGGGGGGAAGCTGAGGCTGGACAGTCAGCAAGGGGTGGTGGGCCTGGCAGGACCCTGCTGGCACTGGTGACATTGTGTGTGCCATCATGGGGTGCCATTGGGGCACAGGGCATCAGGACCTCAGGGTCAGGGAGCTGCATCCTCTGTGAGAAGGCCAGTGGCTTGTGGCTGCTCTGTGACCTTCCTCCACTTGAGTTCTGTGCCCATGGGGCTCTGGCCCCTGCAGGGAGAGAAACCCTGGCGTGTGCAGGGGGGACTTTGAAGGGGTGCTAGAAACACAGCACAGCACATGGAACAGCCACTGCCCTGTGGGTGCCTCTGGGCATATGGAAAATAGACCAGGCAGAAGTAATTTATCTTCAGTTAGAATATAAAGGAAACTTTGCTAATTTTCAGGAGCATGTTGGCTGAAGCACAGAAGGAGGAATAGCAAAGCACAGTGACTGAAAAGATACCTGCCTGCTTTTGGCAAGGCTGGCGCTACGGCTCGATGCTGAGGCTGCTGGGGAGGTTCGCACCACAGTAACGCTGGGGAAAATGGGGACTTCAACATCCCTGTAAGGGAAGGCTCCATTTCTTTGTTTTTGAGATTAGGAGGAAGAGATAATCATGCCAAACTGTCCATTAAAAATAAAAGAAAAAAAAAAAAAGAAAGAAAGGAAAGGAAATTACCTGTGCCTAATGCAGTGCCATTATAAAGCAGTAGCCTCTGAGCCCGGTTTATCTGTATAGGGGAGTTTGGTCTCCAGCTGGTTCTTAAATGAGGCACTCTCCTCGGTGAAGCATTTCCAGAGGAAGTCTGGCGTTGGATGGCTTTTTATACAAACGTTTCAGCAGAGGAGACCCCAGAGCGCAGGGCTGGAGCTGCAGCTTGCATTCTAAGTGTACATACAGAAAAGCATTTTCCTTTCTCTCTGTCTTGGAAAAGCCTGCAGATGAAACTATTACTGTAGTGGCAGAGCACAGCAGCGGCGTGGCACAGACACGGACCGGAGCGCTTCTTAAAACTTAACTCCTTTACTGCATTCTCAGCACAGGGTCTGGCACAGACAGGGAAGAACTCCCTGCTGAGACTCCTTCCTCCTGTTACAACCCCACCCCGGGCAGCTCCTGCATTTGCCATGGAAAAAGGGCACCTGGCCCAGCTCTGGGGTCAGACACGTGACCATCCCACGGGTGGTGGGGAGGGCGGCTGCATCCCACCCACCCTGGAACAGCCCGGTAGTGACCCTGCCAGCGCTGTCCCTCTACCTTTGTCTCTCTCCTGGGACCTGTCCTGCTGCTCCAGCCTGACGAGCAGCGAATCCAGATGGATGATGGTGAGACAACCTGGGGTGATGGCGAGACAAGCAGCTGCATGGCTGCTCAGTACTGCTGTGGGGACAGGGACACGAGGCAGTGACAGCCTGTGACCCTCATTCACCAAATGCTCTGTGGCTTCGAGGTCATGTCGTCATCACCCAAACCAGGGTGGATCCAAGGGGACTGCAAGGCCTTAAAAACATCAAGCACGGGAGCAGCGTGGCCGACATGGAGAGAGGCTCCAGTAGGTCATCTCCAGAGGACAAAGTGCCTGGCTCCCAGCCGTGCCACGCTGACCAACGCTTACTGCTGGTCTCCTACAGCTGCTGCCCTGCGTCAGAGCCGACACTGGCACCCAGCTGCCCCGTGTCTTGCCCCCTGCTTCGCTGGGCAGCGCGATGCTCTGAAAGCTCGGATGCAGAACTGCATCTGGGGGATGGACAGGAAAGGAGAAACATTTTTCTTTGCTGATCTTGTTATGAGTTTTACTCTCATGAATCTTCGCAATGAAAAAAGAAATACATTTTTTGACACAGTAATGGTGCAGATAAGTCGTAGGGAAACCTTGAGGCTGAGCCCTGCAACAAGCACTGTGAGATTTTGGGACTGGAGTGCAGGATGCAGGGGAAACCTTATTTCAGATCTGAGATGGGGGAAGAGCACTAGACAACTTGGCCAAACAACTTCCCTGTGTTTCCCATCCCCACCTATGATCAGAAACAGTAGCAGCCTTTTAGGATCTCTTTTTCCCTCCCATTTTTTAATCAGAGCATTTTGCAGACAGGCCAGGCTTTTCCCTGATATTTCCACACGTGCTGCATCTTGCACAAGAGCACCTGTCTGGTGCCAAAAGCCTGGCAAATCCTGCTGGAATAGAAAGCCCTTAATCCCAGTGCAAACATTTCCTCTAAAAGTCTTGCTCTAAGATCCTGGTCAGCATTCCTTCACCTCCTCAGCTCCCTTGAGGCATCTGGGGGTTGGGGGGGGAGGTGGCTCTTACTTGTATTTTCCACACAGCAATTTGATATCATGGATTGAGTTATGAGTACAACATAAATTAATCACTTTTAGTGGTCATTAGATGCCAAAGGATTCCTCCATACCCTTGGTTGTAACACCTGTAAGATGAACACACAAGTCCCGGTTACAAACGTTAGATGCCAATTAGGTCATGTAAGATACACGATGTCACTAGCACCTACCTGGAGCAAAGTCAAGGGAAGAAGATATCCTCCATCCTGACCTTCCCAGATGCTGGAAATAAAATCAGATTCTTACTATGAGAACACTCTGCTGTTATTTAATCATCTGTGGTGTAGACAAACCGGGGTCACTTGGTCCGGGCAGTGTGGGTCTGAGGCTTTGCAAGAGAAAGAGCTTGTGGAGAAGCACGTGCTCCCAAAGGATCAGCCTCAGATCCATGCAGGCCTTCACACCCTATAAATGCACTCTCAGCTGCTAAGCAGAGGCAGGTGGGGACCAGGCTGCTCCCAGGTGAGATAAACCAGCTACCCACACCTCTGCTGACTCAGCAGTTACCACCTGCTATAAGACTGGGTCCTGCCCATCAGATTTTCAGGCTTTGTTTGTGTTCCTCCACTAAGGTAAGTCTGGAGGTAGCAGTGAGGCTTATTCTCAGTTGAAGCTTTGTGTTCCTATGGGAAGTTTTAAGCGAGTGCTTATTTTCAGACCATCTAGGATGCTAGATTCTGAGGCTGGAGAGGGCCTGGCTCCTGGGAGGGATCAGAATATTTGTGCAATAGAAACTCTAGTGAATTGCCAAGCTACACCCTCAGCATATAAGAAAATGCACTGAGTTCTACCAGGCAGGGCTTCTGAGCGTGCCCAGGGCAGGGGTGTGTGGGCTGGAAGGCAGGTCTTAACCAGGCTTCCCATGGTATCTCCTGTCAGGGTCCTAAGGAGACACTGTCTGGGAAGAATTATGTCTAGGTATGTTAGAGCTTTTACTTCTGTATGTGCAGAGAAGTTCTGCTTCTTTTCTTTTGTTCTTTAAGTGCAGTTAATTTGCACTTGTTGACAAGAAGGGAATTGTGAGGGGCTCATTCTTTGGTAGTGCCAAGTTTCTGTCCTACAGGCTTGAATCTTCATCTCTAATCTATTATTTTGCTATTTCTACTGCTTTTTGGGTAAATTCTTAGCCTTAGAAGACCTGCTGGCCCTCCTGGCTGAGGGAAGGGCAGGTGAGATTCTCATGGGCTGGGTGCTCCTGTGTTTGCTCAGTCTTGTGTCTCGTGCCAGTGTTCCTGGTGTCTGCAGCCTGCACTCAAAGACTGGCTGAGCACTTCCCTGGGTCACTCTTGGGCTTCTCCAGGGCAGCCAGGTTGCTCCTGGACACTCTCAGGCTGCTTGTCAGGCAGGGAGATGTGTCCCATCTCTTGGCAGGGGTGGGGGGCAGCTACTTTCACAATGGCAGATCTCACACAGGTGTCCTTTGGGTGATGGTTTCCATCTCTGCCAGCACTGCTGAGCTTTGTAAGCAGCAATGCTGGGTAGAGCTTAAACCTTCTGAAGGGAAACCATCTCTGCTGAGGGGAAGTTGAGCCTCTGAGCCATAAAGCAGAGGCCTTGGGCAAAGCTCCAGCTCCTTTAGGGAATGCTGCACCCTTCTGCTGCCTTTGCAAGCCCTGGGTGCTGAGAGGGTCCAGCTCTGCACTGGGGATGTGGTGCTGACAGACAGAAGACATACAAGGGATGGTTCCTCCCCCAGTGAACCACAAGCAGAACTCGAGATGTTGGAATAAACTTCATCCCACCTTTGCAGTGGTGCCAGACACGCCGTGCTCTGTACTTGGTGGAAGAGCTGCACCTTGTCATCCCAGGCAGGGGAGGGCTCCTCTGGCCCCGGGTGTAGGATGCCATGGGAGGCTTTGAGGGCTGAAGTACCTGTGCTGTTGCCAGCTGCAGAGCTGGAGAACATCTTGAAAGCAGACCTGCAGCTCCCTACTGCAAGCAGCAGCAGGTGTGAGGAGGAGGGAGCGCTGCCCCATTCCCCAGGTTCTGAGCCTGGTGACAGCAGCAGTTCCCTCATTTGCAAGCTCCAACGCCCCCCAGCTCCATGAATCAATTGTTGTGTGGCTTGGCTTTGCGTACGAGGCTGGTAATTCCTGCGGTGGGGATAATGCTCTCCCGCTTACATAAGCAGGCACAATAGGCTCCAAACCTGCGGTTTAACTGGAGCATCTCCTCTCAAACCCAAGGGGAAAAAAAGCCACAAATCTCATCTCAATTTGAAGACACCAAGTGCTGATCAAATGATACTGACCCACTTCAGAGGATTTGTTTGATCCTTTTCTAAGTGGCTTAGTCTCCTTTACAGTGAATATACAAAATCTTTTCTTATATCCAATTAAGATTTCTTCTAGGTACGGGTAACACTTCACTCCCTGTTCAAAGGATCTCCTCTCCCTGCTGCAGGAGAGCTCAGTGCACAGAATGAGCTGACACTTGAAGGCACTGGGAGGGTGGGAAGTGCCTCACTTGTGGGTTTTTTTTTCTGGTCAATTTGTCAATTGAACAGAGCATTTCACAGAGGCACAAACACAAAATAATTGGCTACACTGCACTTTTCCGCATGAGTACCTGGAAATCACTGTGTCAGAGAGAAGCTGAGTCTGCTGGGATGATGCTGCAGGTGAGCAGCGAGTGCCCTGGGGCTGAAGCACAGAATCATGTAGGTTGGAAAAGACCTACAAGATCATTGAGTCCCACTGAGAAACCTTGCCCTGCTCTTTCCCACTGGCACCCTGGTGGAGGGACGCTGGGGAGACCAGTGTGCTTTGTCCTCCAGCTGTCAGGATCAAATGGTGCGTGGGGTCTGGGGAATTAGCTTGGCAGGATGGCCCATGCTGTCCTGTGTGCTGTCCCCTTGCCTTCTGGAGGGGTGACAAGCACCACACCATCCCTGCAGGGCTGTTGCATTTGGGTGCAACCACAGCACTGCTCCCGTGTCCTCCTTGGCTGTGGATCACATCTCAGTGGGGGAAGTGGATGCACCAAGATGCTAAAAGGACACTCTTCAGAGAGATTCTTCTGTGAGCAGTACCCTCGTGTCTGAGTGACATAAAGGCTGTCTGAGGACTTTTACCTCTACTGCAGAGCCTGTGCAGGGGGAGCAGTGAGCTGAGTCATCTCCTTCTGCATCTTCGGTTGTGCCCACCTCATGGCCAGTCGGTTCTGTTCTACAAGTGCCTTTGAAGCATTCTGTTTGCACAGGTGTCACTGAAGATTAAGTTTAACAAAGTCTGTTATTTAGAGCTCAGGCTTCCCCTATCC
Source organism: Chloroceryle aenea (assembly GCA_013399075.1). Lineage (NCBI taxonomy): Eukaryota > Metazoa > Chordata > Aves > Coraciiformes > Cerylidae > Chloroceryle > Chloroceryle aenea. The sequence goes on along the minus strand of VWZY01002759.1, from coordinate 171,423 downwards.
CCAGGAAGAAACTTGGCTCAATTGTCAGAGCCTTGGACATGTTTGCAGAGCTGGCAGCTGGAAATATAAGCATCTTTTAACAGCTCCTTTAATCTAGCAGAAATAAAGTCTAGTAAAAGCCAGTCAGTGAAAGCAAAAGCCTGACAAGCTCAGACTAGACGTAGATGTGGGTCTTGCTGGTTGCCTGTGATGAAGCAGCACTGCAGCTCGCCCTGGGGTACAGCAGGCTCTCGATCATTTGATGTCCTTGCATCAAAACTGGATGCCTCTCTAGCTGAGAGCTGGTGGGTTGGTTTGTTCATAGAAGATGAAGCTCTGAGGCTGAGGGGAACTTTGCTCCTCACCCCATCAGGGGATATTTACCTGAGGATCCTGGTAAACATTGACTGCTCTAGTGCAGCACACAGGCTGGAGGTGGCTTTATTTTAGAGGGTTTCAGAACTGTCGTGACTCAAATGCTGGTAGTGGACTCTGTATCCTTTTACTGCTTCCCTTTTTCCTTGGGTTTAGTGCTCAATAAAATCACTGCTGATAATCTATTTGAAAGATGGCTAAAAGATGACAGTAGGACAAACTCTCTGTTCGTGACTCATTCATGACTAGCAAACTTTCTTGTGTGATAAAAGAGGGCAGTGGATGAATTGGCAGGGGATTGGAACCGGATGGTCTTTAAGGTCTCTTCCAACCCTGACAATTCCAGGATTCTTGCCAGTACTGAAGGGTCTCAACTCAGCTGGACATTGTGCTGTTCAAGCAAGGACCTTTCTCTGTCTTCCACTGGATTGCAGAATAAGTCGACCAAGGTTTGTGAAACTTAAGAGCTGATACCTTCCCAAATGCAGCTTTTCCTGTTGGGGTTTCTGGGTCAATTCTGTAGCCCCCAAGGGTATCGATGGGGATTCTTCAGGTTTTAACTACCATTTGGTGGGGGTGAAATTGCATTTTTCAAGAGAGCTGTTGGTGTGATTGCTGCCAGTATTACCTTCTTAGTGGTGTAGAAGTGAAGTCCACGTTAACAGCCACTTCACTTCTGCCCTGGCCACAGAGGCAAGCCTCTGGAGGTGTTTTTAGAAGAATTGGCTTTTCTGCAGTGTGACCTTTTGAGCGATGAAATCACAGAAGCAGCAGACCTCGCACCAGACTCACCTGGTCTTTCTGTTTGTAAAATAATTGAAGTCTTCCCTTACTGCCTTAAACAGTTGCAAGGAGCCCTCCCGACTGCCTGTGGGTTGTGTGTTGCCAACCTGACAGATCTGCACTCGTTGTTAATATGTCCTGTTCCTGCTTGGACCTGAAGGTCTCCTTGGTCTGCCCTTCAGACAGCAGCCCTTGCTGTGTGCCATGACAGTGGTCACAGCCCCCTGGCACTGGGGGCTGCTGGGGCCTGCCAGTTCACGTATATTGCTGGTGTTTTACTTCTGGTACCTCTCGATGCAGTTATTTATTTAATTTATTTTCTTCCCCTGGAGGAAATTCACAAGGAAACCGCAATTTCTCATTGCTTTGGTGTTTCAAATCTGCTCAGCCTTGTGCTCGTTTTTGGACTGTTTACTTTGTGCCTTGGGGAAGCCTCTGTCCTGGGCTTTTTTACCATTCTTAGGGGCTTCGAAGCAGGCTGATGTGACCTGCAGGTCTGTAAGAAATCTGTTTATTGGCCAGTAAAGAAAAGAGATGGCTGGTGCTGAGATGGCCAGAGCTGAGAGCAGTGATGTGCGAATGGCTGCAGGTTGTGTCCCTGCTGGGGCAGGGGCTGGGTGGGCTCCTGTGGCTGTTATTGCTGCCTGCACGGCTGGGATTGGCCGGCTGGGCAGTGCCCAGGCTCCGCTCCCCCACGCTGGAGTGCTGTGGCTTTTCATAGAACCATGGAATCATTTTGGTTGGAAGAGACCTTTAAGATCACCAAGTCCAGCCATTGCCCCAGCACTGCCAGGGCACAACTAAAACATGTCCCTCAGCACCACAGCTCCATGTGGGGCTTGGAAACCCCTTCAGGGATCACGGGGACTCCACCCCTGCCCTGGGCAGCCTGGGACAGCCCTGCAGGGGAAGAAATTGTTCCTCAGTTCCAACCTAAAAATCCTGGTTTTCCCAGATGTGCAGGAAAATGCACTGGTGCTGTAGGGCCTGTGTCCCTGGTGGGTTCTGGCTTAGGTCTGTAAAAACATACAGGGCATGACTACACATGTGAGTAGATGCCTTTGTGGGGAGAGTGAGAAGATGCCACAGCATTCTCCCAGGCTGCTAAGAGGATCATAGCCTATTCTACCTTCTCCTGCTGAAATGCTCAGCTCATGACAAAGTGTTTTGCCTATCAAATAATTTTTAGCAGCCTTACAGTCTCCTCTTCTTTGATGAAAACTGCTCATAGCACAAAGCCCACGGTGCTGCGTGGAGAACACTGCAGCACCAGCCTGTCCCAGCAATTAATCACATGTTTAATGGAGAAGAGTTGCCTGTCATCAAAGCTATGAACAGGGCCAGGCCACCAGAGTAGCTAGAAGGCATCGTGATGCCACGATCTAGACAAGAATGTGGATTGCCTCTTGCTGGATCAGTGTGTTCTGTCTTTTATCACAGAGAGCTCAAAGAGTTTATTGACTGCCTTAGGCTGGCAGTTACCCTTCTCTCCTGGAGACAGAAGATGGCTTTTGTGGTACGTGGGGAGCATGTGTGATGGTGTGGATGCCATCAGCTGCCCCAGCAGACCCAGCACAGAGACCCTGGCCCAGTCTGGGAGGTGAGCGCCTGGCCCCACAGGGTCCTTCACCCAGGGACCTGGGACAGACTGTGCTGAGTTGCCCTTCACTCCTCTGTCCCCTTAACGCTGGTCTGGGACCTGATCCTCCTCCATTATCCTTTTGCTGCAGCTTTCAAATGATTAACACTTCTTTTCAGAGCAGAGACTTCTCGGAGCACTTACCATCTGGTATCACTTACCACATTAATCATAGTCCAAGGAACAAACCAGTTTTGACTTGAGGTTTCCCGAGTAACTGGATTTCTCCATTTCAGATGCTATTATTGATAAGTCTGAAGGTTTGCAAGATACCTTATGCTCATGTTGTTGCTTGAATGGAATAAAGCAAATAAAAACAGCCTGGAAACCTCAAACCTGAAAACAAAACTTGAACTCTTCCGCTTTTCTCACTGAGGCTTGGGAAAACATAATGTCTACGTTTTTTTGACAGTATTGCAATTTAAACTTTCATGGCCCAAACTGAAAAACATACCTCTGGCAATATTTTAATATTGATAGGCAGAATTGTGATTCATCAACTTCAAACTGTTTAGTTCATTAGCCAACGACTTCTATGCAACGTGGGAATACATTTAAAAGAGGATGAGATGAGACCAAGTATTAATTATGCAGTCATCGCACAAATTAATAATTTTATGTTGCAAAGAGCTTCCTATGTATTAACACTTCAGAACCTGTTTCCTGCCCTTTTTTTAAAGATCTTCTGAGGTGTGTGGTTATGCTGTATTTTTGAATCAGCTTTTCTCAAGAGCAGTAGGCAGAAGTATGAAAGACTGACATAAAACCCCGTGGTTTTGGTGAAGTGTTTAAGTTCTCTGATTTCCATATGCGTGTGTGATTCTCATACACAATTGTCAGTATGAATCATCACTAATAGTTTTGCGCCTTATGATGCTTTTACTGCCTCTTGTAATATTTGCCTTGACCACATAAACCTATTAATACTTGTGTTTCTTTATCCTTTAGCTGAAATGCTGCCATCTGAAAGTATAATGAAGGAACACTGCAGCTGTGGGATGTGAAGAGAGGGTGGGAGGAAGCCAGTTACAAGGGCTGAGATACTCTAGGTAAGGAACACACAATTCACAGGATCACTGACTGGTTTGGGTGGGAAGGGACCTTCCAAGCTCATCTGGTGCAACCCCCTGCAGGGAGCAGGGCCATCTGCAACCAGAGCAGGGTGCTCAGAACCCCAGCCTACTGGGTCTTGAATGTTTCCAGAGATGGGGCATTCACTGGGTCCTGCTCTTGGCTCTGAGCTCAGGTGTAGGTGCCACTCTAGTTCATCACCCTTGAACGGAGCCACTTGGAGCGAATGCCCTGGACCTGCCCAGGACCCAAGCCCGCAGTGTTGCAGAGCTGTGTTACCCATGCTCTGCTGCTGCCAGCAGCACGTGTGCTAGAGATGGTGCTCGTGCAGTGATTCTCTGCACAGTGCTGGTGGGCACATTGCTCAGCGTAAGCCTCCAGCAGTTACAAAACCAAAGATATTTCTGCAGAAACTGCAGCAGCCGGGGACTTGACTCCTGCTCCCAGCCAGCTGGTGAATGCAGGATGGACAGGGCTTTGAGCAGCCTGGTCTAGGGGGAGGTGTCCCTGCCCATGGCTGGGGGATCAAAACGACATGATCTTGAAGGTCCCTTCCAACCCAAACCATTCCATGATTCTGTAAGAAAGGCCATGCTGTGGTTCCCTACCTCCAGGCCAGGCTGGAGCAGACCCACACCAGCACAGACTGTTCTGGGGGGAGTTTCCCTCGTGGTCATTGTAGTGAGTGGGAAGAACAATGTATTTTTCATCAGGCCCCCATCACTTCCAGTTCAGATCTCTCAGATGAGGGGAGCGCCCTGCAGCCTGCATGGGCTGGTGGGATTGTCAGACAGAGGGGAGCTGGCAGACATGCTGTCCATGACAGGCCTGTCTTCCCAGGAAGCAGCCAGATAGTGCATTTCTTGAAAGACTGGGCACATACTGTCTGTCCCCAAGACAGAAGCTGTGTTTTCATCTTTGCCATATTGCTGATGTTTATTTTTTAATTGCTCTGCAATGTGGCAACCTCCATAACAAAGCATGAAAAAAAAAATTAAAAATCTAAATGTGTCCTGAAGATATCAAAGCTGCTGGATGTTCTCAAAGCCAGAGCTTGAGCTGAGAGCCAGAATGAGCCATTGGAGAGCCTGAGCTGAGGCAGCCGTTTCCCATGGTGCGGCACATGCAGAACTAGGCTGACAGCTCCAATGGCACAGGAGCTTTTGGAGAGAAACCCTCCAAAGGGCTGCAAGGGTGCGCTGGGGGCAGAAGCCCTCAGCCTGTCCGAGAGACCTGACAAGAAAGCCTCAACCGTGCACAACTCCTTCACTCCACACCAGCCCGTTAGAAAGCTGCCAAACCGAGAGAAACAAGCTCGGTAGTTTTGGGAACAAAGATCTCAAATTCCACCCTGCCTTGCCAATAACATATTGGTTTAGGTGAGATTTAAACTGGAGCAAATGCTACTCGCATTTGGCTGGAGCAAATTTCTTCAAGAATGTTTTCTGAAATTAGGGATGGTGGTGATAATGCTCCTGCTTCTTGGCTGTTGCCTGCGACTGGCTGAGATCTCATCTGCTGACAGCCATGTTTCCAGAAACTCACAATCTGCTTTTACAGCTACTTCACACAGTACGTGAAAACACTCCCAGCAGCCTTGCACTGACGAGCCTTGATACTCCCGTGGCACAACTGATTTTGTGTGTTAAATTATTGTGTTTTTGCTCCTCAACAGAGAGGTGCAATTTTATTAAACAGGCTATTTTTTTTTCCTCAGAAAATATTTTCAGTGAGTTTAATGTTTTTGAATCTCTATTGCAAGGACTAGAAGAGTTCTCCACCACCACCACCCCCAAGTACCCGTGGATGTGGGTAAGGATGCCCTGAGGGTGCCTCCAGCCCATGAATATTCTGGCCTCATTTGCTTTTTTTGGGTACTTCTGTGTGGTTTCTACAAATGCTTTGTGTAAATATATCCCGTAAGTGTTTCAGTAAAGGGGTCAAAACATTTATGGATGCCAGGAAATCAAATAACTTGTTTTTAAATTGGTGAAGACTCTGGGTTTTCCTCACTAAGATGTTGATTTGCTGAGGTTCAGTCCTGTGAGTGTCTCTGTGCAGATGCAGTGCTGGAGCCAAGCTGGCACCACCAGCACTGTCTGCAGCACCGACAGGCCCAGTCTGCCTTTTGCTGATTCTTTTACCTGTTCCAAAATATATAGGCTTATTTTCTGTAGATTTCAGAGCATTCCTGCTAGCATGTATCTTACTAGAAACCAGCTGTGGGTGTTGTTTTAGCATGTTATGAAAAGTACAAAGTCTTTCCGATGGTTGTTGCTTCATCATCCTCCCTGCTGCACCCACCTCTGCTCCACCGGCCGCTGCCTGCCTGGGTGCAGGGGCTGGGCTGCGCGCGGGACTGACAAGAACCAGCACTGTCTGCGGAGAAACACGCTGCAGGTTTGTGTTCTGGCAGGGTGGGGAGTGCACAGAACCCCAGCACGATAGGGTTGGAAGGGCCCTCTGGAGATGCTCTGGGGCCACCT
>VWZY01002759.1:152608-165082 GCA_013399075.1 Chloroceryle aenea | reverse complement strand
CCCCCCTGCTCCACCCAGCAGGGGCACCCAGAGCAGGGGGCCCAGCAGCACAGGGTCCAGGGGGGGTTGGAATCTCTCCAGAGCAGGAGACTCCACAGCCTCTCTGGGCAGCCTGGCACAGGTTCCCACACCCTCACACCAAAGAAGTTATTCCACCTGGCTGAATAGCACCAGGGCTCTCAGTCTTTCCTGGGCTCAGAGATGCTCCAGCCCCTCAGCATCTTCAAAGACTCTGCTGGACTCTCTCCAGTAGTTCCTTGTTTCTCTTGATCTGGGGAGCCCAGAACTGGACCCAGTTCTCAAGAGACGGCCTCACTAGGGCAGAGAAGAGGGAGAGGAGAACCTCCCTTGACCTGCTGGGCACAATCACAGTCCATGGTTCATGGTATGGGATTGACCCTTTCCAATTAATCTGAGTGTATGTCAGGAAAAGAGTTCTGATTATTTTTAATGTGGACTTTTTTTTAAAATGATTTTTATGGATGTGGCAAATGATTATGACTCCAAAGTAGAAAATCTCTAACAAATGGGTTCCGTGCTGCCAGCAGGGAGGCTGCTGAGAATACCGATACCAAAAGTCCACTCCTCCAGTAAAGTGTGACCGCGCTCTGTGCCGGCGAGGTTTGTCCACAAGTTCACCAAGCCAGGGGACGAAGGCTGCCTGCGCTGAGCCCCAGAAACACACAGTCTGAGAGGCACCGGGACACACATGCAAGATGTTTTTATCGTACCAGGGAGAATCCCGAGAGTGACCCAGAGAAATGGAGTGATGACAGAAGAAGAGCTGTGTGACAGATGCTTCTGGCTCCTGCCCCCAGGCCCGTGGCTGCAGCCTGGTGAGGCTTTGGCTGTGACAACCCAGGCAGAGCAATTGTGACATTTTTTCACTTGGAATGGATAAAACCAAATCAGCTCATGTCTGTAGCTTGCTGGCACCAGGGAGGAGACTCCCTGTTGCTGAGCTTGGAATTCTTTAGACTGTGCGTAGACGTTTCATGTGACTTTAGATATCCTGGTGACTGGTAGTGATTCATAGCAGCTCCGCTGCTGGCTGCTCCCCATCAAACAGCTCCCCAGCCGCTGCGATTGCCACCCCCCGGCATTACATCAGCACATACTCACCATCGTCCCACCGACCGTTACGCAGTGATGCAGCTGCTCCGCTGGGCTGCTCCACGCCGGTCATCACCTGGCCCATGGTGCTTTGGTAGCTGCCACCTTCCAACCCCACCGGACCAACCTGGGGACAGCTCTGCCGATCCACAGCAGGAGAATGTCACCCCGGGCACCAGGGCTGGAAAGGATGGGTAAGTTCAGAGCTGAGAGCCCACTGTTCCTGATGCTATGGGCAGAGGAACCCTTAATCTGCTGTCAGGGTGCTTTGAGGGATATGAGGGGAATTTTGCCAGACTGTCCTCTTCTACTCACCTCTGCCCTTGGCCCTCAGAAGAGCTGGTTGCTGAGTGAGTCCTTGGGTCTGTCCCATGACTTAAACTCATGAAACTGGATGTTGCTGGGGTTAGAGAAGAAGAAAAGTTTGGGGATGAAGGACCACACAGCCACACTCCTGGCATGGTCAAAAGCAGAGAGTTGTGTCTTTATCCACTTGGCATCCTCTGTAGGAGGACAGGGAAGGACAGGGGTGGATACAGAGATAGCCCTGACAATGCCCAGCTAAGCTCAGACACAAAAGACTGGTCTGGCTTCAGGCTGATGGCAGTTTCTGGAGACTGTTCAGAAGATGGGAGCTGGGAAATGAGACACATAAATGGTGGATGGAGCTCATTACATGAAGAAACACTCTTGGGTGTTCAGGCACAGCTAGCCAGGGGAGCAGGGAGAAGTCTTTGTGTTAATAGGTGCAGTTAAGTGTCCCTGACCTTAGGTTGTACTTGTTTCTCCTGTGCTCCCATACAGTGTTTGTTTTATTTTTGATTTTCTCTAGGTTTTTTGTTTTTTTTTTTTTTTCCTTTTCTTTGGTTGCTTTTTAACAGCTGCTTGAGGAGCCAGAGGTCTCCATAGGGCAGGCAGAATGCATGACCAGTTTTTTGACCGCCGGTAAGAAGTGAGGCTCCCTCCCCCCTCCAGGTACTCTCCATCAGCAGGAGGTGAGCTGTGAGTCAGCACTGTAATCACCTGTGTGTCACCTGTCCTGTCCAGGGTTATAGAGCAGCAGTGAGAAGCAGTTCAAGACTGCTGTTTCTGCTGGAAGTGAGGAAAAGTTGCCTGTGTCAGCAAGACCTTCAATCCATTGTGTCTGGGGTAAAGTGCTGGAGCAATTCTCATGTAAAGAGCCTCCCAGGTGCATGGAGCAAGAACTTCTCTGCACCCCCATTCCTTGTGTCCTACCTCAAACACAAAAAGATGGGCTCAATGCAAAATTTGCATCTGGATTTCTGAAGCTGGTGCAGTGGCTCTGTGTCACGGTGTATTTAGGAGATCCAGCTGGAAGCAGTGACCCCCGGCAAGATGCAACAGGCTGTTTCTGTTCCCAACAACGTCAGTGAAACTCTTAATTTCTGGTGTTCTGCAGTAGACCCCCAACTGCACCTCTGGTATTAAATATTCCTTTGTGAATTGTGCATTCCTTTGTGTTCTCAGTGTCAGTCTTCGGGTGCTCTGTTTCTGTTCGGAGTTAAGACACTAAGATGAGATGTTAAGAGCTGCTGAACTGAGCCTTGCAGGTGAAAGAGAACTGAGGGCTCAGGAGAAGACAACAACAGACCTCACTCTGCAGGTGGGTGAATGCAGTTTTGGAAGGAGACGTTTGTTTTTAGGGTGAGATGTAGGTGTGGCTTTTTCGCTGCTCAGATGCCCTCACATCTGTGCATTCTGCTCATGGTCTGTTGAGGTGAATGAGAGGCAGGACGTGAGAGACAAACCAGGGAGATACAAGCTGTTGCATCCTCCCAAACTGTGTGAGTCTGAAAGTCCCAGAGCGGCAGAAAGGAAAGGGTGGAACATGACAGGTTGAACTTCCCAACCAGAGGCTTGAGTTGTTTTGTTTCTGTTTTGGAAAGCAAAAGTGAGACCAAGAGAGACAGAAAGACTGTGCTGAGCCAAGAAAAGGTTTACAAATCCCCCTGCAACGACCAAATCGATAAATCTATACACTCTGCTCTGACTTATCTGAGTCACAAATAATCGTCGGGTGTTGGAGGTGTTTGTGGAGAGGCTGGGGGTTTTCTTGTTTGTTGTCTTTTGGTTTGGTTGGGGTTTTTTTTCCTCTCTTTGGATTTTATTTCACTATATGAGGAAGGTGTTTATTTATGAAGAAATGAAAACCACACAAAACTATTTGGCAAAAGCAGAAGGTTTCTACAGAAATGCTTCTGTGGGAGTTAAGGTGTCGACATCAGCTGGGAAATGAAAACCGGACCCGTGAGGCAGGCGATAAGCAGGACTGTGTTTCAGGTGCCAGCGGGCAGGTCCAGACAACAGCTGATGTGTGACATTGCTGCCGTGGGGCTGGAGCGACCCGCGGCTCTGCGCTGCCCTGGTGAAGGGCTGCAGCTGGGGGCCACGCTGCGGAGCACGGTGAGCGGTGTCGTGAGAGGGGTGGGTGGGAGCTGGAGAGGTGCAGATGGCAGCAGAGGCAGGCTGGTGCTGCTGCCCGCGGGAGGAAGGGGGGCAGTGGCAGCACAGTGGGCACAGCCTGCCTCACTGGAGGGGCTGGGCACCTCGCTGGGTCTCCTCCCAGCCCTCAGCAGACGCTCTGTGCTAGGAGCTTTCTGTGGCTCATTTCTTCCTCTCTCAGGTGTGTCAACCTGAACTGAGAAGGAGCTCCTCCTCATAGGTGTGGGTATCTCCTTACTCTTCGCCTGACTTCGGGTTCGTGTGCTTGGATGGGCATAGCTGGGGTGGCTCAGCACGGCCCCGGAGCGTGGCCGGCTGCCCGGTCAGCTGGATTTGCAGCAGCACAAAGCACCCCCCTCGAGAATGCAGCCAGTGCTTCTGTTGCTGCCTGCCTGAAACCCCAGAAAGGTTGTCTCAACAGATGTTTGCCTGGCAAACTACGACATCCTTAAATGTCATGGATCTTAAAGGTCTTTTCCAGCCTAACCTCTTCTATGATTCTATGATCCCCACTTGCTGGTCGCAGTTAGCTGTGCTGTGCCAGGTTCTTTCCAAAGGTTCCTGTTTTGGTTCTTCTGATCCTGTACCAGAAAATTCACCTGTCCAAGGCAGTTTCCGTGCTGGCAAAGGCAAGGGGCCACAGGAGACACCAGGGCAGGATTGAATCATAAATGACAAAAACTGGATCTACAAAGACGTTGCTCCAGGGCAACCAGGGAGCTCACACCAGTATTATACTGGAAAGGTAAATGGGGAAAAAGTGGGCACTCCAGTTTGGATAAGTGACTAATTATAATTTCTAGATTTAATTATCAACAGTAAACTCAAATACTGCAGACAAGTGAACCTCTGTGCCTTCCTTGTGTTTGATGTGCTAAGCATAAATATTCAGCTCAGTCTCTCAAGAAAACATGAGGTTTTACACAAGAACAACTATCCCAGATGAGCAGGATTTATAGCTCCAAAATGGTCTGGTTTCATAATTTGCAAAAGCTTTAACCTTTCAAGCATTTCCAAACCTATTTTAGCATGCAGGGAGTAGTGATGCAGAGACATTAACATTAAAACTTCGTGCGTCTCCAGTGAGTACTCTTACAACAAGAAGCATAACGTAGCCTTTTTCTCATTTCATTTTCTAATATTTCAATGCTGTTTGCCTCCATGAAAGAAAAGAAAAAAAAAAAAGAATATATTCTTATAAAATTAACAAATATTGCAAAGCTTTAGATACCAATTAGGATGAATAATTTAACGTGCAGATATCAGCACATGACAATTCTACGCTTCATCTGCTGGTTCACCAGCTTATGGTGGAAACTTGAGGCAGATTTGCTGCAGCACTTCACACTTCCTTGAAGGTCACTTAAATGAGTTTTCAGATTTCCTTTCAGTCTTCAGGTGATTCCATTAATGTCAGGAAAAAACAAACAAATGGAAGCAAAAGCAGATTGAGCAAATCACACGGCAGTCCCCGGTAACCTGATGTCATGTGCGACAGCTCCGCGAGAGCGTGAAGCAGATATTTATCTTGGTTCCTCTCCTTAGAAGCTGAAGGCAGCCCAAACGCCACGGTACCTCCGAGAGTGCTCCATGGCTGTGAGGCATCTACGGTAGACACCTCTGCCAAAGGAACGTGGAACGGGATCCCCTGCACCTCGGCTGTCATTTCCCTCCACAGACCATCTCAAAAGGTGCACAGAGCCTGTCTCCAGCCTGCCCGACCTGCACACCTACAGGACAGCCAGCCTTTGTCTCAGCCCTCTGGTGAAGCAGCGAGGCTGGCCGATGTGTCCTCCTCCAGGCAGCGGGAAAGCGGCAGGGCAGCAGAAGGAGCAGAGCCAAGGCAATCACTGGTCTGGCAAAGAAGGGGACTAACAGGAAGGGGTGGGATGACAGTTCCCTGAAAATCCTTTTGTTTGCACAGATGAGGTCCACCATGTGCTTCCCCTGCAGCGAGGTGAGGACTTGTATGTACCTTATCTGGAAGCAGAAGCTGGGACCTTAACAAGAGACTCTGGCTCCTGCCTTTAATTGCAGTGGTCTTTATACAGGATTTCTGTAACGTGAAATCTAGAAAACCAGCTTCAGAAAACATCCCCCTGAATAGGTAAATAATTATGTCTGTCTTTATTAAAGAGGCGACTCCAAAACGCCTCCTGCTATCCTGATGTGGACATCTTGCTCCCTGCCTTTACCTTGTTCACAGCTCTGAAGGTGAGGCACTAATGCCAGAGCACGAGGATGATGCTTGTGACAGGCTGTTCAGCTCTGCACGCCCATTGCTCTTTTCTAAAAGCAATCTATGTTCAGATTTAGGAAGGGAAGTCTGGTATGAAAACTGCTAGATCACATGCATCTGCTGCACTTGGGAACGATCTATATCTGTCATCATCACCCTGATGGAATCAATTGTACCAGCAAGTATTGACAGCCGCGGGCAAGAGCACAGATCCAGCATCAGGCAGCAGTATCTCGATGTTGTCAGCTAATGTGCCGGCTTTTCAGAGCTATTGTGCTTCCTGCATCCTCTTTTGACAACTGAAGTGCTCCAGCAATGAAAAAGCAACGTCAAAGGGCAGACATTTTGGGGGTTGTGTGTATGATCTGAAGATGACAACAACATTTTGGAGTGGATTGTTGAACAAGTGTCAGGGGGTGAGACAACAGACACCACTGTTCCTCCTCTCAACACATCCCGGCTTTGTGGCCAAAGCAGAGAACTGCTGCCTGTTGTTGTTGGCACGAGGAGGAGATTTCTCAGAAACTCAACGCTCCGCCGCGATTGTCACTCTCTGGAAACAAAACACGGCACACGTGGGTGATGCAGCGTCTGTCGGCTGTTACTTCTTCCAGTTTCTGGAAGCGTCTTATTGTGGCTCTGTGATTTGTTTGGCTGAGCTCACTCGAGGGACAGGGCGAGAGTAAAATCCAGCCAGAGGAATAAACTTGAGCAGTGCCCACTGAGCAGGTCTGCAGACCTCCCGTGGCAGACCAGGCTGCCCGACACATGTGAGAACTGCTCACGGACTCACGATAGCCTGGCAACGCCAGGACTCTTGCAGATGTAAAAATAGCAGAGAGACAGGCTTGTCCTCACACTGTTCTTCAGTTATCATCTTCCATCCAGCAGCCTGTGATACTTTTAGAGATAATAACTGCAGATGGTGAGTTTTATCGCCCTTTCAAGGGTGGAATTTTCAGCCTTCCTCTTTAGAGCTAAACTGAAGCTTACAGGGTTGCTGTTCCACAAAAGGGAGTTTGGCAACGACTGAGCTTTGGTTGTGCACAAAGTGTTACAAAAGACTATTAATAGTGTGGATGATGGTTCTGATCAGAGGCTTGCCTCAAATACCAGCATAAAGAGAACAGTGGCTCTGCATCACCCTTGCTTTGTCAGAAAGGGTGTCAACCAGAACCGGGCTTTAAAATACAACAAAAACCTGCAAGATCTCACAGGACACCCTATACCACCATGACTACCAGTGAAGGGTGGATGGAGACAGCCAAAGGGAGCAGCTCTTTGGAGATCTTGGCAGGATCTCTGGAAAGAGGCTCTGGAGACCCTGGCTTCAGTACTGCGCAGGCTGCTGGCACCCCTTGTCCCTTAGTGGTGGAGATTAGAGCAGGTTGAAATCAAGTGCCTCCATCAGCTACTCTGCTCTCTTCATGTCCTTGAAATGAAAATCAGCAGGATGAGAGTCCAGACATCAGGGTCCTGGAGCAATATCAAATATTCATCACTGAACTACTTATTCTGCTGGCTCCCTTAACAGGTCCCATCCAATGTCAGAGATGCCTTCTGTCAAAAGTGGAGACAGTAAAGGGATTTTTAAGGACAGATAAAATAAACTGAAAGGGTAAGAAACCGATCTGTGACATGATCTACCCTGCAAACTCAGCGTGAGAGCCTCCTCTGCCAGGGTGGAATTCAGGGCACTGAAGGGAGCAGCTCCAGCAGAGAGAGAGTGAAACTGCCCGAGATTATGAAGGAGGTTAGATTAATGCTGCACAGCAGGAGATGCTCCGAGGAAATGGGGCGTAGTGAGTACAGGAAGCAACACCTGTGGCACCTGTAACCACTAATTACTGTGCAAATTGGGCTAATTTCTCACTTTCTGCCAACTAAAATCTTAATCTTCACACAGTGAACTGAAAGAAAATTCTACCACCGTGTAAGCCTTGAAAGAAAAAAAGAGTTCTTTTGGAATAGCTACAACCTTGGCCAGCAAAATGTAACCAATCCTTCTTGATAGGAAGTCCCAGATATGAAGATTCACTTCTGAAGAGCCTCTCAGTGGTGGGTTTGTAACTTCTTTAGATTTGCCCCTAAACTCTTTCTTTTTTTACCCCACAATCCAAAAACTGGAATCCTGGGACATTAAGTGCAGTCACTCATTCATCTTCCTTCTCATTCCCAGGAAGAAGTGTGACATTATCCTGTGTCCTGCCTCCTCAGCCTTGGGATCTTGGAGAAACACGGTAGGCACAGGTTTGCTCGGGGCTGGTGAAGAAAGCCCAGTTTTTAGAGAATTTCCTGTGACTCTTTAAGCACTGCTGGACCAGTGCAGGCCAGAGGGCTTAAGAAACTCCTCTTTTCAGGCAGTGAATGTTCAACACGCGCCTTTTGCAAAGATGCTGCCATGAAGTCAATATCAGGATGCTCATCTGTTGGTGTAGGGCAGCAGGGCTGCCCTTAATTTGCTTATGGAATTATTGAGGAAGTGGAGAAGAAGTAACCTCTTATTACTAAGAAGTAATAACTAGTACTTGTTATGGACTAACTCAGAATTAAAAATAAGTGGTTCAGAAAGAGCTGCAAAATGCAGAGAGGTCTGAAAAAACCCTGCATTTCAGAAAAAGGCTAAACCACCACCTGCTGCAGCACGCTCGGGAGAGGGTTGCGTGGTAACCCCAGCACCGGCTTCAGCACAGGCAGCAACCAGCTGCTGTGTGTTTAGTGTGACAGACAAAAAGCACGAGGGTGGGAGAGAGCTAGATAAACTACAAGCACTATTCAGCTGGGCTTTATTCAGAGGTATGGAGGATTTCTTATCATCTGAGCTGTTTAAAATAAGGCTGCAGGTCGTTTGGAGAAGCAGCGTGGCTTGTCTCCACCAGGTTCCCTGGGCTGGGTGAAGGAGGCTCTGGAGGAAATGTCCTGGCGTGTCATCAAGGCTATGAACTGGAAAAAAGGTATGAAAATGTCAGTGTCCAGTTCAGTGGGGACAAATGGAAAATTAATAGAGAAAATGAATAGCATAGAATTAGTAGTAGAATTAGAATAGAATAGGAGAATAGAATCGAATCACCCAAAGAGTAGGGCTGGTGAATTATTGCCTCAGTATCAGCAATTCAGAAAAGGATCTGGGAGCTCATATAAATTGCAAGATGGCCAGAATTCAGTAAAGTCCTGTTGGCATTGGAAAACCAGTGTGTGGGCACCTGTGAAAAGTAGCAGTCTGGAAGCCACGGGAAACATCCCTTCCAGCCCATCACTGCTGGCCAGGCCGTGCTGGAGCAGTAGGACCTCCCTGGAGGGATCAAGCAGAGGAGCAAGAGCAACTGGTAGTGCAGAAACTCAGCCCCTGTGGGAAACACTGATGTGTGAAATATGTGGTCACTGGGGAATGGAAAAGATGTCATCAGCTGAAATATGTCTAATGTTCTTTGAAACCCCATGGTGCACACCAGACAAGTCTCTGTTCCTACTACTTCACGTCCACTTAGGATGAAGGGTAGCAGTTTTCAGTTGAAAGAGGGTAGATTTAGAATTAATATTAGAAAGAAATTCTTCACTCTGAGGGTGGTGAGACATTGGAACAGGTTGCCCAGAGAGTCTGTGGGTGCCCCATTCCTCAAGTGCTGAAGGCCAGGCTGGATGGGGCTCTGAGCACCCTGCTCCAGTGGGAGGTGTCCCTGCCCACGGCAGGGGGCTTGGTGATCTTGAAGGTCCCTTCCAACCCAAACCATTCTGCGATGCGATGTTTTTAGTNTTAGAAAGAAATTCTTCACTCTGAGGGTGGTGAGACATTGGAACAGGTTGCCCAGAGAGTCTGTGGGTGCCCCATTCCTCAAGTGCTGAAGGCCAGGCTGGATGGGGCTCTGAGCACCCTGCTCCAGTGGGAGGTGTCCCTGCCCACGGCCGGGGGCTTGGAACTGGGTGATCTTGAAGGTCCCTTCCCACCCAAACCATTCTGCGATGCTATGTTTTTAGTATATAATTATGGAACAAATATCTGAGCTCAGCAGTGCCAGTGGTCACCTGGACAGAAGCACAGTGCAGTTGTCAGCACGGCAGCCAAAGGCGAAGCTCTAAGGCAAGGTGGTACCTAAACCTTCAGAGCTCAGTCTGGGGGGGAGGTCACTGTGCAAGTGAAGTAAACAGTTAAACCAAACCCCGGGCTGCATCTCTGGCTGAAAATCAAATAACCTGTTTCTCAGAAATACATTGCTTCGGTGTGTTTCTGCACGACTCTAAGTAGCACTGCTTTTGCTGTTTAATAAATCTCTCTAGAAAATGTCACTCACTATAAAATTATATATTTTGAATAAATGCTAAAGTCTCAGCATGAATAACATATTACTCTTGTGTCTGGGCCCATAGCCTTTTATACCAAACAGGAAATAAAACAATCGCTGAATAGAAACTTCTTGAGTGTTCTGAAATTCTGAGCTGCCACCACCCACTGCATCACAGGCTGCGGAGCTTCAGCTCTTTCCATCAAATACATGTGAAGTATAAATATACTTGTGCATGCATATATATAAACATCAGGGATATGTACATTGCACAGCACGGTGGCACTGGTCTCCAGCAGGGCTGATTATACAATAGACCCCGCTAAGATCTAATGGTGCCCGCCCCAGGCTTGATCCCGGGAGCAGAGCTGGAGCTGGCCGCAGCCTGTGGAGACCCAGCGGCTGTTTCTCACGTGCTCTGCAGGGGGATGTTCAGGTGTACGCATCTGGATCTCTGGATGCAGGGTCTGGATCTCTGGATGCAGGAGCATCCTCACCTCTCCAAGAGTATCTAATGACTGACCCTTTGAAGATGTCCCTTGAGGCCATATCCTGGTCCTAGCTCTGTCCCCACTCACCTAGACTTAGCTGATTTGTGTTGACTGACAGTGAGCTGCAAAGGGCAGCCTCGCAGAGCGCCATCCTGAGAGATCCTCCTGAAGACTCCACCGAGACCCACTGCCATCCTCCCGAGGAACAACTGCACTGGTTGCGGCTCCTGGACATCCCACATCTCCTGACCAGAGAGCCGTGAGGAAAGGTAAAGGCAATATTCATGACTAGCACCTTCTGCTAATCCCTGAACATGCAGAATTAATGGAATGGTTTGGGTAGGAAGGGACCTTTAAAGGTCATCTAGGCCAATCCCCCTGCTGTGATCAGGGACATCTTTAACCACACCTATTCCTGGCCAGTGAAAAGGGAAAGCCCCGTGCTGTCCTTCACTTGTGGCTGTAGGCATTGGAGAGCAGTGGTAACCCAGTGCCTCCGGTACTTCTCCAGAATGTTCTTCAGCAAACCACAGATGCTGGAGAGAAGCCCTGGGCAGCGATGTCCCTGGCCACCCACCAGCCCTCCTTCGAGACCCAGGCCATGCAGGATCCACCTCTCCTTGGGCCAGGGAGGAAACAGAAGATCAAGGTGGCTTTTCTCACCACTTTTCTGCAAACACAGCCAAGATTCTGTCCTGAGATCTTCAGATAATTGCTCCTGTGCAGCAGGGCCCAACCCTTCCCCACGCTGACAGTTTCTCTGCTCATCAGGGGGGTAATTGGACGTGTTCCTTTTGGCTTGTGTAGCATTAGAGTTGCAATGTCTTGTTTATTCCAACTTTCCACTCTGTTGGCACCTTTTGAGTTATTTTGTCTGCAGAAAGCATCATACTTTATTTTCTTTGTAATCAATTTAATGATGAAGGAGCCACCCAAACAGGTGGTTTTCAAAGTTTTTAGATGCAAGACGCATATGTCTTGCTGTCAAAACAGTTTGTCTCATTATGTGGGGATAAAACTGAAGGAAGTTGATGTTTTGCTTACAAAGGAGGCAGCAGCAGAATCAAGCGACGCAGCCTTGTTTGTTCTGTAGCCGTGTTAGAACTTGGGGAGTTTGATTGCCTGAATCTCTGAAAATTCAACCGAGGCCAACAGAATAATAATATTAATTATTTTGGTGTAAAAGAAATGATGTCTCTGTGCCTTTTATATATTTTTATTGTTTTATAGCCTTAAGCGTCTCCTTACTAATGTTTTGTGCTGTACGAGGTTGAAAATATAATGTTCCTTTTCTCTTTGTTTACTTTAGCTTTTTCTGGTTGGTTGCTGTGTTTCTTCTCGCTCTGATTTTCTTTTTTTTTTTTTTTTTTTTTATTCCTACGCTCCTNTTTTGTTCTTTTATCCTGAGGCTCCTCAATACTTTAAATCATATATGTCACCTGGATTACCCCATATATCATCTGAATTTCCTTGCTGAATTCGGCTTTATCTGAAAACAGCGATGAATGAATTATCTGTGGCCGTTAAGGTGTTCTGCTGAATCATGGGCCTTTAGAACACCCTCTCAGGGGCACACCGAACCCTGCCTGAAAGCCCAGGCTTGCCTGCAGGTTTTTGAGGGTGCGTTTATTTGCAGGAGATGCTGCAGGAGCAGAGGGGATGGGGTGGATGGGTGCCGTGGGTGCACAGAGAGTGCATTTCTGCTCGGCACTGCTGGGGAGCAAACTCCAGCACCAGGTTTGGTTTGGTTTGATTTTTTTCTAGGGCAGGGACTGGGAGGTGTTTGCTTTCCCTTCTTGTAGAGAAAAATCCAGACCAAAATTTTCCTTTTTATGCAGAAAAAAGCGGACACTCAGCAGCAAACAGCCCAGGCCAGCCTGTATCCCAT
>VWZY01002759.1:123615-139220 GCA_013399075.1 Chloroceryle aenea | reverse complement strand
GCACCGCAGGGTGGGCGCAGGAGCCTCCCTCTGAAAGGGCCATGGTGTGGTTGATTAAAAATGATGGAAAAGGGATTCCAAATGAGTAGTGCAGGTAACATCCGGAGATGGAGCTCATTTGCCTCTGGTCTGACCCTACCCCAAGGCAGGGAAGGTGATCAGGGTGATTTCACTCTCAGATTTGCTACAATAGCTTCCAAATATTGCCTGAGACTGGAAGGAGAAGAAAAAGTGGAAGTAGTTAAGAGCCAACCTGAGGCAACAATGTTCCTCTTTGCCTGCCAACAGGTCTGCTCTTCATTAGCAGCTGGTGAGAAGTAGCAACCGGCAGCAGCACCCTCAGCTCAGCCTCGTCCCTGGGCAGGGAATCCTCCTCCTCCCTGCGCTACCCTGTGGGACACGCTGCCTCTGCTTTGCTGCCCCACAGCCTCCTGTCCTGGCGAGGAACAGGGAGGCAAGATCATTTCAGCAGTATGCATTCAGTGTTTTTAGAGCCATAAAAAATACTAAGAAGAGGCAGAGAGCTGAGTCCCTCAGCCTCAACAGGTTCATCTCAGCTCTCTGTAGAACCAGCACTCAGGAGGGGGAGGATTCACAGCCACAAGTATAAAAAGAATAAACCAGAAAGTCCCAATGGGGATACTCAGGAGCTCTTTAAAGATAGTTTTCTGGCTCAGACCACTGGTGTGGTTTTTCTGCAGGCCAGCAATGCTGCACTGGGGCTGCTGGGCCAGTTAGGCCAATCTCGCTCACTGTTCTTGACTCCATTCCATCCTTAGAAAATACCAGGAATATTACATTTGGTATGCAAAAGATTAACAACCAATCCCCCTTTCAGATGTAAAACAAGAGAGGGAAGATGGCTTTTCCTTATTTGTACAATGTTGAGAGGAAGACCCAATGTCTTTGCCTGCACGTGAGTACATGGAAGCATGTGCCCCAAGCTCTTCAGCTGTAAATCTTTGAGAGGCGTGTTCCTGGCTGCTCGGTTGAAAACACCGCTCAGCGCTGCCACAGACCGCAGGAGAAGCTCTGGAGCTGCTGAGCGAAGGTTGGTAGAGCCATCTCAGCCTAATGATTTAGGAGGTGGTATTCCCAGACTGGACGTCAGTCATGTTGAAGAGGACTTTATGATGCCTCTGACAACCTTTAAAGCTTTGTTTACCTACCCTACAGAAAAGCAAAGTAACTGGGCAATTTTTATTTTACTTTTGCTGTCATTATTTTATTTGCAGTGCCGGTATTGAAGGGCTGGATTTATGAGAGCAGCTTATGAGGCTCTGTTCTCCTCAGGAGCAGGCTCTGAGGCTGCGCAGCTGCTCCGCATGCTGGGCAGAGGCTGTGCTGGACCTACGGGGATTTGACACGTCCTTCCAACCCAGCACTGAGTCTTTAGGTCACCAGCTTTGTTAGGTCACTAGTTGGGATACCAGAAGTGCTTGGTATATCCCGAGACACAATTCTTCTCTAGATATGCAGTTTATGTCGTCAATTAAGTGCTTTCCTTATTTAAATCTTTTTCTGAAAGTTCCTCACCCATGAAATGTCTTCTCCTCAGGAAAGATTTGCACCAGATTAAAGAAGCCGATGCTCTCAGCGGGCAACAAATTAACTTGTGAGACTTCTCTGGTGGGAGACCCTGGAAGCATGCCCTCTCCAGAAGGCACTCTTCTTGACGCAGACAACAGCTCCCAATAATGTCTTTGAGAAGGTTGTGCTCCACGGGACAACACCCCAGGCAGGGCAGGAGCCAGCTCCAAGACTCACTTCAACCCATGTGGGAAAACCAGGTGCTGGGGGGGAGAGAAGGACAAGTCGTGCCAGCAGAGCAAGGACTGCCCTGAGCCTGGCAGTGCCCTGCTTCCCTTGTGCACTGCCAGCGAGGAATTTGTGATCTTCTCAATGCTGATCAAGATCTAAAGTGCAGGGGACAAGAGAATGGGACCAGACTGGTCAGGGGTGCCCAGGGACAGGACAAGGGGCACCAGGCACAAACTGGAATCCAGGAGGTTCCAGCTGAGCAGGAGGAGAAACTTCTTTGGTGTGAGGGTGTGGGAGCCTGTGCCAGGCTGCCCAGAGAGGCTGTGGAGTTTCCTGCTCTGGAGAGATTCCCAAGGCACCTGGACCCTGCGCTGCTGGGCCCCCTGCTCTGGGCGACCCTGCTGGGTGGAGCAGGGGGGTGGCACCAGATGATCCCCAGAGGGCCCTTCAAACTCCCACTAGTCTGTGACTCTGTTGATTTGGGGGATGGCTGGTGACTTGGGTGGAGGTGGACCATGGATGAGCTGTGTCAGCCATGGTACCTGGTGCAGGAGAGAAAGGCCAGGCAGGAGGATGGCCAGTGCTGGTGCTGACATCCTGCACCCCATCAGCTGCAACCACCATTGATGGAATGCTCCCAAGTAGCTGTAGAGCAGATATGTTCCAGGAAGTGCTACTGCTCTTGAGAAATTACTGGAGCCTGGTTTAACCAGTATCAGCCTGCAGACTTGTATAGCAAGAACCTGATGGCTAATTTTTGGCCTTAGTTACTCTAAACCTGGCACCCACCAGGTCATTTTAATTGGTAACGGAATCCATGAGATCAGATGCTATCCCTCAACGACGAAGGCTCAATTTCCCATGACAGCTGTAACCTGCAATGCCACATCCAGTCTGTGTATCTCCAAAGCTACGTTCCTCCTTGAGCTGGTGACGGACTGTGCTTGTCCACCCTGTGTCTAAGGGAAACAAGGAATGTGTTTATTCCCAGTATGTCTTTGTTTGCTTCCAAGGACACTTTGCCTACTAGTCTGCTGCAGACACAGAGCAGAACCATTGTGATTTTGGTCAGGGGTGCTCTCCAAAGTCCCCCAGAGCTCTGCAGCCCAAGCCCAGCAGCCACGAGGGCTTTATGAGGTGTACACAGAGCGTTGCTCTATCCCTGCCAGGGAGCTGTGAGTGCTGGATCAGAGACAGCCGAGCTTCCAGCTCTCAGAGAGGGTCACGCTGGTGCTTTTGTCCCCGTGTCCTTGTGCCTGAGCTACTTATAGGGATGGCTTTTAGAGAAAGCACCTGTCAGCAGCTCCAGTATCACTTGCTGTACATTTTGATGCCCCGTGTGGGCCTAATTGGTTTCACATGTACCTTACACAAAATTACCTGTCTTACTGACACTGGGAGCAAAAATGTGCAAAACTTTTGCAGCCAGAGAGAGAATGATGGATTGCGAGCTTCCTTGTGCTGTGCAATTACCTGAAGGATCTGTGTTTTTCCCAGTAATTTAGAACAATTATCCTTGTCTGCAACCTACTTCTTCCATGCTTTATCGCTCCTGTCCTGGGGTGGAAAAGGCAGCAAGCTGTCATTCTAGAATGAAATAATTCCTCAGTGAAATCTTGAAGCGTGTGACTGATTTGAGTGTTTATCTTGGGCAGACGCTGTCTGGGCACTGCGTGGAGGTTCCCACAGCCCCTGACGCCGTGAGTCAGCAAGGGGAGAGGGTCTGCTGCCTGGAGAGCCCAGGCTGTATTTCAGTGGAGACACCGAGGAGGTTTGGTGAAGCTGGCAAGCAAAACTTCAGCTCTGGCCAGCCCGCAGGGCAGATACCTCCATCCTTGGCACTGAGCTCTCGCCAGAGCTCCGCGTGGCTCTGCTGGGTGCCGTGGCACAGCCCAGGCAAGAAGCTGCTTCCTTCTGCTGCTAGAACCTGGCTCATCTTGTTCTGGAGGGGGAAGTGTCATTTGGTGTAAGAGGCTAAGAAATGGTCTTTTGGAGGGGTAAAGGGGAGAAGGGGAAAGGCAAGAGCAGTGAGGCTGCAGCTCTGTGCCTCGAGCGAGCCGTGCTCTGCAAAGGGAAATAAAATCCGGGCTGCAGCGTTCCCAGCCTGCTAATGGTGCTCCTGCAGAGAGGCCAGTCTCCAGCAGCGCTTAAAGGAACCGTGGGGAGAGACCCTCAGACAAAGAGATTGATTTGGTAATTCTCAAGCAGTGCCACGGCCTTGAGCACAGTCCCACTTGTTTCTGGCAACAGCAGTAGCAAGACCGTTGTCGAATTGAGCACAGCCATATGTGAATGTTTGGGTGACGTTCCCATTGCAAGAGATCAGGAGGTTTTATTTATTTGTTTGTTTGCTTATTTATTATTACACCACCTATCTCTCGCTCGTAGGCAGGGGAGCCAGATGGCAGCACTAACAGAAAGTCAACAGCAGCACTTTGGGGAAATAAAGTGTGCTCATTTAAAAATAAATAAATAATCCATGCAGTCCATTAACCAGAGCTTAAGGCAAACAGCCTTAATGATTTTCTTAGTTAAAAGGAACAAGACCATTCTGAGAGTCCTGGCGGATTCTGGGGCAGACAACACCCCTGCTCAGAGCTGATGGTCATCACCCCACCTCCCGGCCTCTGGACACACCCAAAGACACCAGCAAGAGCCACCAGCCTTCCCCAGCACATCAGGCTGTGGGGAGGCATTGCCTGGTCCCGAGCTGAGAGCAGTGGGGAGATGAGGTGGTGAGACAGAGGAGGAAGGCAGCGGTGATCAATAAATACATAAATAAATAAACAAACAGACAAATAAATAAATAACCTGCACTGGTTCTGTGTAAAACCACCGAGTACATGTATGACAATCAAAATCCTGGCTGCTTTGCCAAGCTAAAAGCTCATTTCAGAAAGGATGTAAATCCTTCTCCTCTCTTGGGGGCACAAAGTGCTTTGGGTGGGGAGACCACACTGCTGCAATTACCCCAGGCCATTAGGAGCCAGTTGTAGCAGGGATGATGAAGAAAACCCCGCAAGCCATGGTTGTTCTTTTTCTCTGAATCCCATTTGTGCTGGAGCAGTGGATGGAAAGGTTTTTCCCTGAAGAGCATCCCACGCTTGAGGAGCAGCTCCCTCTGGGTTACCCACTGATGTTCTCCTCCCCGACCGCCTCCAAGGGCCCAGCATTGCACCAGGATTTCACCCTGGCTTCGTGCTGCACTTATTGCTTTCCTCACTTTTCAGTGATTATTTCATAACATTTTCTTCAGAACGTTATGCCAAGTGTTTAATAAAATTGCTGCAGTCTGAAAGTTAATTTGTACCTTTTCTGGACACGTGCCAGTATCCGTTTTTATTGTGTGCATTTATTGTACACAGACGTTGCACACCTAATTTCAGAAAACAGCTATGTGCTTTTCCTTTTGATTCCCTGTACTTGTTAAACTTGAAAAACCTATAACATTATGTGTGGTAATAATTGTTTTGAAAAAGCCAGATGGCTTGATTTGGAAGGCGTCATCGAAGAACATTGATTTGAAAGCACAAGCAAAAGGAATTTTTGCTGCATATAGGCTTTTTCAGAAATCTTCATTTCATTCCTTGATGCAGTTCACCACCCTTTTTGTTTTGTTTTGTTTTGTTTGCAGCAGTAATTTCATTCTCATTCAAAATGAAAACTGCAGAGTCTGAAGCCCCTGGTGACCAGAAAGGCCATTGCCTCCTCCCGGCAGACGCTACCGGAGATGTGTTTATTGTCCGTATGCTGCTAATGGCTGCGTCACGCCACGATGGCTGCTCTGATGAGCCTTTTAATCCTGGTGGCTCCAAGGAAGATCCCACTGGGACGAGAGAGCGTGTGTCTGTGGTACAGCCTCAGGAAGAGGAAGAGGAGCAGCAGGGATCTGTCAGGACATGCTCTGAGGTGTTCTCCTGCAGCTCTGTCCCCTGTGCAGGACGAGGCTGGAGGAGAAGCCGTGGTCCCCACCTGCCTCCTGCCCCAGCCTTGCTCACGCTCCGAGCCAAAGGCTTTTGAGATGTAGCTCCATCTGAGGGCTTGTGGAAGTGACTCCATTAATCTCTACCTCGCAGGCCTGGTAGTTTGATTAACCAGGAGCTTAGCTCCTGATCAGCTTAAAATCCACATTTCTGTATTCCATGTTTATTAGTTTTGATTCTGCAGTGGCAAGATAGGCACAAAACTGGTTCAGAATGACTCCTCCCCGCAAACTACAAGTCACTACCTCATGCTATGGCAGCTGCTCTTGCTGGAGGGAGTGAAGGGAGGTATATGATGCTGGGGGAACAAAATATGCACCCTGAGAAACCCTCGTTTGCAAAATCTTACTCTACTCCTGCTGGGACGTGCTTGGTGCTGGGGGAGTGGCCTGGGGCTTTAGTGTCCTGTGCCCTGAACATCAGCACTTTGAAGGTGCAGTCCTTGGACCTGGTGTGGTTCTGCAGGATGCCAGGCAGTGATGATAAGAAGAAGGGAAACTGAGGCCTTTGGCACTGCCTGGTGGAAAGTACCAGAGACACCGACTGGGACCTGAAATTCAGTCCCCTGTAATCAGCAGCAGTAATGAAAACTGTTCCACGTTTTTTTTCCAGCTTTAGTATTTTTTTATCTGTTTCTAGGCCTGGAAGGTTTCAAAACCAGTGAGGCTTCCAGGCCAGCTCCCTCCTCTTTCTGATCTCCTAGAAACGCTTTTCATCTCTGATGTTTCTAAAAGACACGTTGTCACTGACAACCAGCTATCGAAACAGATACTCTGGGGTGAGAGTCAGAGATGGGTGGTGGTAGAAGGGGTTCTCTTGCCTGTCTTTGCAGAGGGTAGCTGTCTGCTCTGCCCTCTCCTTTGGAGGAATCAGGAAGATCTGCTCCTGCCCTTTGGAGACCTGAAGCCTCAGAGACCTTCCAAGTCCTGCAGGCAGGTTTGTGTCACGCCTACTGCTTCAGGTTCAGAAACGTCCTACTCCCAGTGTACATGGATGTACTTTATGTTCTGCCCAATGACATTCAATGAATCATTAAACTTACCTTTATAGGAACTATTACCTGGTTTAAATATTTTACTACCTCACATCTTCCTCTGAACATTCGTATGGATTTTGCTATTGCTTCTGCTGAGGTCTTATTTCCTATGTGTAATGTAACTTCTAATTTTCCTTTGTATTTCCATTTTATGCAGCTGTGAGAATCAAAAGTTTTTGCTGTTAATGTGAGCCTGTCATTACACTTTTCTAAGGCAGATGAATTAATAGCTAGCTATTTGGGTTACCTTAACAGAGCACCACCACCCTTCCGAAACCAGAACTCCCGATGAACTTCACAGGCAGTAATTTTCACTTGTATGCTTTTTGCCTCCAGCCCTCCTCTGTGTGACTCCGAGGCACCTACAGCAGAGCCTCCTCGTGAGGGATTTCCAGGCGGTTACTGAAGATCCAACAGGTCCTCAGAACCAAACCAACAGAATAAATTCTCACTGTGGGTGCTTGAGTAAACCCAAAGCAAGGGTCCTTTGAGCTTTGCTCTTCTCAGGACATGAGAGGCATCCTCTGGTACAGAGAAGCACCAGCTGACTGCAGACCAGTCTCTTGAAGGCTGGGAAGGACGCGGGCTGCCCCTGGGCTGGGTGCCCTGCGGGGGCTGCTGGCTCCCAGACGTGTGCGTGTGTGTTGGTGGTGCCAGCACCTTCAAGCTGCGGGGCCGGCAGTTCTCACTGAGGGGACAGACACCAGCGAGACAATGACAGCTGAATGGCTTTCTGCTGGTTCTGGAGCTGAATCTGCTCCACAGGGTGCAGAGGGAGGAAGGGGGCAGGAGGAGGCAGGGGCAGGGCTGGGACCATCCGGGCAGGCTGTGCCTGCTGCTGCACCAGCTCCACCATGCTCTGCCCAGTGCCCTGAGGCCCTGCTGGCGACCCGAGGCAAACCCACCCCAGCAGGGTTTTGTCTCCCTCCCCCTGCACCAGGCTCCCCAAGGATTCCAGGGCTTGAGAGTGCTTCTGCAAAATGAGATGCACGGAATGCCTCCTTGGAAGGACGTTTTACAGTATAAACTGGCTTGCTTTCTCTTCCTGTAACAAAGTTAAAGGAAATTAAGTTTCCATCAAAATCCTCACAAAGAGAACGTTGAAAATCACAGACAACTCATTAGAAAACACATTAGAAAACAAATCTTATTCAGCCTCATCTGCATGTAACATTTTAAATTCAGCATTTTTAATATGCTTAAGTGCACAGTTCATTTAGATTTAAGGTAAACACTTTGTTAGATATCAGACATTAATAGATTTTTTGTAAAAATATTGGTTAGATGAATGAGTGCCTCACAAATTATGTTCCTTTATAGATATAGGTGCAAGCCTTGATATGCATAATTGCTCTTTAGCAATTTTTAAATGATGAAGTAATTGAAAAAAAATGCAGCAAGTTAAATAATTACATGTAAAATAAAATTAAGGAAATGAATGGTTCATTATCTCTTTTAACACCCTTTTTCTTTTTTTTTTTTTTCCTCCAGAAATGAATGTGTTTGATCTTCCCCCATACCCTGGTTGGAATAAAGTGCTTTCTATCTAGCACATGACACACGGCTTCTCTTACAGATTCACAAATTTCAGTGAGTTGTGAAAGTAGATGTTTATTAAGCCAAGGTCAGATACGGAGCGTGTGCTTCTTCCTCCGCCAGTGATCATTAAATCTTCAGCTAACTGATGCTCACTATTTGGATAATGTGGAGATACAGAATAAATGTCACCTTCCTCCAACCCACTCTGCCATATTTCTCCTATAAATGGAAACCAATTCATCCCTGCAAAGCTGATTCCTTCTTTTCTCACACAAAAAGTACATGACTAGAGGGTGAAAAAAACCCAACAAAACTCAACCAGCATCAGAAAAGGGGCCTGAAAAGAGGGGAGTGGGGGGATGTCAGCAAACACTTCCCGCATGCTGTGCCATCACTTCACAGGCTGACTCAGTCATTGACATTCAAGTTTACAACCAAGAGAGTGTCAGTGCTGCAGGCATGAAATGTTCAAATAACCATCTCACAAGGAAAGCCTAGGAAATAACCTTGCCTAATTAAAATAAAATATCTTCCAAGCACCAGTGAAAAATGCATGTGGAAAATCAGTGTTGGGAGGTTTTTTCCTTTTAAAAGAATAATAGAATCATAGAATTGCTTTGGTTGGAAGAGACCTTTAAAACCATGGAGTCCAACCGTTGCCCCAGCACTGCCAGGCCACCACTGACCCCTGGCCCTCAGCACCACCGCTACAAGTCTTTTAAGTATCTCCAGGGATGGTGAGTAGAAGAGAAAGCTGGAAGCTTTGGCATCATGACCACCTGAACTAACTCTGATGCTCACCCTCCTCTCAGCAGGGTGTTGGGCTAGAGACCCCTGAGGTGCCCTCCCTCCTGCACCGTTCCATGCCTGTGTGGCTCGGTGCCCATCTCTTCCCAGCGAGGCCAAGGCGAGGGGAAGGTTTCAGCAGACAACATTTATTTCCTACTGCAACTTCACTTGCAATCTCATGTTCTGTTTCTTCTGGGGTGAGAAGCCAGGGAGGAAAGCTTACTTGGTGGAGTAACATTTTGTTTTGGGGGTGGTGGGAAGTCAGTCTTTTAAACAGACAGAGTGTATTTTGATGTCTTTTGAAACAAAAAAAAAACAGAACGTGGGGTTGGGAGATGTAGCTTTCAGTGATGGTTCTGCCCTTCCATGTGTGGGAGCAGGGTGTGCCAAAGGGGCTGTGGGCTTCAGGTCTTGCTAACCTAGGTTTGACTCTTGCTTCAGGCAGTGTGTGGGAGAAGCTACCAGGCCAGCTTGGGTGTCGTATGCCCCTCACCTGCACACCAGTGCCTCCAGCCCCGCAGTTTCAGCACCCCTGGGACTTCCCATCTGATCATGTTGGAGGAGCAGGAGCAGCCAGCTGGTGCCTGCAGCTCCCCAGGCTTGTTCATGGGTAGGCAAGCTGCAGAGCAGCGAGTGGTGGCACCTGGACATCTGACCACCGACAGCCTTCTGCTTCTGCCACATCATACAGTGAAATTCCAGCTTCTTCCCCTCGTCCAACGAACTCTGCAGTGCTTCTGTCATTGCAGCCAATCAGGGGTGTGAGCAAGGCTCAGTGACTCACCACACAGTCGGTGCTCAGTATTCCTTTGGGAAAAGATTAACAAGCAGTTGCCAGTAGGTTGTAGTGTCCGCTCTGCTCAACTCACGGGCAGCTGTTGGGAACCTTCTGCAGCCCGTCGCTTTCCTGCTTTCAGGTCTGTTCCTGCTTCATACTCACCCTGGGACAGGAACCATGAGTCTCTTCTTCATCTTTTTATTTCACAGCCCCATTTCACAGCTCCTGTGGACATTATGTTTGACCAAACCCCTGGTTTTTCTGGAAGGCTTTTGAATGTCTTTTTGTGGGGGCCTTTTCAGATCAATTGAGTCACTGTTCTTTGTCTCTATTTCCACCAGCTTATTTGTAAAAATCTGCTAAATATAGCAGGCTGTGTATTATCTCTACATGCTTGCTTTCTGGTTTGCAGCTGGTCCTTCTACAGAGCTGCACAGGAGCAAATCCTCCAGTTCCAGAAGGTCTGAGCAGCTTTAGGGACATACCCTGCAGGTCTGCTGGGTCACTGCTGCCCTGGGATGCCCTCTCTAGAGGCTTTGCTCCAGCTTCACTTTGCAGCAGTGTCCGTACAAAGAGCTATCTCCCAGGTCCAGCTTCCAAAGGTCTCTGCCAATACCAGGTTTTCTTTGCCACCACCTGAATTTCTTATCTAAGCTGGTGCGCGCTGCAGGAGGCTCCAGGTGTTACCGTCGGGGCTGCCGGGATTTTGCAGCATTACCTCGTGTACACTGAGAATCCCGGGAATCTCTCTGCACAGTCATGCCCCTTTTAACTGCAGCGTCCGGATAACTCCCCCCCTGAAGCCATCACCAGCTGTGACCTACAACCGACCGGGACTCGAGTGTTTGCTGCTTTCCCAGGCGCCTTGGCCCGGTACCCGCTGCCACGCGTGAGCACGGGCAGCAGCGCTCTCGTCACGAGTGCCTCTGCACGTGGGACCTGCTACTGCTTCTGCCAGCCTTGCTGAGGGGTTGTGTGTTCCAGCTGCTCTACTGCCTTCCCCCACCAGCTTTGGGTTATCAGCTGGAACGTTTTCTCTTGTATTTCTTTGGAGTTTGGCTCGTCAGTGTTTTACCTGTATTTGTAAAAGCCACTTTCTGTGTGGACTGTACCTAGGTAACCTACTCAATGCTTATCTCAGTAAGTGCCACACTTGTGCAAATGGAAGTCAAAAACTTCTATATTTGTATGAAAACACTTTTATTTAGAAAGAAATTGCAAGTTACAGCTCAAACAGGCTTTCTTGATTCCTATCTAAATTTATGACTTCTTTCTAGAGCCGCCTTCTGGGGACTTTTCTATCTTTTTCAATCCATCTTCATGTCCTGAATACATAATTCAGAATGAGATCCTTCTAGATGATATTCCCACAGCAGCTGGGGAGTTGAAGATGCTTGCAAAGATTTGAGTTTTGAATGTTTAACTGTCATTAATTTGAAGATTATAGTCAGCGAGCTTGGTAGATTATAATGTATGATGCAATTACATCCTACTAATGTCATACAGCTAATTTTTTTTAATAGATTGTTTGGTTCTGTTTCCTGTGCTTGAAAAGAAAGGGATTTATAACCCTAAGTGATAACTCAGGTGGGTTAATTTGCTTCTGTGGTTACAGTGGAGGCCTCCTCTGTCCAGACTTTCCTGCTTGCTGGATTTCACTTAGTCAAGCAAGGATAATTATTCTGAAGTAATCAAAGCCTCCTCAGATAAGTGACTTCATCTAGGTACAGGTTTCCCTGAAGTGTCAGTGTGCTAGCTGCTTTGGGGCACTCCAGGATGCCCCTGTTTCTGCACCATCTCCCCATCCCTGGTTCCCCTCCCAGACGCTGGAGGGTGCACAGTGTGAGGCATGTCCCACAGATGAGGGTGTCCATCACCAGCTTCCTTCACTCCTGTGGGAGATGAGTGGTGCTCAGACACGCTCACGTTTGATGACAATGAACTAATGCTGGGAGGAAAATCTCTTTCCAGAGATGTTCCTTCTGCAGGTCCTCACTTGGGCTTCCCACCACTTGCAGCCTCCTGGGCTGGGTGTGATTGCATCGCAGCCTGGGCTCTTGGGGGGCTGAGCGCAGGACACCAGGGACCTGCAGGCTGTTCCCCCAGCCTGCTCCAGCCTGCCACTCGGATGACTTTGGGGGGCCTGTAGATGTGCAGAGGCCTGGTCACTGTGGTCAGCATCTCGACAGTTTCAGACAGAACTGTTTTGTTCTGCTTTTGATGGCTTTATGGCACCTCAAGTAACCCAGCAGGCTGCGCTCAGACTTCCCTGGATAAAAAGAGAGATTCTGGCAATTTAGACCAGATAATAAATAAGTATTCTAAAGGAGGGGCTACAAAAACAATTACATTGCTCCGAATGGGGACTGGATCATTTAAGATGGGGAGGTTGTCATCCAAGAATGTGTCAGAAGAATCGAGAGCAGTGACAGGTGCCTGAAAAGCTACCTGGCAGCATATCCAGTATTGGCAATTTTTAGATCAAGATCTAGATCAAGATGAGGAGTTGGACTCAATGATCTTTATGGGTCCAACACCACAAAGTTACCTTTTAAACGCCTTCTATTTAACAACCATATTTCAAACTTTCAGACGTAGCTGCACTAAAAACTCCGAGTAACCGACACTGCTGGAAAGCCCCAGGGAAGGCTGTGGGGTCTCTGGTTTCTAAGGTGGGTGATGCATCCGGCCCTCACCCATCCGACTGCGTACCCGGTGGAGGCATCACTGACTGTGGTTCTGGAACGGCTGGATAACAGCTGGGGCAAAGCAGGATAAAGACTTCTCTGAAAAGTGATGTACTAACTGTGATCTTTGATGAAGCCCATGCCATGAACTGGCAGCTAACACTTCACAAAGAGACCTAACCTGTAATTTAGGGAAGCATCAGAGTTGAGAAGTCAGAAATGGATGGTTTCTGAAAGCTTTTGCCCTAAACCGATTTTCTTCTTCTCAGGAGGAGCTGTCTTGCAGGGGTGGTGGCAAGACAGCTGAGGGATGGTTTCAGCTGCCCTCCCAGGTGCCACTGGGGATCTTTCAAGCAGTTACCTTCAGGGAATTTCAACCCTTTTTTCTCCTCCTAAGAGTATTACAACTGCTGGATGTAGATACAGCTCATAACCAGCATACTGCATTCAGATCTAACTCCGATTTGCATAAGAAGTTGAGAGACAATTCAATAAATGCCATCACATCCTCAGAAAAACTTGTTGAGATTTGATTGGGTTGAACAATAATTTTATCTGGTATTCATTGTATTCAACATTCCATCAGTGTATTCATTTTTAATAGAAGGAATTAATATTGTAATTATTATCATTTGGTTCCTCTTGGGGAGCACTGAGTCCTCCTTCTGTGGACGTGGCAAGGGCTGGGTCACCCTCGCTGGGTGTACTGGGTCATCAGCATCTCAGTTTGCCCAGCAGACAGAGCAGATCAACAGCAGCCTCTGTCAACCCATCATTGCTTACCAGAGGCAAGCTGCTGCCGTGACAGCGACAGTTTATTGCTATTATCAATACTATCGTGCTGCATGTGAGACTTGATTTGCCAGAAAAGATAATCTTGCTTATTAAGCACCTCTTATCCTATCTTCCAGAATCATCTTGTCTAACACGAGATTACCTTTCAGCACTACAAATCCTTCCTTTAATTTTATCGTGGCCACGGTAGTCCACAACACTTGTTAGCTACGACTGATAATGTTTTGATGTTATTAGCTAAATATTTTATACAGCAATCACTCTTAAATATTATTAAACAATGTTTTACCAGCAAACGATATTTTAAGTATATTCACTACTACTGTGAATCATCTTAAACCTAAACGTTGATCTTTCCTTGGTGTGAAAGTTCTACCATTTCCAGTTTCAGTACAAGGAACTACGCTGCTCAGGAAGTTCTTCCCTCTGTGAACCTGCTTTTGTTATATTTTTTGTTATTGCTTCCATCAAAACAGTCACTGAGTTAAATCATGGTCTCCGATCCACAGCTGCCTGTCGCATCTAATGGCTGTGTGAACAAACACCCCTCTGGCACCAGTGCACTTTCCTCCATGCAAGTGAATCCTCACCCTGCAAATAATGATAATATTTGATGCTGTGTAATGTTTTTGCATTTGTTTTGTCAGAAGTAAATACCAGTCGATATTTTTTTTTATTTTACAATGTCCTTTTCTTATCCCTATTTAACAGAGGAATTATTTCTGAGGACAATGGCTCTTCCCAGAGGTTTCTGGGGACAAAGCCAGCCAGCCTGTAGGACAGGAGCTGTTGGTAGACCACAGAGGTAAATGGGAGGCAGCCACCTTAAGCAGTGGCATTGCAAAATCCTCTCTGCCAAAGCCTGCATTAAGCAATGTCAACATTTACACAAGAGAAGTAGATTTGGCATCAAAAATTCAGCCCTGCAGCCATGGTGGGACCAGTTGCAGCTCAAGTGCAGCGTGTTGGTCCCTGTGCCCATGGGATGTGCTGCTCCAGGATCCCTGGCACCCCCTGCTCCCCTCGCATCGGGGTGTGTTTGGCATCCCGACTGTCTCCGACCACTGCAGCCATGCTGTGACAGGGACTGGGCACCCCTGATGCTCCCAGGACACAGTCCCCAGGGCTCCCCAGTCCTTTCAGTCATGACTCCAGGAGTGAAGGTTTGTGTTTGGGTTGGTGCTGGGTGTGCTGGTGAGGACAGACCCCTCGAGGAGCCCCGAACTAGAGTTCAAAGCAGAGATAGAAATAAAAATAAGAGGCTTTGCAAGAATGGTTTGGATTCATCTAGATTCCTCGTGTTATGACAGAATTTCAAAGTGTGTTGGAGGGTTTGTTTATATGAAAGAAAGTGAGATATCGACCCTCTTCTGCTGCCCCCTGCTCTGCGCTCTCCCCAGTACTGTCTGGCAGAAAGCAAAAGGACAAAAGGGTAGTCAGCCTTTTTTCCCAAATTTCCATGCTTTGCTTTAGTTCTCTTGTACTAAATCTTATTCCTTTCTCCTTCTCCCTTCCTTCCTCCCCTACTTTTCCCTCCCTTAGTTCAGAAGCGCTTCAGAATGTGGTCGGCACAGTGCCAGCTGCTGCTCCTTGCTGCCTTCACCGGGTGTGTTGACATATGGCTCTGCAATCCAGGAGTGGCAGAGAAGGAGAATTATTAAGAGGAAAAACTTTGAGAGAAGTGCAGCAGCATAAAGCTGCTCTCTGGTGGAGTTTGGTCCCCGGCACAGGATCCCCCATCTCACGTGGTGACTGGCCTGGTGGTCAGCACCCTTTCCAGATCAATAGGGTGTCCCTCTCTGCCCTCCTTTCCCAAAGAGCATTTTGTGTGCTCTCCCACACAGAGGAGGAAGAATCCGTGAGAACACCCCAAAAACTCCTACCATCTCCTGCAGGCTGCTGGCCTTCATCTGAAACAATCTGCTGGATGGCCAGGGCATGTCAACCTCCATGTACTGGCTACTTCATCAGAGATCTGTGAAATCAAAGACACGCACTTTAAACACAGCTCAGTAAATGCACGGAATACATAAAGAGCTACACATTTAGGTCATGGAATCATAGACTGGTTTGGGTGGGAAGGGACCGTTATAGGTCATTGAGTCCAACTCCTCCGTAGGGAGCAGGGCCATCTGCAACCAGAGCAGGGTGCTCAGAGCCCCGGCCACCTCCCCTGCAATGGGTACAGGGATGGGGCAGCCACCACCTCTCGGGGCAGCCTGGGCCAGGCTCTCCCC
>VWZY01002759.1:106899-123546 GCA_013399075.1 Chloroceryle aenea | reverse complement strand
TTTAAACCATCCCCCCTTGTCCTGTCCCAACAGGTCCTGCTAAAAATATTGTCCCCCTCATGTACCAGCTCCTCTCCATACACTGCTCCCTAGAAGCACACACACACCATGCCACCAATCTGCACTTGTTGACTTCTGGAGAAAGCCTCTCCTACTTCTTTCCTCCAGCTGTGCCTTCCTTTCCTACTGTAAATCATTCTACTTTTGCCAGCAGCCTTTAGCTGTTTTTCCTGTTTGCTTTCCCTGCTGCCATTCCCATGGGTCTCCCCTGATCCCACCATCATGGGATGCCAGCAGGCAGGACCAGGCAGGAGAGGCTGGGGCTGGGTGGCCGTCTGCCAGCTGCCAGCTCAGGGAAGCTCCTGCCTGCACTGCGCAGTGCAATTATAATTCCACTCAGGTCCTTAGATAAGCCGGCGCGTTGGCACAGACGCTCTCCACAACTGTCGCGACGGCAGCGCTGGAGCATGGGCACCATCCCCTCAGTGTCTGGCTGAGGAGAACATCACCCTCACCACGTGGGGAAACCCGCCGTGGGGTGCCCTAAGTGACGGTGGCTGCTCCCCATCCTTGGCAGCTCTCTAACCCTTGCAGAGACCTCCCTGAGCTGTGGGAGCGCAGGCAGCCCCAGCACCACCGCCCCTCTCACAGGGTTTCTTTAATCCCAGGCCCTCTCCTCCATTTTCTACTGGATGCCTTCGCCATGCCAGTATTTGCCCCAAGTGATCCTGTAGTTAAAAGAGAGCCTTAAATCATCTGGAGCTTTGCCCAACCCTAGAGCATCCTCTGCAGACTCACTGTCCATCCCTGTCTGGGCTCTCCAGACCCTAGGATTCAGTGGGTGAGGAATCCAGCAGACAAAACCTCACCCTGGGATGCAGTGTGTGGGGAGNCTGGGATGCAGTGTGTGGGGAACCCAGCAGGCAAAGCCTCATCCTGGGATGCAGTGTGTGGGGAACCCAGCAGGCAAAGCCTCATCCTGGGATGCAGTGTGTGGGGAACCCAGCAGGCAAAGCCTCATCCTGGGATGCAGTGTGTGGGGAACCCAGCAGGCAAAGCCTCATCCTGGGATGCAGTGTGTGGGGAACCCAGCAGGCAAAGCCTCATCCTGGGATGCAGTGTGTGGGGAACCCAGCAGGCAAAGCCTCATCCTGGGATGCAGTGTGTGGGCAACCCAGCAGGCAAAGCCTCATCCTGGGATGCAGTGTGTGGGCAACCCAGCAGGCAAAGCCTCATCCTGGGATGCAGTGCCTGAGGAACCCAGCAGGCAAAGCCTCATCCTGGGATGCAGTGCCTGGGGAACCCAGCAGGCAAAGCCTCTCCCAGGATCTGTGTCAGGGCTTTAACGTGGTCTCACCGTGGGAAGGGTTTTACTGCGCTGTGCTGCCTGGTACTGCCCAGTGGATCCTCCCCGACACGCCGTACGCCTGCTGTTCCACCTTGGCATAAGCTGTTATTAAGCAGAAGAAAAGGCCTAGCTGACGGGATTTTATTTTTATACTTACTTCTGATATCCAGTGATGAATTAAAATAGCACTCTTAGGGAAACATGGAACATATGCATATGAAAAATGAATACAAAATCAGTTCATCATTATCAGTGTTATTACAATGAATTCTTAATTAGCTCATCACAACAGCACATTTGCAGTAAAATGTTCTCACTGATTAGAAAGTGCTAAATCTCCATTAAGTGATACACATGACAAATGAACACCTACGGACACACACATGACAGCCACATCAACAAACAATGGTCGAACTGTCTCTCATTTACAGAAAGGAGCTCTTTCTTCGAAAAACCCTTCTTTCTCATTTTTAAAAGCTGCTGATGCCATCACACCACTAGCCAAAACCTGGAGAAGGTTTGGCAGCAGACAGGGCACCGTTAACTTTACTTTTGGTGTGCAGCTCTTGGGTTTGGTATGAGGAGAGCAGCAGAGCTGGTTTATAGATCACAGATCCTGACTACAGGGGTAGGAGCCATACGGCAAAATGAGAACTGGGGAACCGCTGCTGAAAATGAAGGTATCTGCAAAAATTCTTCTCAGCAGTGGTGTGAGTGGAGGACAGCACACCCAGCCAGCTCTCCAAGGTCAGCTTGTGT
Organism: Chloroceryle aenea; assembly: GCA_013399075.1. Lineage (NCBI taxonomy): Eukaryota > Metazoa > Chordata > Aves > Coraciiformes > Cerylidae > Chloroceryle > Chloroceryle aenea. The sequence continues at coordinate 121,439 of VWZY01002759.1, read as the reverse complement.
AATGACAGACCTCTCAGGACCTTAAATAACCAGCACCCAAGGCTGTAGAAACCAACTGGCAGAGTCATCTCTGCTCCACTGGATCCCAAAGCTGGGAAAATAAGAGTTGGAAAAGCCCCAGAACACAGATAAGTTATCAAAATTAATTTCAAAAGAAAAAAAAAATGGTACAAGGACCCCAAAAGGTACAAATACCCCCAAAGGAAAGGAAAACCCCTCCCTTTTCTGCGAAGACAGACTTTGCTGTGTGAAGACAGACGTTCCCGATCACAGAGAGGTCCCAGTTGCACAGCGCGATGGTGCCTGGGGCTGTGTGGAGATGGAGCAGCACTGCACACTTGATGCCAGAGCTCTCCAGGGCTGACAGGGAATGTCAAACATGGGTATTTTCCAAAATCCTTCAGAGCTAAACCCTAATTATCCAAAAAACATTGTTTCTTTGTTGGAAAATGTTTACAGCATCATAGACTGCTGATGAAAGATTTATTTCCAGGCTGCTCTTCTAGATGGGAGCCTTGTGCTCCTTGCTGCCAGCTGTGAGCTTGCTCAGCTCTCAGGGGGGATCATCTACACCAGAACCCACCTGCCACCCAGAAGGTCAACCAAGAAATATAGCTACGAGCTATGTTATGATGATCATGATGAAGTTAATTTTCACCAAAAGTCTCACTAAGAAACACCAGTGACGAGGCCACTGGGGAGAGCTGTCACTTTTTCCACAATAGAATGTCACACGTGAATTAAGGAATGAATCTGTGCAGGAGCTTCTTTACTCCAAGGGTGATGGAGCAGTGGAACAGGCTGCCCAGAGAAGTGGTGGAGTCTCCACCTCTGGAGCCATTCCAAACCTGCCTGAACCTGTTTTGCTGCGACCTTCTCTAGGTGAACTTGCCTTGGCAGAGGCATTGGACTGGATGATCTCCAGACATCCCTTCCAACCCCTGTCTCTCTTGATTCTGTGACTTTGGTTCTCAACAGGTACCAATAATCGGGAATTTCTCTCAGACCTTCAGAGACTTACCCTTGGGGACAGAAAACATCAGACAGCCCATTAGCCACATAGGGATAAATAATTGAACTTTCTCCCCCCTGTTCCTCCTCCCCTCTGCTTGACTGAGCCAGCAAGGGAGGAGAAAAAGGCACTTTACTAATTCTCAGGACCTGGATCTTTGTAACCAGCGTGTGTGTAGCTTAGGCTGAGCTCTGGGAGCAGTGGTCCCAGCTGGAGTAGCTGCTGACCTGAGCAGGTGAGCAGCTGGGCTGGGTGCACCCTTGGACCCCAGGACAAAACTTTGCTGGGTGACCCTGTGGAGCGGTGTGGGTATCCCCGCCTGGCAGCTGGAGAGGGTGCCAGTGTGTCCTCACCTTTATCTTGAAGTGAAGCATGATGTCTTCATACACACACCCTCTTGCTCTTGGTGGAAATGGTGAATGGAGTTGTTTGCATCTAAGAAAATCCTTGTGCTGCAAGCAAGCGAGGATGGGATCTGCCCTGTGCCCCGTGCTCCACCAAGAGCTCTGGCCGATGCTGCACCGCCCGGTGTCCTCTGCACCCGGAGCCATCTGAGGTTATCGGTCATCCCCTTCTTCCTTCTCCTGCCCTCCCCTCCAGTAAAAGGAATTCTAATCAGACACCTTACAGGCTGAACACCTTTCTCACCTGGACACGGCAGCTTCACACCGATGTCTCAGGAGAGGGATGCTCACCACCCGGAGCCCCGGGCAGGGAAGCCAAGGAGCTGGGGCTTGCTGGTGTGTTCCTGGTCAGCTCCGTGCTCTCTGAGCTGGCAGCCTTGAGCAGCGGGAAAGGCTCTCCCTTTGGGCTTCTGGCCGTCAGAGAAGGAAAGGAAGGATAACATCATATCATTTCTCATTGCCAAATATTTCCGTTTATATATCCACTCAGAGAAGAGCAAGACAGGAGCAGCGGATATGGGTTATCAAAGGGAGTTGTTGCTCACTGGCTGCCTGACCCTCAGCGAACCTTTATCTCTCTCAGCCTAATCTGACGTTTCTAGATGTGCAAATAATACATCCATCTCCAGCCCAGCACTCACAGGTTTGATTTTCACGGGCAGTCAGCTCCTGCTGCTCTCCATTTTTTGCCCTACATTTTCTCACATATGTAAGAACAGATCCGCAAGGGCATTTGCTGATGACTGACTCTGTAATTTAGCCTGTTTTCTCCTTGGGAAAAAAAAAACGACAACACTTTACAGATTAACAATCAAGTTAACAGCTTCTGTTGTGTTTATAAAAGTACATTACCCTTGTGGCAAACTCCAGTCCTATAGCTCTGTGGCTTCCTAATGCTGTGATAATACCCATATGCTGACAGAAATGCAGGGCAGACTTTGATGAGAACTCATATAGATTTTCCTGAAATTAAATTTCTCGTTCGTGAAAGGGAAAAAAAGCTTATTTCTCTCTGTGCCAAATCAGAATCAAAGATCTCTGTTTCCCTAGGTCTAGCTGATGGAGCAAGCCCTCATTTTTCAGCCTGTTGTTTTGCAGTTGTTTGCATTTTCGGAGCACTGGTGTCAAGCCAGCACTTGGAAAACCAGCATTTGCTGGAGTGGGCTGGGGGGTGGGTGGTGCTGGGGAAGATGAAATGCAGGAGCTCCCTGGGGTTTGCTCTGGGGGTGTGTGGGTAGAGCCCAGGGCAGCAGAGAGGCAGAATGGATGGGAAGTCTGCTGTGCTGCTGTGGGCAGCCTGAAAGGGCATGGAGAAGGAGGGTTCTGGGCAGTGAGTCCTGTAGAGAAATGCCTCTGAAAGGGCTTCTCCTGCCCAAACTGGTAAAGTTAAACCATTCAGCCATCCCTGTGCAATGGGGTCCGCATATTCATCCCTGTTCTGCAGTGAAAAGAGAGAACCAGGGAGGCACCTGAAGGTGCCCGGGCAGTTTTTCTGCCTTCCACCAGCATCAAATGGAGATGTGACCTGGCTGACCCCCAAGGAAAAGAACCCTTACCACAGCCTGGCATCTCATCGCATCCTAAATACTGCCGTGGTGAGGCAGGGGAGGAGAGCCTCGTGTGCAGGAGCTGTTCCCTCTCCCTGAAGCCATTCTCTGCACCCTCCTGCGTGCCCAGGGAGCAGCACCCCAGAGTGCAGCACTCTGCCCCCCTACACATGGAACAAGCTCTTCCACCCAGCTGAAAGCAGTCCCTGTCCCCAGGGGAGTTTCTTCCCACAGCCATTCTCCAGATCCACCCCCTCGAAGGACAGACATCCTGAACTATCAGTGCATCAAAGCCCTCCCTTTCACATGCTGGGCTCTGTGCTCTTGGGCAAGGCTGGATGCTGCAGCTTTCAGTCGTACCATACACCCCACTTACTTCAGCTGATGTATCCTAGAGTGCTTTTTGGAAGCTAAAGGATCTGATGGAAAGACTTTTTAAGGCATTTTTAAAGCTTCTCTTTTCATTTCCATAGAGCTGACACATCTCCAGAAGGCTGTGTCGCAATGACTTGGTGTCTTTGCACGTCCCAACAGAGGCAGTGCTGTGTCATCCTCCAGAAATCCCAGATACATCGTTTACCTCTAGCTCCCGAACTGCTGCTCCCACAGTTACCCCTGCCACTTGCGCTGCTTCCTGGCTGTACGCATCCTAAACCCTCCTGAGCCATTCCTCAGCTCCTGCTCCCACCCGTGTTTACAGGGGGGTCCTTTCCTATGGGATGTAGACGAGGCCTGGGCTTGGCATGAGTCCTGAGGACAAAACAAGATTTGTGTTCCCTGGCCCATGCAAATGCTGTGAGAGCTGTGAAGAGAATGGAAGGCCAAGTCAATAGGACTATAGACAAAATACTTCTACAAGACAAATCGATCTCTTGCTCCTGCCAGCGAGGCAGGAGGAGCAACGTCTGACCCCACTTACTGCAGGCTTTTTGTGGGATGATCAGTTATTGCTGATTATCCTTTCTGTTCTCCCCTCTTCACGGTGATGATCCTCAAAGGAAAGAGCCATCGAAGACAGGGCAGAAATGATCCCAGCTCCTCTGGCTGCTAAGTGAGCAATCACCTCGCTGAGGACCATTGAAGTCCACAAAGCCGAGGGTTCCTCCTGCCCACGCTGCTTCTGCTCAGCCTCCCCTCCTCCGTGCTGAAGGCAGCGATGCCGTCCCCAGGGTGCTGCATGCTATTTTTAGGAAAACATCTTTTCAAATTTAAAAAAAGAAAAACCAAAATCCCTTTCTCTTCTCCGTCTGCCATGGTGGTGCATTTACATGATCCACTCACCAGCCCAGAGCTGCAAATGCAGATTTTCTTCTCGTTTGGTGGGATTTCCGCCACAGGCACAGCAGTCTGTGGTGTCTGGAAGTTAAGCTCAGCTTCCCTTGACCTGGAGGAGAAGGATTTGCTGAACAAAAGCATCACTCAAGAGGAAGGTGTGAAAGTAAATAGGGAAACTAGCTGCAGATACCTGTTTTTTTTGTTTGTTTGTTTATGTTTTTCTTTTTTCTTTTAATTCCATCCCTAGGATATAAAGAGGTAAGAAATAAGAGTAACAGTGACTGAATGAAGGTATGAAGGTAATTCAGGACCTTACCCTTTCTTCCAAAATGCACCACAGTAATAATAAACATGTTGTAAAACACCCGACAGCTCCGTTAGGGCATCAGCATGCGGCTGTCAGTAACACTGTGCTATGTCAAGATCACATGGTAAATAGCTTACATTAGTATGGTGTTTATGCAGTTGCTGACACTGTTCAGAGATACGTTAAATGAAAGTAAAAGTGCTAAATGAAGAGAAAAAGTCATTCCAGATTAGAGTATACCATGATAGAGAGAAACAAGTTTCGGTAATAATGAAGTGAGAGGAGAGGAGTGTGCATGTGTGAGAGGTGCAGAGCTGGCAGCAGAAAGCCCCAGCACCCTCCTTTTGTCTCACCCCTCAGGATTTTGGGAAGAGGGGGACGATGGCTTCCTGCCCGCAGGCTGGGGCGGAGGGAGCTGGAGCACACATGGGGTGCCCACCGCAGCAAGGTGACTGCCACTTAATGACCAAGGTGGGGTGATCCCTGCTTCCCACAGACAGCTGGTCCCCAGCCGTGCCACTGCTGGCTCTCCCTGTCCTGCTGGAGCAGACGGGGGGCCTTGGCTGTGCCAGCACATGGACCATATTCACCAGCAGCCAGAGGTTACCCCTGCTGGGGAGCAGAGATTATTAAACCTCAGTCGGTATTCACTGCGGCCCCTTCCTTTCATCAACTCTCTTCTCCAATATTGTATTTCTTATTCTTCTGGGAACACAGTGCAGTGTTTAATAAGAACAGCAGGTTGCTTCAATACACCTGAGTATTGATGATTGACTCTCACACTTTTAATAATTCAGCTGCGAGACAGGCCCTGTGTATCCAAAGCACACCTAAAGAGTGCCCCAGAGAGGAAAGCTGAGTTTGAAGATTTTCCTGCTGGATGCTGAGAGACTCCTTCCAGACCAGCTGGGAGAAAACCCACCTGCCTGTCCCCAAAATAGGTGGTTTCACCCGGGACTCAGCTCATTTGCTGACCAAGAGCTAAGCCAGAGAAAAAGCTGAGACCCACAGGGCTGTAGATGGATCTGAAAGACAGCTTGGCGTGGACCATATTCACCATGTTGTGTTTGAACTTGGCTCTTCTGGAGAAAGCAGGGAGGAAATGGCCTCAAGTTGTGTCAGGGGAGGTTTAGAGTGGATGTTAGGAAGAAATTCTTCACTGAGAGAGTGGTTGGGCACTGGAACAGGCTGCCCGGGGAGGTGGTGGGGTCACCATTCCTGGAGGGGTTTAAAAAACGGGTGGATGCAGCACCTGAGGCTGTGGTCTGGTGGATGGAGAGATATTAGCATGAAGGTTGGACCTGATGATCCTGGAGGTCCTTTGCAACCATAATGATTCTGTGATACTACGCAGACTTCCTCTGGGACTTAGTTCCCCAGATGAGTTTGGCTTCGGCACGTGGCACCTTAGCAAGCCCGCCTGAGCAGGAGCAGTCGATCATCCTTGCCCGTGCTCTGCCTTTGCTGACTTTTGGGTTGGTTGCAGTTGAGTTAATCCCGACACAGAGGAGACAAGGCACACCAACATCTCCCAGGGACACTCCTCATGAGGAGCTGACCCAGGAACAGCTGGACACACAGACCCTTCCCTGGACGTCAGGCCAGCAGCATCTCGACTGTTGTTCCAGCAGCAGGCGGTGATGAGCCTCCACAACTCCGGCAAAGCTTGGAATGCTCCCTGCAGTCCAGCTCACTGTCTTGTCCCTTGAAGAAAAACATGCCCTGTTGCACTTCCCCTGTCTGGTTCTGGATATATCTGGTGATGGTGTGTGTTTCCCACTGCTTCAGAACTGACTGCTCTAATATGGATCCTCAGGATTCCTCTGCAAAAAGAAAAGATTTCTGCTGACTCGTGCAATCCTGCATTCATGTATTTACAGGAACTTCACAACTGAGGCAGTGGTCGGGGCTGTGGGCTAGAAGGAAACTCGGGAAAAGGATGACCTGTGGGCCAGGGTCTGGGTTATCCCATCGAGTACATAGAAGCAATTGTCCTGTTGGCTTCTGAAAGCTACACGTGCTGGTGACTGAGGGGATCAGCGATCTGCAGGCAACGCATGAAGAAAACAAGGATGGATGTTTCAAGAACAACACATAGTGGAAACATCTTGAAAGATTAGGGGGAAAAATTGTTTTATCTTTTGTGACATTAACAGCACAAACGCACAGACATCCACCACAGCCGTTAGTTAGCTGGGATTTATTTCTCATCCTTGTTTTTCCAAAGGTTTTTGAGTTTCTTCCCACCTTAAGTACCTGGCAAAATTTTCCTTGAGTTCAGCAATAAATGAGACCCTTTATTAATTACACACCTCTGATGCCTCCTGAGAGAAACAAAACATCAGCACGATGCCATGTTGTGTGGAGCAGCCAGGAACTGAGAATCACTCGCTCGATCTCTTCAGCTGCCAGAATGCACCCAGTTATCAGTGCCAGGGTACGTAAATCACCCAGACCAGGCAGACTCTTCCTCTCCATATTGCAGGATTTTAAACCTCCGTTCTATGCACTGTTTCTAGCTATACAGAAAGAACAAGGCTACAGCAAACCTAAGATCTTGTTATCTGTAGAAAGAACCACACTGTTTGCAAGGCATTAGAATGCTTTGGGTTTTTTACACCGCTGCTGGTCAATATTGACTCTGTCGTCAGGGCATTTAAAAATATGACAGCCTCAGTTTGTCAGAGGGGAAATGGAGCTGTTCAGTGTGAGATACATTGCCTGCTACACGGCTATTTTTGTACCTTTTCTTCTGTTTGTCCTTAAGCAGACAAACAGATTGGTCACAGTCCCATTTAAAGGCTTAAATTTGCTCATGGGAGAAACTGTCTGGAAGGTAACAGCCCTGGAGCAACCTCTGTCAGGACAGGGAAGTCTGAAGGGGACTATGCTTCAGTGTTTTTCCAGGGACCTCTGAAGAAACCCACTGACCCCTGAGGTGCTGATGCCTGTCCTGATCCCCATTTGGTCCTGGATCTTTGCTCTCCTGTTCAGCTCTCTATAAACAAACCCAGGAAAAAAAAAAAAAAGGGTTCAAAACTTGGTTACTTTGGTAGCCTTTACATCTTGTGGACAACATTTTGCCCTTGCTCCTGCCAGAGATTAATGTTCTGGGCAACCTTTGCTACTTCTAACCCAATCTGCAAGTGCCATGGAGTCTGGGGCTGGCCACTGGAGGTCTCAGGTTGTGGCAGATGCCATCCTCCATCCACAGCAGGCAGGACATACGGTCACAGGACAGCAAGGAATGCTGCTGGTAGCTCACCACCAGCCAGGTCCTTGTGGGATGCTGGGAAAGCAGGATGGCCTCATCCAGGCTTCCCAGCTACCCCCAGGAGCTCATCTTCAGGTAGGGTTTCCTGCATCATTAGAGCCTGTGTAGGTCTTTGGCCACCTTGCCTTCTCCCGGTGCAGGGAAAGTCAGCTGGGGGATGGAGACAGGAATGCTTGTTAACCAGAAGTCACTCTGTCAGTCGTGATCTTATGCTGACAGCTTTGTGCCTCAAAAGCAATTTTAGCTTCAATCAGAAGGAATAGAATAACAAGTTTAACATTTGGAAAACTCATTACTGGAAACTTTATTAAACTTAAGGCTAACAAGCCTGAATTACTGCTTGAAAGAGTAATTTTTTTTTTGTTAAAAAATGCAGATATAAAAAGATTTATAGTATCTAAACCAATTATGACAGTGAAATGCAGCATTAGGTATTCCACACTCTTCCCCCCACCCCCCATTTTTCTTCTTTTTCAAATATCAGAGCATCTAACTAAGCGCAATGTCATTACTGCAGAACGTTCTGCAAAGAGGCTGCCATGGGGATGGAATTAAGCAGGCTCTGGGAAGCTTCCTCCCCCAGATGACACTAACTGCCTGCTTTGCCTATACCCCAAACGTACAACAGAAAAAACCCTTCAGTTTCTGACGACTTCCACTTCGGGGTGGGGAAGAAGTCAACAAATAAAAGTATAGTTGGCAGCATCCTGCATCTGCACCGATGGATTGGACTGCCAGGGGTCAGCTCCCCAGCAGCAAACAGAGCAGCTCTCTCCCATTTATTGATCAGCCTGGGAACAGAGCCCTCCCCACCATGGCACCCAGCTCCCACGTGCCAGGAGCACTGCGCTCTGCCCTGGGCCCTGAGAAGTTCTTGGCGTTCTCCACAGTACAGGAAACATGGACACGTGTTTCTGAACCTGCCTTGCCTTTTGGGCTGCTGGGGAGCACAAGCACAGAGTAAGGGTCACTCACATCTGCGAGGCACATGTCAGTCACATAGCTTTTGTTTGCTGCTCTCCCCCCCCATACAGAAACACTGTAGCTGCAAAAATTCAGTCTACGTTCCAGAAAAGCCAAGGCTCTTGTGCCTGGTTCACCCAGAGATGTGCTTCGATATTGATGTGCTAATGGTGCGTTCTTCAGAGGGCCCTGTTTTGCCAGAGACTGATTTTAAAGGGCTTGCTCTGGAAGTCACTGGGGGAGTTGAAATTGCAGCGCTCTGACAGCGGCTGTATTTTGGTGGCAGCACAGACTGCATGCTGAAAGGCTCCACGGGGGACCTCACAGTGCTCTCCACAGCACTTGCTGTTCTCTGCCGTTTTGCACTAGGGAACCAACAGCTAAAAAGAAGCTGCTCCTCTGTTTCCAAGACCATTTACCCCAAATGAGTCTCTGTCTCCAGACCAGAGCATCCAGCTGTGGTTGCCTATGGGAAAAGCTCTGCTGAGACCACCCAGGGGTCACAGTGGGTGGGCAGCAAAGGCTCTGGCTGCTGTGGCCAGAGCAGGATGGACAAACAGCTCCTGACACCTCAAAGGTGGTAGTAACAGCCAGAAAGAGAGACCAAGAGAGAGCTGGGGACCGGAAGACCCCCAGAGAGAAGTAGCATAGCCCTGCTCATGACAGTGCCACTCACCTCTGCTGAGTGTGGAAGAATCCAGTGTGCTCATGGAGCCATCCAGCAAGTAGGAGGTGGGGACAGGCCAGCCTGCATCTCGAGGCTACAGAGGAAAGCCTCTCCAGGCCCTCCTGTTCTTGCAAACATCAGTCTTCTGCAGAGTGGAACCAAAGCACTGACAACCACCACCTGGATTTAGGGGTGCGAGCAGAGCCATCTGCCTTCCTGCCTCCCCTTCTGGTCAGGAGCAGCACCCTCGGGCTGCCCATCTCCGGCTGTTGGTGCACCCAGGCGAGCAGCACAGGACCTGTTGCCCAGCAGATTTTCTTCCAACGGTCAAGGAGGCCCCAGGATCTGCACCCTTTTGATTTCTCCCTTCCACGAGCTCAGGTGAGTCTGCAGGAGTGGCAATCTTTCCTCTCCTGGGTGGGGAGTTCAGGTGTGGCTGACACCGATGCTCTCAGCACCACACAGTTGCCTGTGCTGGGGGCAGGAGGCTTCAGCTCACAGCCCATTGCCCTCTTCACAGCACACAGGTTTGTGGGTTGCCTCTTCCCATTACCTGGGTGGGTGTGAGGTACCAAAAGGTGTTCTAACTGCGGTCAGGGCAGAGCTGCAGTCCTACAGAAGTGCATCTACAGGTGCTGGATGTAGCCAGCAGAGGTACTTGGATTACTATGGACTTTCCTCTGTTAGAATACAAAGGTTTAGGATCATAGAGTCGTTTAGGCTGGAAAAGCCTAAACTCACTGAGACCTTTAAGCTCACTGAGTCCAGCCAGCAGATGAACTCTACCAAGTCCATCCCTAAATGTATGTTCATGTCTAGATACTGGTTTGTTTTCAAAGCCATAAAATTAATCAGGATTGTATTCCTTAGACTGTAGAAACATCCTTATTTTTGAAGTCACTCCCTAACACCTATTTACGAATGTTTGTGGGAGTTTTTTTCTGCTTTTATGTCTTGAAGAGAGCTAACAAAGGGGAGCAGTGGGCACTTCTGCTGATCACAGCACCCCAGTGTGAGGAGTTTCAGTCATTTTGCCAGCAAATTTAAACAATAGGTGTTCAAATGAGAATCTACAAACTGAGAATGGCAGAAATCAGTTTATTTAGGTAATTATATGAAAATGTCTTGGTGGAAAGAAGAATTATCTTTCAATTAGCACATCTCATGTGCTTATACAGCAAGAGGTGAATAGTTTATAAACATTAAAAAAGAAATCCAGGGTTTGATTTTTTTTTTCCAGACAAGATAGGGAATGTAAATCTTGGTCACAAGAATGGTCACATAAAAAAGCCCAAGATGTGGTTTTGGTTTATTTGTTTTTCTCTTAATATCTTCAGCTTCTATTGATGGAAACGCTGAAGGAAAAATAATAATAATACCCGTGGTGTTTTCGTTGGGTTGTTTTCAAGCCTCACTGCTATGAGCATTGCTCCTCCAGCATCCCAGACCCTTCGTGAGGAGCCCGGGCAGGCGGGGTCAGGCAAAGAGGTCCACTCTTCTCTCTGAGAAAGCAGCACTTGTCCGGTGCCTGAGCCCCTTTTCCTCCCAATTACTGGGATAAACAAAAAAAAATAATTGGAGCAAGATAATTTACTGAATCTCTTAAAACTAAATAAGAGAGTTAAGAGTGATAACGCTTCTCTTAACAGGAGTTCTGAAGGTGACTCTATGCTATGCCTTTGCTGCTTCAAATGATAACAACTAAATATTCATGAAGTTCCATTGTTTGCCTTAGTGAATTTGCTTCCTGTAGCATAATTCATTCCGCGATTTTGCACAAGTTGTGTGTGCATTAATTGCTATAACATAATGCACAGATTTCCTCTCCTGTGGCTGAGGGGAAGAGCAGATACAGAGGAATATCAGCCAGCGACGTTTGCTAATAAATCGTGTGCCTGAGCAAGAGAAGCTGTCTTCTCACTAATCCATACTCTGCAAATTTCTGTGATTGCATCGTGTAATTTGGTTTTAGTTGGTGCTTAACATAACCCCACAGCCCACGGCACCAGCAGTGTGAGTCCAAATCTTCTTCACACGGGAGGCAAAGATGTACCAGCGGCTTATCTGGAAATGTGAACTTTGTGCCTTTGGGTGTTATTCAAAATAATTATTTTTTTAAAACCAAATGTCTGTTCAGTGACTCAACTCTTACAGTGCCAGACACCTGGGAAGGACAATTTTGCAGAAGGCACTGCCAGGGCACCCCTGACCCCTGGCCTTCAGCACCACAGCTCCACGGGGGGCTTGGAAACCCCTCCAGGGGTCACGGGGACTCCATCCCTGCCCTGGGCAGCCTGGGACAGCCCTGGACAACCCTCCAGGGGAAGAAATTGTTCCTCAGCTCCAACCTCAACCTCCCCTGATGCAACTTGAGGCCAGTCCCTCTCATTCAGCATTTGCATGTGTGCTGCTTTAGTAAAAGAGCCAGGCTCCTTTTTTAAGCAAACAGGGATGAAGAACATCTTCACCGAGCTGCACGTGTTCCTGCCACGAGCTCCGAGCTGGCTCTGAGGCTGAGCCAGCCTGGCAGGTAGAGGAGCTCGTGACCCAGGCTAGCAAAGGAGTGCGGGACGCGGCCCTTTCTTTATGCATCGAGTGTTCCGATGCGCTGGAACTCTGCTGCGTGCGCAGTGCTGCCCTCACAGGGAAGCGGGGTCAGTTATAACAAGGGTGGCTCATGACAGAGCTTTAAATGTGAACTGAAAAGGCTGTAAACCAGTGGTGCTTGTGACAGCTTTGCCCCGATGCACATCCAGTATCGGGAGTGCAGGTACTGGCATGAGTGTGCGAAGAAACTGTGTACAAAGGGCATCTGAAAGGCTGGGCGTAGGACACTTCCCACAAAACCTTCTGCAACAGTTGACGCCTGCACCAGATAATCCTGCAGTCACTTTTAATAACACAGATGATTCCTTCATGCTCAGCTCCTGTCAATGATATGTATTGACTCTTGCATATTGTCAGTTGTGCATGAACGACCCGTTTCTGCCTGCTAGAAATGGTGCTGTGCAGTTATTGCTGCACAGTTAGAGGAGAGGCTCAAAAATGTTCCTTTGGTAGTGGAGTGGGGGGTCCCAGCCTGAGAGGTACATCCCAGGATTGTCTTGGTGAATACAACCCTCCTGTTTACAAAGAAAGAACAGTTTCCTTCACGGCACAGCCTGAGGGATTTGTCTTTGAGCTTCAGCACTTCTGCACGTGTCCAAATACCAGCGATGCTATCTAACGAAGAAATAACTGGAGAGTAGGAAAGGTGCAGGCAAAAAATCATGCAAAGTTCACAAAACAGTCAGAATGCTGTCGCCGTTGGTCCCCTGATGCTGTTGCTGATATTTATCTAAAATTCTATTTAAATGAGGAAAATCAAGAATTTTTATTCTGCAAGGCATTCTGAGATTTCAATTTCTTTCATCTTCACTCTGGAAAAGGGTCATAAAAACAGTAAATAAAAATAAATAAAAGTACATGGCATGATTATTCCAGGAAAGAGCCGTGAGCTGCAAATGCAACCTTCTCCTTTCTGCAGGTCACACTGCCCATTCCGAGTCATCCCCCACTCAGAATGTCCTCAGTGCAGCTGGCTTGGTTTGGGAGGTGTTCCTCGTGCAGCTCTTTAACCGTGTTTTCAGCAGTCCTGCGTGGCCAAGTGCCCATGCAAGTTCTCTCTCCAGCCAGTGAGAGGTCGAGATGCACTTTCCCGGGTGCCGCCACGGTACCTGGGGTGGTACCAGGGTGGAATCACCAGCCAGCACCATCCCAGTGGGATTTGCCACTCCCGCTGCTGCTGGAGGTGGCCCTGGAGAGGTTTGGGAGGGACAAATATCCGAGGACTTGACAGGGGCTCTGTCATGTGCTGCTTTGTCTGGGCTTGAGCTATGGCTCCATTTATGCGGACACTGTGGTCGCTGTATTCCTGCTGCCTGCCCACTGCCTTTGTGCTCTATTTACTGCCCAAAAGGAGCAGATTTACACCAGCTATGCAAATTCTGGTGCATAATTCTCACCAGCCCGTGGTACCTTGTGAGGTGCTGAATGTGATTTATCAGGAAAGAAAAGGACGCTTTTTCATGTCAGGCCTTTCTCTTTACCTGCTTTGCTGGTTGCTTTGGGATTAGGTGTGACAGCTTCGTGCTTCTGCAGCATCGTTTGTTTTGCCGCATCGATATTGTGTCAGGAAAATGTTAGTTCTTGTCCCATTAAGAATTAGACACTGGTTTCCTCCTCTCACACCCCTCTGCATCCCACATATTAACACAGCACATGCATGTTTCTTAAAAACGAAGAATAAATCCCAGTCCATGAATTAAAAAATGTGTATTAACTACTTCCTACAGCATATGGACCAGTTATGTGATCATATGGCAGAGTGTTAGCACAAGCCATACACTCATTTTTGCATTAAAGTGCTAATGGAGCACTAATAAGTGCAGGAACAAGTTTATATGGGATGCACACTCTGAATTACATAGTGGTGGCCTCCTCGAGCAGGGATGAGGCTCCCTGCAGCCAGTTTGCTGTGACAGTGACTCACGGCCTCCCCGTCCCAGCTGCTGAGCTCTGTATAAACCTCATAAATGGCCCTGAAGGAAGAGAGGACAGCAAGGCTGTGGGCACAGCTTGTAGGTGCTGGAAGTCCTGGTCCTTAGCCCTGGATGTGTCCCTCCAGCCTGGGCATCTGGGCAGGTGGCAGCGCTGGGGTACAAACCCATGGGTCATGACCACTCCTCATTTTTAAAATGATTCCACGGGAGCCTTACACTGGACNATAAGTGCAGGAACAAGTTTATATTGGATGCACACTCTGAAATACATAGTGGTGGCCTCCTCGAGTTTTGCCTCTTTTCCCCAGTATTTCCCGAGCAGTGTGTGGCTTTGGTGAATTTACTGCTGGAGGTGTTTTTCTCCAAGGCACTGGAAGCAACACTGCAGACACAGGTAAGAATCAGAGCAGGCATAATGAGGTTTAAGAAGTAGAGGTTAAACAGAGATGTGGGACCAGAGTGATGAAAATGGAAGTAATAAAAGGCATTTTATTTGCTGATTTAGGGTTCCTCTGTAGCCGAGGTGATGGGCTCCCTCGCCAGCCTGGGA